>CM062810.1:901046990-901646990 GCA_031772625.1 Pinus tabuliformis
TACAGTTTGAGGTTAAAAAACTTGTAAAGGGAAAATTTAAGAACATCAAAAGCTACCAAACAAAAATCTTAAAAATTTCTTTGCATGTCCTTTTTATTTAACAATCAAGCAAGACTTCCCTAAACCCTGGACTCAAAGCTTTATTGTACCTATTTTTAAAAGTGGGGATTGTAGAAATTAATGTGCAAATTCTAACTGCTCATGAAATTTTCTAAACCACAAGACTAGAAGCTACTCTACTGATCTGCAGAAGCAAAATTCACGATCGAGAACTCATATCATCAACACGCATCAAGATTCAACACACATACACAAAGATTTATCTAAGGAAAAGCAATGTGCCCTGAGAGACAAACAGTTCCCCATCTCCTTTCCATACTTCCAACCCAAGGAAGTACTGCATGAGGCCCATGTCCTTCATCTCGAACTCTCTTGCAAGGTCCTCCTTTCAAGATTTGATGAGCTGCTCATCACCAGTAAGGATCAATTCATTGACATATAGCACAATAATCAATAATTTACCTTCTACCACAATGTGATAAAGGTTTGCATCTGCTTCAGTTTTGGTGAAGCCCAAACTAGTGAGATAGTTATCGATCCTAGTATACCAAGCACGGGGTGCTTGTTTGAGTCCATACAATGCTCGCTTGAGTCTGCACACATGCGACTCTCTGTTGAAGGTCTCAAACCCCTTCGATTTCTCAATATACACCTCCTCCTCAATAACTCCATTGAGGAATGTTATCTTCACATCAATTTGGTGGATCTTCCACCTCATCTGTGCTAACAGTGCTAGAATTGACTTGATGGATGAGTACCTTGCTACTGGAGAAAAGGCCTCCTCATAGTCAATTCCCTCCACCCGAGAGAACCCTTTGGCCACAAATCAAGCCTTGTGTTTCTCTATGCTCCCGTCTTCTGCATGCTTTATCTTATAAAGCCATCTCGAACCAACCACTGACGTGTTTGTTGGTCATTGGACCAATTCCAAAACACTGTTTCTGACAATGGAATCATATTCCTCTACCATAGCATCAACCTATATTGGTTATTGCACTGCTTCGTCGAATGAAGATGTTTATGTCTCAACTAGCTCACTCATCAAAGCCATGTACCCAGTGTACTGATCCTATGACCTCCTTTGCTTGCACTGTGATGTGGGTGCTCCCACATTCTCTCGAGAATCCTGCAATAATTTGTTAGCTTCCCTGGTCTGCTTCCTTCCTTCTCTGGATGTCTCCACTCTCTACTCCTTTGCTTGTGGCTACTCCATAACTTCCTGAGGTTCTTCCTTTGGAGCCAAAAGCTCCTGATCAGGCTGCAATTGAATCTCCCTCTCAGGAGAACACCTCATTGCCTTCTCCTCATCAAACTTCACATCTCTTGTGACCATTGTCATCTTGAGAGATGGAGAGTACACACGATAGTTGTGAGTTGTGTCTGTGTACCTGTTGAAGGCTCAAAATTCTCTGCCTCAACATTATAAGGGAGACCACCTAGCTGGGAACTTAAAGCAGCTCATTTTCCATTGAAATGGTGGTTCTGACTGGTTAAACTAGGTCCAGTTACCTTCTTTCTATCGCTAATGGCTTAAAGTATGCCTTTTACTTACCAATAGAGAAGAGACATCAGATCAACGCTCTTACTGATCACACAAGAAAGTGATCCTTAAGCTGATTTGGGGCTCAACCAAGCCACAACTAAATTTTGCCCCTTTGATAAGAGGACTTCTAGGAATGTAGAATTAAATCTAAATGCAAGCAAAATGTAAGAAATCCTAAGCCTATCTGTAGCAAGTCCCGATAGTGATCTATAGCAGCTCTCCGAATGGCTTCCTGAGTGCTTTGTCTATCACCTTCTGCATCTAGGATGGAGCTAACATTATTCCTTATCTTTCTGGATATCGTTTGCTTGTGAAAAAAAAATTGAGTTCTTGTCACCCCTTTGTAACCATAATTGTCTCAACTTGAGCCTCCATTTTGTTTCCTCTTCTCTGTTAACTCGGTATAGCTGTAAGTAGAGTTCATTTTCCTATTGTTTGTTCTCTTGGGAAAGGCCATTATCCTCTATTGCTCTTTGGATACTCTCCATATTGTTCTTAATTTCTTTTTTTACCTTCTCTGGTTGTTGATACTTTGTAGAGAGAACTGTATCTGAATGGAATGGGCCCAAGTGGCCTATGATTTTCCAGCGTTTGAGTTATTGGGAAGTGGTCGGAGGCAGAGCACGTTAGAATGTTAGCATATCCAAAGGAGAAAGCAGAGAGAAGTGTAATATTGATGAGAATTTTGTCCAACCACTCCATGATGTTACCAGCACCCATCCTACGGTTGTTCCAGGTGTATCTATGGTTTTTTGGAGGGACATCCATAAGATCATGCCCCTGCATGATATTTTCCAACTGTATTCTATATGGATCAGGCATAAAACTGCCTCCCCTTTTCTCATTGGCGTGGAGGATTAAATTAAAGTCACCTCCTAGAATAATGTTAGTGTTCTCTTCTGCGTCCAGACTGTCTTTTAGATCATGCCAACAACTATCCTTATCTCTGTAGTGATTCGGCACATAGATGTTGTAGATGATAATGGCTTGTTGATCTGCTTTATTCTCCATAGTTGTTTTGATCCAGTGTTGATTTATTGTTTCCGAAATACAGTTCCATATAGCTTAATTCCAAATTGTTGCTATTCCTCTTAAGGCTCCTCTTGCCTTACTAATGCTTCCTCTATACTGTCTCTGCTGCTCAATGACTTTATTCATTTCCTTGTGGTTTTGTTTTATTTCTTGTAACATAATAATTCCTAGCTTCTCAAAAATGATAAGATCCCTTAGGGCTGCTACCTTAGAGGGGTGCCCAAGTCCCCTGATGTTCCAAGATAATATTTTCACCATTGGATATGCGATATGCGGGGAGGTGGTCGCCCCCCTTCGTCCTTGTTGATTGCTTTTTTGTCATGCTGCCCCAGGATATAAGTTTTTATGGGTGTCTGTGTTCCCATTGCTATGTTCTTTTGCGTGTTCTCATCCCTGTGCTGCTTAGTAAATTTCCTGCCTGGGCCAGGTCTCTTGGAGGGTTCACTAGAACCCCCGTGATCTTTAGATGAGCTTCTGGTGATTCTGTTGAGGGGAGGATCTAGAAGAGGCTGAGAGGAAATAGTAAGAGGCAATGAGGATTCGATAGTGTCTTGACGTTGGCTTTCAGGGAGAGGGGGCTCCTGGGGATTAGAAGGAGAGTGGGGGGATGAGGGGTCTTCTTCCTCCAAAGATTCGAAGGGGTTTGATGTAGAGGGTAATGGCTGAGTCAAGATGGGAGGGGAGGAGAAGGATGCAGCTTGGATTTTTGGGGGAGGCTTTGGTTTTGGGCCAGACTGTTTGGGGTTTGCTTCAGCATTTTCATTCATTTCATTTTCTTTTAGTTTACTACACCTATTAGCAAAATGACCATATTCATGGCATACCTTACATTTGAACGGGACTTGTTCGTAGTCCAGCTGCTGAATATGGGTCCATTGGTCCACTTCAATCTTGATTGCTTCCGAAAGGCCCTTTCCTAAGTCGACTTCAACATAGATCCTTGCACATGCGTGCATGTTGTCCTTTGGTTCGCATTTGTCGATGTATTTTCCAACAGTGTTCCCAATGGCTTTGACTGATTCATCTCCCCAGCAATGAAGAGGGAGATGGGGCAAGCGAACTCAAACCGGGACTACATTAGGTATATCCATTACTAGGTCGAAGTCAGGGGACCATTTGTTCAGATAGAGACCTCTCGAATCCATGAAGTAGGGACCATTTCTGAAGATGAGATTCTGGTCTTCTTTGGTTTCAAATAGGAATGTGTAGTAACCCCTTCCACATAATCTTATTGCGATTTTTCCTTGGATGTTCGCGTTGAGTTGCGCTCCACCCATTTCTGTACAGCTCTGGGAAAGGGCCACAGGCCAGTAAATTGTCCAACCAAACCTCTCTCTACTAGAGAGATCACTGCCTTCCTTGGGAGACTAGGGGGAAGGGAGATTTCTGGGATGTCAGCCAGTTTCTTGACGAACTTTGAAGCTGTGGGTTTGTTTCAGATGGTAGCATTTTCAGAAATGAGAGAGGCAAAGATCTCAGCCTGGTCTTCATTGTCTTGCATCTGGGAGGGGTCGATCCCAGCCATGGAAAGGCCATAAGGGAGCCAGTCGCAGCACTGGCCGAAGGAGGAGGGCAGAGCCCGACTGCGGGGGTGCCGAGGAGGAAGACTGGAGGCCCAGTAGCAGGGGCTGCCAGGCGGGAGGCCTACGGAGGGCCGCAGGAGGCGAGGTTGCAGGGGCACGGGAGCTCCAGTTCAAAATCTCGCGCGCGATCAAAAGGTCAACATTGGAGCTTGTACATTTTTGTGCCTTCTGGTGGTGTGAAATTTCTCCATGTCTCTATTATCAGGTTATGAAAATCGGGGTGATTCAGCCAAAAGGCTTCAAAGCGAAAGGGCCTGCGAACATTGTCTCCCAGTCTTTGCCAGTGAAGCCTAATAGGCCAATGGTCCGAGCCAGAGAGTGGCAATATAGAGGCCAAGAGATCCCCGCCAAGATGTATTGCATTATCAGAGATCAGGAATCTATCTAACCGAGATGCAATTTGGTGGGCATCTGCACGCTTATTGTTCCAAGTATAAACGCCATTGTTGAATTCCATATTTATAAGCCTGTTGTTATGAATGTAGATTTTTAAGTGCGTGCTTTCACAGTCCAACTTGATCCGTCCTCCTCTTTCTTCCTCCAATCTTGTAATCATGTTGAAGTCCCCTCCTATGATCCAAAGTGGGTGGGATCTTTCTGAGTTGATCTGAGTTAGGGTGTTCAATGTGTCTACTTTGTTTGTTTCCTCCTGGGGGAAGTAGACATTAGTTAAGTGTCCATGAACATTTGTCCCTGTTAAATGAAACTTGGCCTGAATAAAGTGCTTACTGGCATGTATGTTGGTAAGTGTTATAGCTCTATCATCCCAAACGATGGCTAGCCCTCCTGAGGCTCCCATGGCTTCCACCGCCACTTCTTTGCTTCCTGGCCATGCTTTGGCAAGGATCTGAGCCAACGTTGTGGAATTACACTTGGTCTCTTACAATAAGAGAATTTGAGGCTTTTCCTGTTGTAGCATGTTCTTTATTAATCGTCCCTTCCCCAGGCTGTTGAGCCCTCTGATGTTCCATGAGATGAGCTTCATGATTCATGATTGGGAAGGGGATTATAGTATTTGGTGAGCTTGGAGTATCTTCCAGATTCCACCAGCATCTCCCCTATGCGGATGGTTCTCTGAAGATCGGTTTTCTGTCCTCGTTTCTTGTTGTCTTTGAAGATATTTCTTCCATCCCACTGACTACTAGTTTGGACGCCTAATGATCTTTGCTTCTGTGCTCTTGAGAGAATTACTTCTAAGTTCTCTAGCTGTCGCTCAGGAATTTTGTCATATTCCTTTTTCTTACAAGCCTGTTCAAGTCCCAGTATATCTAGATCTCCGATGTTGAAGCTCTCTGGTTCCTCTTCCATGTGTTGTACTATTTCCTGCTCTACCTCTGTATCATCTACAATCGTGAGCTGCATCTGAGTGCTATCTACCTCCATACCTTGAGCAGTCCTTTTCTGCATGTTACTGGGAGAGGGTGTTTTGGTGTCTGTGGGTTGCTTAGAAGTGAGGGCTTTCTTTGAGCTTGATGGAGCAGAATGGGCGGAAGTCTTAGGAATGGCTTCAGGTTGTTTCTACCTTGGGTTTCTTGGTCTGCTTATTTTTCTCCTCAGCTCCTTGAGAGTCATCTATCATGTCATCTTTCTTCGTGGCCCGTGAGAGACATAATTGTGTAGTTTCAATGGGCAGTGACTGTTGCGGGATGAGGCCTTGGGAGGACACATTTACATAGTTTTAGGATGTAAGGAACTACTTGGGACGAGGCCCTGGGAGGACACATCTATGCAATTTCAGGATGCAAGGCAGACTGGGTAGTCAAGGGACAAAACTGCACAGTTTTTGGAGACAGTGGGTTTCGGCTGAGGGAAGGACACTGGAGGAAACCACTGTGCATTTTTTAATGGTAAGGGAGGTTGGGATTTTTGCGCATTGCACAGTTCAAACAAGCAACGGAAAAGCTTGAGGGTTACATATGTGAAGTATGTAGTTCAGGAAAGTTGGATGAGGCTAGGTTGCTAAGGAAACTCCGAAATTTAGCTAAGTGTGGGATCTGTGGAACTTATGTGAATAGTGATAAAACTTCACTACGTCACACACTTGAAAACTTATCGATACAACATAGACCATCCAGAACATATACCACATACTTCACTTAATGCAACAACCTTTGTGGCAGCTTACGGCAAGTGCAGCTTCGATTATAGACTTCGGGAGGATAAAGGCGACACTTGTGTAAGAGTGTGTGAAATGAGTGTTAAACATGTATCATTCTCATAAATATTTCCCCTTGAAGCAAAACAAACCTCCCTTTGCATGACAAGCGATTACCCCCATGCCCAAAGATGACACATTCTATGTAAAGATAAAAGCATAAACGACTCTTAAGATAAAAAAGGGGAGCTTGAGATCATCAACTTACCAATAAGTGACTAAGGAACGATTGATCACAATATCCATAGTAGGCTCTGAAATTTAAGTGCAGGCCAAAATTTTGGAGGGTGTTGCAGCCTCTACAACAGAGCCTTCACCTTCTTGCTAGCTTCAATTTCAACTACTGTCTTGAATTCTATGAACTCAGAGAATGTCTCATCTTTATTCCACGTGAAGAAGATCCAACACTTCGTGAGAATTCATCAATAAAAGTGACAAAATATTTGTGTCTGACAGTGTAGGTTGTCAAGAAAGGTCCATAAACATCATAGTGGATCCTTTCTAGGACTGCATGTGCTTTGTTGTCCTAATCATGGAATGTGGATTTTATGTACTTTTGTAATGTACATCCTTTGCATATATCCTATTGCTTAAGTGCTCCTTTAGAGAGGCGAGTGGTTATTTGTTTTATAATATTCGAGGTACCATGATACAAATGACCAAGTATTTTGTGCCAAAGTTCATCGACATCGCGACCTTCACTTTCTCTGCCTTAGTGCTTAATGTAGCACATTCTTCCACATCTAGCTTATACAGGTTCTTCACACGAACCCCGATCTGCTTCACTTGCCCCATGGTTATGTGTCTTAGGAATGCTTTTCCTTTGTTGAATATCACTTCAAAACCATGGTAAACCAACCACTCAGTGAATGCTAGTAGACAGACCCCTAATCCTTTACCTTTACCTTTTTTTACTATCGCCTCATATTGAAATTTTGAAGACAAAATATTTCTTTTCTCTTAAAAAATTGTCTTAAAGTCCCCCTCCGTGTAGTAGTGCCAAATGCAACAGTAGACAAGTTGTCTGTAATCGTATCAGCATATATGAAAGGGACAGAAGAGGAATTGATGTCCGAGAAATCTTGTCAGTAAAACTTGTCACGTTCTTCTTAGTCGACTACCCCCATAAAACAAAGAGCCCAACAAATCGTTGTCTTTATATAAGATAACGTGAATGGTAAGTAAAATAAAAACCTCGGTATAGGCGCAAGACAATATCTATCTACAAGTTGGACGACTTAGGGCGCACTGTCATAGTCAATTTTTCAGTTGTAATTAGATAATATCATCTTAAATTTATATGTTTGTGCCTTAATTGTTAATTGTATTAAACATAGGTTTTTTTTTCTAAGTAGTACTGATCTATTAATATAATACAAAAAAAGTTACAGAGAAACCTGATCTCAGAGATGTTAAGCATCAATCATCATCACAAAATGCAACTGTTGGTATTGGACTGCCCCAACAGAGGGGAAACCAGTCCAAGAAGCTTTGAAGATTGCCCCTGTTATGGGGGAAACCAGCCATTGAACCAGAATAACTATTTCAAAGTAGACCTTGGTTTTCCAAAATGAACAAAGAGGAATGCAATCCTGAACCAAAAAGATAGGGACATAACCAAGTAACAATATGCCATTTCCACCTAGCAGAGAGTCAACCAGAGAATTCAAGACACTTGGTGTGAAGACAAAACACATCCAGACCACAAAACCATGAATCATAGAAACATATCCACTTGGAAGCCGGACACCTTTGCGAGAGACCAAAAACCACAAAAAGTGAGACGAATCCACCTGGGAGCCGGAGACCTTTGCATGAGGCCACGTGTTAGGCTGGTGGTTCCTCCGGAGCTGGCTCTTCCTCAATCCGGCAGGCAAACTGATACCAATCGTCATCCTCTTCAGACGCACCGCGACCTTGAACAGTTGGAGAATCTACAGTGCCTTCAGCATCCATCTGTCGCTTACCAGCATCCCCAGCTTTATCTTTGTCATGCAGAGCCTTACTGCTTTCACCTTGCTACTTGTTGTTGATCCCATGACTACCTGTCTCTTCCCTGTTCTACTTGTTCCCACGACTGGACAGAGTAGCTTGCGTCGCAGACTCTCCCTTGAGCGCATGCAGTGCTTGAGAGGAGCCATGGCTGAATTGACAGCGGAAGAATTGGAATGAAGGCGATGATGAGTGGGAGCAAGGGTGGGCGAACCACAATCAAGAAGACAATGACAGGAATGCGAAAAATGAAAACCATTACCAAAATCCTGACAAGGGAGAATTAGGCAGAAACTGCCTGTAGTAGTTCTGAAACACGGTTCAGTCACTTGCGGAGGACAAACACCATGGAGAAGGGGAGGAGTAACAAAATGGTTTGCAGGGGCCATGGTGTTGAAGGAGGTGAGCTCGTCACAACTTTCAGAGTCAATAAATGTCACCTGCAAGGTGTTTTTAATCCATCTGCGGTGAGCTCTCGGGACGAAGCACTTAGCTAGATGGCTTCCCAACCCATCGGCGATCCGTCTTGTCATTTAAATGCCATTGTTGACACTCGCATCCGGGTGCGTTTCCTCTGCATTTTCCCTTTCCTTTTGCACTAGATCATTGAAATCCTGCAATTGATTAGTATTGGCTATAGTGCTAAGAGCTCCTACATGAAAAGTCTTACCACTTTCAACGCCATTGTTTGCTAGGAGGTCTGCTACTTTGTTACATTTCAACGAGTTTGCCTGATGATAACTGCTCTATGAATGAGTACCACTGTTCAATCTGTTCCAGCCTTTACACCAATCTCCAACTGCTACCCACTTTATGTGCTGGAGTTCCCTATAAGATTTGGTTGATCATGTTAATTAAAATCTGAGAGTCCCCTTCAATTATGAGTGGGAAGAATCTATTGTTCTGAGCCAGGAGAAGTCCTTGCCAAATTCCTTCTAATTCGGCTGAGTTGTTTGTATCCCAACCTATTGACCTCATGAATGTTTGGAGAACATTTCCCTTGTGATTTCTAAATATTCCCCCAAATCCTGCTTTACCTGGATTTCCCTTTGATGCTCCATCAAAGTTGAGTAGTACCATGTGTGGTGGGGGTGCAGTCCATTTGTCAGGTGTATCTCTAGAGGGAGGGATTTTCCTTAGGTGTACCTGCTCATGGTTCCACTGAAGGTTCCAGTTCAGCCATATATTTTGTTCCTGTGGTGTGGGTGGGAAATCATCATCAACCCACATTTGGAGCATCAATGTTTCTCATATGTTTTGACATATATTGATCCATAGAACTTCTATGGGAGAGGAATGGTCTTTGAAGATGCGGCTATTTCTCTCTTTCCAGATTGTCCACATGAGGAAACCTGGTATTAGCTTCCATAAGGCATTTAAGATTTTGCTTTTATAAGGGTGAGGTGCCCAAGAACGAATAGTGCTCGTTGAATTCTCCTTATTTCGTCCATCTCTTTGACATCTGAAGCTAACCTTCTCCCAAAGTTGGGTTGATAACAGACATGAGTTTAGGAGATGTTCCTTAGTTTCTTCTGCCTATTTACAATTTGGGAAAATGGAAGGTCTGTGAAAACTCGGTTTCCTTAGATTATCCCAAGTAAGGATTCTATTTTGGCACAACAACCAGAGAAAGGTGGAGATTTTTCGCCAAATTGGTGGTTCCCAAACTTTGTGCCAGAGGGTATCCTTGATAGTATGGTCCCTTAGTATTATATGATATGCTTCCCAGGAAGTGAAGGTACCTCTCGTTTCATAACCCCATCTGATGATGTCTTTCTTATCTAATTGGCGAATTTTCCTGTTTAAGAGTTCTGTATCGAGGCTATCTTTGATGGATTGTGTGGCTTTCCCAAGAATGAGGTTCGAGCATAACCATTACCTATAACCTTGGTTGTGAACTTCCTCCCAAATTTGATTTACTTTGATCGTCGGTTGCTCTACCCAATCTTGAAGCTGGTGGAGCGTGAGTAGGTTCTTCAATTTTGGTCTTTGCTGCCAGGAGTCCTCCCAAAACCTCACATTATCTCCATTCTTGTTTTCCCAAAAACTGTGTTGTTGGATAAGAGATTTATGTTGTTTGGCAGCATCCCAAATAAGAGAGCCTGTGCCAACTTATTTGAGCTAAATTAAATCATCCACTGGTCTATTATGAGCATACTTAGCTGTCCAGAGGATTGCCCAAGGAGTATATGGGTTCGAGAGCCATCTCCACCAGAAGCACGCTCCCATGATCTCATTGCTGTGCTGAGGATCCTGTAATCCAGTTCCTTTAGATGCTTTTAGGTGACAAACTATTTCCCACTTTACCGAGCCCATTTTCTTTCTTCTTTCGTATTCCCCCATAAAAAATCTCGTTGAAGATTTTTGATTGCTTTAAGAACCCATTTGGGTGCTATCAGGACCGTGAAGAGGTAGAGCGGCATAGATTGTAGCACTGCCTTGATTAGAACTAGGCGACTCGCCATATTGAGAGCTCTGAAGGTCGATGAAGAGATATGAGCTTCCAGTTTTTCTAGGAGAATTTTCTAGGATGAGTGCTTTAAGGCAGAGGCTGTCATTGGAGCTCCTAGGTATTTGGAGGGCAGAGACGCAATTGAGAAGCCCAAAATTCTGGGTATGGAGGCTTGAGTGATGGGAGGTGTGTGAAAGAAGAAGACTTGAGATTTTGATTTTTTAATGCAGGCGCCAGAGGCATTCAAAAAGTCAGATAAAATTGATTTTAGCTTACGGGCTTCCTGGACCGAAGGATGACCAAATAACATATTGTCATCCACAAATTGCTGGTGGGTGAAAGCAGGGGTATTCTGGAAAGAAAGGCCACTTAGTTGCTGGTTTTGAAGGGCATCTTTGATGTAACGTACAAGACCTTCCGCCATAATAACAAATAGAAAGGGTGAGAGAGGGTCCCCTTGTCGGATACCTCTAGACGGGTGGAAAGGGGTCCCATTGAAAAGAATTGAGAAAAAGGTAGAAGTGATGAGACTCATAATCCATCTTACCCAAGGGGGGGTAAAGCCAAATGCTAGTAGTATTTTTTGAATATATTTCCAGCTTAAAGTATCGAAAGATTTTGAGAGGTCGATTTTAGGAGCATACTTGCCTTTTTGGTTTTCTTTAGGGAGTGAATGATTTCATGAGTGAGAATTATGCCATCGATGATCTGCCTTCCTTCCACGTAACTTGATTGCTCTGGTGATATAAGAAGAGGAAGCAGGGGCTTGAGGCGTGTGGCGATCACTTTGGAGAAAATTTTATACAATACATTGCATAGTGCAATAGGTCGGAATTTGTCCGGAGTCTAGCTATTCTCCTCCTTAGGGATGAGGGCGATGAAGGTGGCATTCAAGGATGGAAGCATCCATCTATTAACTCTGGACTCCTCGACTACTTTCCAGACTCCGTCCTTGATTAGATCCCAGAAGTTGTGAATGAAGTCTGAAGTGAAGCCGTCTGGTCTGGGTGCTTTCCCAACTTTGAGCTATCGCATAGCTGTCACCACTTCATGTAAAGAAATAGGCCTGAGGAATATTTGACTGTGTTCCTCAGTTACGATCTTAGGAATAATCTTGATGATCTTCTCTATAGCTGGCAGCCGATCAGTCTCTGTTTCCTGATGCACCCTCCGAAAGTGGGTGAGGAGTTCCTGTTCTATATCTTCATGCTTCTCTAGATGTTCCCCTTATCGATTTTGGACGAGAGTAATGTTGTTGTGCATTCTCCATTGGATAGTGGTATGGCGGAAGAACTTTGTATTGTGTTCGCTCTCTTTAAGCCATCGGATCATCGATTTTTGTCTCCAAATAATCTCTGCCTGTCTTGCTCTTTCTGAGAACTGCATTTGTTGTTGACTTTCCTATTCTACTATGGTTTCGGATCTGCCTTTAGTATGATTCTCTGCTGTAATTTTTGCATTTCTTGTTCAAGAGTGTTTTGCGCCTGAAAGATATTGCCGAATGTAAAGCGATTCCACTGTTTTATTTTTTCCTTGATATGTTTTAGCTTTTGTTGGATCTTGTACATTTTTGCACCTTCCGGTGGTGTGAAATTTCTCCATGTCTCTGTTATCAGGTTATGAAAATCGGGGTGATTCAGCCAAAAGGCTTCAAAGCGAAAGGGCATGCAAACATTGTCTCCCAGTCTTTTCTAGTGAAGCCTAATAGGCCAATGGTCTGAGCCAGAGAGTGGCAATATAGAGGCCAAGAGATCCCCGCCAAGATGTATTGTGTTATCAGAGATCATGAATCTGTCTAACCGAGATGCAATTTTGTGGGCATCTGCACACTTGTTGTTCCAAGTATAAACACCATTGTTGAATTCCATATCTATAAGCCTATTGTTATGAATGTAGTTTTTGAAGTGCGTGCTTTCACAGTCGAGCTTGATCCATCCTCCTCTTTTTTCCTCCAATCTTGTAATCATGTTGAAGTCCCCTCCTATGATCCAAAGTGGGTGGGATCTTTCTGAGTTGATCTAAGTTAGGGTGTTCAATGTGTCTACTTTGTTTGTTTCCTCCTGGGGGAAGTAGACATTAGTTAAGTGTCCATGAACATTTGTCCCTGTTAAATGAAACTTGGCTTGAATAAAGTGCTTACTGGCATGTATGTTGGTAAGTGTTGTAGCTATATCATCCCAAACGATGGCTAGCCCTCCTGAGGCTCCCATGGCTCCCACCGCACTTCTTTGCTTCCTGGCCACGCTTTGGCAAGGATCTGATCCAACGTTGTGGAATTACACTTGGTCTCATGCAAGAAGAGAATTTGAGGCTTTTCATGTTGTAGCATGTTCCTTATTAATCGTCCCTTCCCCGGGTTGTTGAGCCCTTTGATGTTCCATGAGATGAGCTTCATGATTCACGATTGGGAAGGGGATTATAGTATTTGGTGAGCTTGGAGTATCTTCCAGATTCCACCAGCATCTCCCCTATGCGGATGGTTCTCTGAAGATCGGTTTTCCGTCCTCATTTCTTATTGTCTTTGAAGATATTTCTTCCATCCCACTGACTACCAGTTTGGACGCCTAATGATCTTTGCTTCTGTGCTCTTAAGAGAATTACTTCTAAGTTCTCTAGCTGTCGCTCAGGAATTTTGTCGTATTCCTTTTTCTTACAGGTCTGTTCAAGTCCCAATATATCTAGATCTCCGATGTTGAAGCTCTCCTGTTCCTCTTCCCTGTGTTGTACTGTTTCCTGCTCTGCCTCTGTATCATCTACAATCAAGAGCTGCATCTGAGTGCTAGCTACCTCCATACCTTGAGCAGTCCTTTTCTACATGTTACTGGGAGAGGGCATTTTGGTGTCTGCGAGGGTGTTAGAAGTGAGGGCTTTCTTTGAGCTTGATGGAGCAAAATGGGTGGAAGTCTTATGAATGGCTTCAGGTTGTTTCTGATTATCTAAAATATGAACCTCCGGCTAGAGCAGGATTTCAAGGCTATTGCTTGTTGAAGGCAAGGAGGTGCTAGTGACAGGTTTTTTGACTGAGGTAGAGGGATTTTTATGGGTATTTTTGCGATTTGGAACTTTTGTGAACCCATCTGAGTCAGATTTGTCCATTTAAGGGGTGGTCGTGGATTTCATATTGGAGGGACAGTCTCAGAATAAATGGCCCAGCGCGTGGCATTTTCGATAGCGGAATGGTACATGCTCATAATCTATTGTTTGTAACCATTCATAATCATCATGGTAGAGGCTTACCGCTTCCGGGGGAGCTTTTCTGAGGTGAATATATACATAGATCTGCGCATAGGAGGTGTATCGCTTCATCTTTGTCTCCTTTGCCACTTTGATGAATTTTCCTAAACCATTCCCAATGTCTCGGAAAGAGTCTTCGTCCCAATACTCCAGAGGGAGAGAATAAAGGTGCAACCACACCGGGGCCCAGCTCAGATCTTCTTTGTCTGGGTTAAAGCGCTCAATCCATCCTCTTAGGTATAGCCCTGCTGCGTTGAAGAAATATGGTCCTCCATCCAATACCCTGTTTCGGTCCTCCAGACAATTGAAAATGGCAGTAAAGAAGCCCTTAGGCCCTAACTGTAGTGTTATGTGCCCTTTTGGCTTCCATTTGGCTGTGATCCAGCCGTGCAAAGCTTTCTCCGTTGGCCAAAGGCCTATGAACTTTCCTATCAAAGCATGATCCCTCATAAACTGGATCTGAGTGTTGATGCGCTGACTTGGGAGCTCGATTTTGGGTCTGTCAACTGCTACCAGCTTGCAGGTGTTTGACGTCACTCGTGGTTCTTCATTTGTGTTGTTATTCGTTGGCGTATTTTCATTCTCTGTTGTTGTATCTTCTGGATGGTCCATCTTGACATTTTCAGTCTGTCGCAGGCCATTTTTCGTATCAGTGGGGGGAGGCATCATGTCCTCCCCCTGAGGGGGTTCCATTGCCCGATAGCTGTTCCTTATTGTGTTGTAGCTGCCTTATGGCTGAAGGTTAATGGCAGAACGGCGCAGTCTGTGAAGGTTTGCCATTTGCAGAGCAGTGTCAAACCCTAAGTTCTCCACTCTCCATTTTCATTCGAAGTGAAATATCGTATTAAACATAGGTTTGATCTAAAGTGGTCATTGTATTAAATATAAAGTTTTGTCTTAAAATATTTTTGTCTCAAAATGCTTTTGTCTTAAATATAAAGTTTTGTCTTAAAATAATTTTGTCTTAAATTGTTTTTGTCTTAAAATAATTTTGTCTTAAACTGTTTTTGTCTTAAAATAATTTTGTCTTAAATTATTTTTGTCTTAAATATAAAATTTTGTCTTTAAATTTTTGTCTCAAAATAATTTTGTCTTAAATATAAAGTTTTGTCTCAAAATATTTTCGTCTTAAATTATTTTTGTCTTAAATATAAAGTTTCGTCTTAAAATATTTTTGTCTCAAACTACTTTTGTCTTAAAATATTTTTGTCTTAAACTATTTTTGTCTTAAATATAAAGTTTTGTCTTAAAATATTTTTGTCTCAACCTATTTTTGTCTTAAATTTTATATTTAAGACAAATCAATTGATATTAATTTTTAATGTAAAATAACTAAAATAAAAAATGAGTTTTTGAGACAAAAGACTTTTTTTGTCTCAAAAAAATGTCTCAAAAGTGCCCTTGGTGTAGTAGTGATAAAAATTGATTCGTTTCTAGATAATGTTGGAAATAATACTGAGGGGGGGGGGGAATCAGTATTATCTAGCAATTTACCAAATCTTCCTTATTTGATCTTTTGAAATATTCTTGCATGTCAGTACCATAAAACAATGAGCATGAATAAAGAAAATAGACAGTCACACCAAAGAACACAAGATGTAAGGTGGAAACCCAATGCGGGAGAAAAACCACCTGCTGCAATAATGTCTCTATCTTCTTTCAAGAAATTCTTTTTACAATGATTTTGTACTGGTGCAGTCCTTTACCAGCACGCAGGCTGCAACCTGCAAAGAGCTACAACTCTTTCTTGTTTTCCAGACTTCTCCTGGAAGGGAGCTACAACCCCCTACTTCTTTTCAAAATGATCAACAAGTATACAACAGATACAGTCTACTACAGATATCAGATCAGTAATTACAGAAACAACCCAGAACACCTTATGAACAGAAATATACAGTTAACAGATCATCTTGAGACAGGGACGCATATTTTCTTTCTGTGGCCTGCGACTGGACGCAGTATACCTTATGCTGTTCTGCGTGCAGACGCACTGTTCCTTTTGCTTGTCTGCGACCGACGCACACATCAACACTATCGCGCCGCGTCTTTCGCTTCAGAGACGCACCCAATACCACAGTCGCGCCGCGTCCTTCGCTTCAGAGACGCACCTGATCCTTTACTGTACTGCGTCCCGGCGCACTTTCCCTTCACTGAATCTGCGTCCCTTTAGATATAGAAGATAAGAGGACTTCAGAACTAACCCAAACACTCAGATCCACAGATCTGATCATGCGCCATATAGATCGTAGTCCATTAGAAGATTTACCCTTAAAGATATGGACTAGATCACACCAAGAGATGATCAACCAAGATGATGCCTAATCCAAATGAACTCCTTTGCTTTATATAGGCAAGCTTCTCCCCAAAGCGTGGAACAATACCACGAGCCGACACCATAGAAACACGCAACCGTCGGCTAGATACCACACAAGAAGCCCCCACGAGCTTTTCTCTACCTTGAAATGAGTGCACTGGGCGGACGCACCTTCTGAACGGCTGGCCAGCGTCCCTGGACGCGGGTTCTGTATGGAATACCTGCGGGGACGCACTTGCTGAACAAAATTTCCTGCGTCCTTCTTGATTTACCATCTGAAAGAGTTTGCCATCAAGTACAACACTTGAATCATAATGCCAACAAACTCCCCCTTTGGACTTGATGGCAACCACATAATCTTTAGCTTCATCATTCTCCCCCTTTGACATCAAGAGCAAAGGGTATGCTCCCCCTATGCTCATGCTTCTCCAGATTTGTAACCAGAAATCCATCATGAAGGAGACAGAGACATATTGCAGCTATTTCCAAGATCTCCTTCTCCATAATGCCAACAATGCATTATGTGCTCCCCCTGAGCCTATACCATCAATAGGAAGATGGTCAACAGTGAGATGATGCATCAACAACCCCCAGCTTTTGCCTGAGGTATTCAAAAGTGTCCCTGGGCAACGGTTTGGTGAAAATATCAGCAACTTGTTCCTTAGAAGGAACATACTCCAACTTGACCTTCTGTTCAAGTACTTGTTCCCGGAGAAAATGGTACTTGATTGGTATGTGCTTGGTTTTTGAATGCATAACCGGATTCTTTGAGATGCTGATTGCACTTGTGTTGTCACATAAGATAGGAATAGGAGGTGTACAAGTGATTTGATAATCCTGCAAAGTCTGCATCATCCAAAGAAGTTGGGTGCAACAAGATGCAGCCGCAACATATTCCGCTTCAGCTGTAGACAAGGCAATTGAACTCTGTTTCTTGCTGAACCAAGATACCAGTCTAGAACCCATAAAGAATGCACCACCACTTGTGCTTTTCCTGTCATCCACGCTTCCGGCCCAATCTGCATCTGTATAAGCATGAAGAGTGAGATCTGGATCTCTAGGATACCATAGGCCATAATTTTGAGTCCCTTGAAGATATTTGAAGATTCTCTTTACTGCTTGAAGATGAGTCTCCTTTGGATTTGCCTGAAACCTTCCAACTATTCCAACTGCATGCATGATGTCTGGTCGGGTACCTGTCAAATATAGTAGACTTCCAATCATAGATCTGTAGGTTGGTTGATGAACTGCTGCAGATTCGTCATTTGCACTGAGACTACATCCTGTGACCATGGGTGTACATACTGGTTTTGCATCTTCCATGCCATATTTCTTCAAAATCTGCTTGAGATACTTGGTTTGAGATAAAAGGATTCCTCCTTTCTTTTGTTGGATTTGCAAACCAAGAAAGTATGTCAGTTCTCCTAGCAAGGACATCTCAAATTCTTTCTGCATGACTGAGGCAAAGCTTTGACTCATAGCTTCTTCATTACTGCCAAAAATAATGTCATCTACATACACAACAAGTATTAGTAATTTGTCATTTTCAACTTTTATATAAAGATTGCTATCTGCTGAACCTTTTGAGAAGCCTTGTTGATGAAGATATTTGTCCAACCGGTAGTACCAAGCCCTTGGAGCTTGTTTGAGACCATAGAGAGCCTTTTTTAATCGGCATACAAGATTTGGATCGTTTCCAAGAATGAAACCATCTGGCTGTTCAATGTACACTTCTTCATCCAAGTCTCCATTCAGAAAAGCTGATTTCACATCCATTTGAAATACTTTGAAGTTCTGACAACTTGAGAGAGCAAGAAACATTCGGATGGCCTCAAGTCTTGCAACAGGAGCAAAAGTTTCTTCAAAGTCTATTCCTTCTTGCTGTGCATACCCTTTACAAACAAGTCTGGCTTTGTTTCTAATTACTTCTCCATTTTCATTCAATTTATTTTTGAACACCCATTTTGTTCCGATAGCATTCTTATCCTTTGGTCTAGGAACCAGCTCCCAAGTATTGTTCTTTTCGATTTGCTCAAGTTCTTCATCCATTGCTTTCACCCAACATTCATCTTTGCATGCTTCTTTCACATTTTGTGGTTCAGTAGAGGAGAGTAATGCCAAGTAACTTGAAGCTTCTGCAACTGTTCTTCTAGTTTGTATACCTGCTTCCTTTTGTCCCATGATCTGAGATTCTGGATGGTTCTTTTGAACATATCTGGATGGAGTCTTTTCTTCTATTCTTGTTCTTTCTTCTGCTTCTTCGTGAGGTCCGTCTTGAAATTGTTCTTGCGGTTCTTCTTCTTCATCATTCTGTCTTTGAGGGTAGCTTTCATCTTCTTCAATGTCTTCACGATGTATTTGCCTAGGAATGTATCCTTTCTCATCAACCACTACATCAATGCTTTCAACAATTCTGCCAAGTCTTTTATTGTAGCATTTGTATGCTTTGCTATGTGGAGAGTAGCCAAGAAGAATTCCTTCATCTGCTCTAGGATCAAGTTTGCCAAGCTGCTCCTCAGTATTTTTGATATAGCATTTGCTCCCAAAGATTTTGAAGTGCTTTACTGAAGGAGTTTTACCACTCCAGAGCTCATGAGGAGTTTGAGTGCTGTTCACTCGAACATTTGTCTTGTTGAGAATAATAACTGCCGCATGTGCAGCTTCACCCCAGAAGGTTGCAGGAGTTCCTGATTCATCAAGCATAGCACGAGCCATTTGCTGGACTGTTCTGTTCATTCTTTCCACTACTCCATTTTGCTGAGGAGTTCTAGCTGTAGAAAATTCTCTCCTTATTCCATGTTCATCACAGAAATCGAAAAATTCATTTGAAGTAAATTCTCCACCTCTGTCGGATCTGAGGCACTTAATCTTGTGACCTGATTCATTTTCAGCCAAGGCTTTGAAGGATTTGAATTTTTCGAAAGCTTCATCTTTGTGCTTCATAAGTCCCAACCAAACAAACCTGGAGAAATCGTCAATAAATAATATCAAGTATTCCTCTCCTCTAGGTGTTCTTTTTCTGAATGGTCCACATACATCTGTATGTACTAGCTCCAGAGGCATACTGGCTGATCCTTCTTTCTCTGGAAAGTTAGTTCTAGTCTGTTTTCCAAACTGACATGATCTGCACATGGTGTTGTCAGGAATTTTGATATCTGGAAGATCGCGAACTGCCTGATATTTGCAAGCTTTCCTTATTTGTGAGAAACTTAGATGTCCCAATCTTCGATGCCATAACCAGTGCTCTTCATCCTTGCTTAAATAGCATTGTTGTTGTTCTTCATCAAAAATGTATAGATTATTTGAAGTTCTTTTTCCTTTGAGAACTGTTTTACCTGTATCAAGATCACGAACAAGACATCCATTTGATCTGAATATAACCTCGGTTCTTTGATCACACATCTGGCTTACACTTAGAAGATTATGCTTTAGTCCATCAACAAACAAAACATTTCCAGCCTTAACATCTTCTTTTAAAGGAGCAATACCTTTTCCTTTTATAGTTGCAGGAGTATCATTTCCAAAAGAGACTTTCTTTCCCTTTTCTAAATTAGAATAAGATTCAAGTTTTTCTTTATCACCTGTCATGTGCTTTGAACATCCACTGTCAATGTACCATAGATTTTCTTGTCCTTCTGCATAGAATGCTATCCCACATCTTTCTGTTTGAGGTTCCTTTATTTTCCATGTTTTGGTGCCTGAGGTTTGTTCCCTTTTTTGTTCTTGTACCTTTCTTTCCGGAAACCTGCTTCTGCATTCAACATCTTCATGTCCAAAATTATTGCAAATAGAGCATTCAACTTCATTTTCAAGAGCTGAAAAATTGTTATAGGTCCTTTTTGTATTCCCTGTCATGCTTCTTTGTTTTTGAGCTTCCCTAGTCATGATTGTTTTATACGCAACACATTGGGCTGCTTTGTGACCAAAGTTATGGCAAGAAAAGCATTGTCCATTGAAGAAGTTTCTGCGATTATTGAATCTACCAGCCGACTGATTGTAATTTCTATTTTCATCTATTCTTGAACCAAATTGAGAAGGTTTTACCTGTGGCTGGTTGTGGCTTTTGTTCACCCTTAAGCTGGATTGCCCCTGATAGTTTGAAGTTTGTCCCTGCTTTACCTGATGATCTTCCTTGTGTTCTTGCTCATTTCTTCTTGCGGCATCAAGATAACTTTTTGAAGTGGAAGCTTGAGAAGTTTCTCCATTGTAGCCCAGACCTGTCTTATTTAGAGGAGATCGCTGCACACTGATAATCTCATTCAACGTTTCAGATCCTTTGACAAACTTGAGATTAATAGTTTTTGTTTTCTCAATTTCTTTTCTAAGACCAACAATTTCACCTTCTAATTTTTCAAGATGTTTTTCCTTTTCATCAATCTGAAATTGTAGAGTATCAATAATCATGTTCTTTTCTTCTATACATCTCTTGAGTCTAGTAATTTCATCATAAAGGTTATCCACATCTATAGCATCCTCATAATTGTCATCTTCAAATGCCATTAACAATCTATATTTGTTACCTTGTTCATCTTCATCACTGTTTGATAAGCCATCGCTATCTTCATGGGTGTAGTAGCTTTTCTTATTTGTACCCTGTTTCTTGTTCCATCTAACTGGTTCCTTTCCTTTATCCTTATAAGAGCATTTTGCAGCATAATGACCTACTCTTCCACAAGCAAAACATTTGAAAGGTAGCTTACCTCTGAACCTTCCAGAACCCCTTTGAAGATTTCTGACAAAGTTTGATTCTTCTTCCTCTTCTTCTGGAACATGACATGCTTCATAGTGATCTTCTTTGCCTGATGCTTTAAAAGCAGCTTCCCTTCTATCTGATGGACCTCCCTTTCTCATTTCATAAGCAGTTAGAATTCCATGCAGCTGAGACATAGTGAGAACACGGAGATTTTCCTTTTCTTCTACTGCAGATACTTTAGATTCAAACTTGGGAGATAAAGATCTTAGAATCTTTTGAACTACTATAGTCTCTTTTATTTCTTCACCCAAATTTTTCATACAATTAACAATCTCATCTACTCGAAGAAAATAATTAGCCACACTTTCATCATTATACATCTTGAGAGTCTCATATTGAATCCTGAGAGTTTGAAGTTTAGCTTCTTTTACCTGTTCATCTCCTTCATAGCTAGTGATCATTTTGTCCCATATCTCTTTTGCTGATTTGAAGTGCATGACCTTCATGAACTCTGTTTGAGATATACTTCCTAATAGAGTGCTGACTGCTTTTGCATTTGTTTCATACTGCTTTTTCTCAGCTGGATCTGTAGGAGTAACTGAAGGAAAGGCATAGCCTGATTCTACAATGTTCCAAACTTCTGTACCAAGAGATTGAAGATATGCAGTAACTCTTACCTTCCAATAATTGAAGTTTGTTCCATCGAAGACGGGTGGCCTGATTGATGCTTCTCTCTCGTAGTTGCTCATGATGAACGATCTACCTTCAAGCGATCAAGCTGTTCTGAAGGACCTGCTCTGATACCAATTGTTGGAAATAATACTGAGGGGGGGGGGGGAATCAGTATTATCTAGCAATTTACCAAATCTTCCTTATTTGATCTTTTGAAATATTCTTGCATGTCAGTACCATAAAACAATGAGCATGAATAAAGAAAATAGACAGTCACACCAAAGAACACAAGATGTAAGGTGGAAACCCAATGCGGGAGAAAAACCACCTGCTGCAATAATGTCTCTATCTTCTTTCAAGAAATTCTTTTTACAATGATTTTGTACTGGTGCAGTCCTTTACCAGCACGCAGGCTGCAACCTGCAAAGAGCTACAACTCTTTCTTGTTTTCCAGACTTCTCCTGGAAGGGAGCTACAACCCCCTACTTCTTTTCAAAATGATCAACAAGTATACAACAGATACAGTCTACTACAGATATCAGATCAGTAATTACAGAAACAACCCAGAACACCTTATGAACAGAAATATACAGTTAACAGATCATCTTGAGACAGGGACGCATATTTTCTTTCTGTGGCCTGCGACTGGACGCAGTATACCTTATGCTGTTCTGCGTGCAGACGCACTGTTCCTTTTGCTTGTCTGCGACCGACGCACACATCAACACTATCGCGCCGCGTCTTTCGCTTCAGAGACGCACCCAATACCACAGTCGCGCCGCGTCCTTCGCTTCAGAGACGCACCTGATCCTTTACTGTACTGCGTCCCGGCGCACTTTCCCTTCACTGAATCTGCGTCCCTTTAGATATAGAAGATAAGAGGACTTCAGAACTAACCCAAACACTCAGATCCACAGATCTGATCATGCGCCATATAGATCGTAGTCCATTAGAAGATTTACCCTTAAAGATATGGACTAGATCACACCAAGAGATGATCAACCAAGATGATGCCTAATCCAAATGAACTCCTTTGCTTTATATAGGCAAGCTTCTCCCCAAAGCGTGGAACAATACCACGAGCCGACACCATAGAAACACGCAACCGTCGGCTAGATACCACACAAGAAGCCCCCACGAGCTTTTCTCTACCTTGAAATGAGTGCACTGGGCGGACGCACCTTCTGAACGGCTGGCCAGCGTCCCTGGACGCGGGTTCTGTATGGAATACCTGCGGGGACGCACTTGCTGAACAAAATTTCCTGCGTCCTTCTTGATTTACCATCTGAAAGAGTTTGCCATCAAGTACAACACTTGAATCATAATGCCAACAGATAATTCGATGCAATACATACCTTTTGTAACAGTGGTACACCCTGTATATCAAAATATTTCTCCATCTGTAGTATCCAATTTACCGGATCCTTGCCATCAAACTTCATCATCTCGCTTTTTCTTGATTTTAGGAGCTCAATATTGAAATGAATGTAACTCTGTAATTTCGGATCTTTAAGTCCTCCATCTAACTCTGCAAGTCTGATCACAATTGGATTCCCGAAGAAAGATTTATTCCCAATCTCTGATGATGACCTAATTATAGACTAGTTCATTAGAGTGAACTTGTACGATGTTCCATGTGTCACTATTTCAACCTTAGGTTCTAAAAGTGATACCCAAACAAAATACAGTCTGTCCTCTTTCTCTAGCTTCTGATGAAATTTCAATCTGATGCTCAGAGAGCAAGTTATGACGCTTTTCCCAAGGTCACCTTTTTAGGATGTAATTCGGGAGTCTACAAAAAGCCTAACTTCCTCATATCATATATCTGCAAATATAGTGAGCCAAGATCGGAAATTCGACCTTGAGGTTCAAACCGATTTCTTCTCAAATGGGTTTTTTTTTTAGCTTCTGAAACTTCGTAGTGAAAACGTTATAGCGAAAATTCCACGATGACCTGTTTTAGATGAAATTTTGGAGCTTGCAAAAACCCTAAGTTCCTCAGATCATATCTCTGAAAATATAGCGAGGCAAGATCTGTAATTTGGACCGAAAGTTCAGCATGGTTTCATCTCAAATGGGTTTTTGTTTTCGCTTCTGAAACATCGCAGAAAAAAGTTATAGCGAAAATTCCACGATGACCTGTTTAGAGCAACGAAACCCTAGAATCCAAAGCTCTGATACTAAATGTTATGAAACCAACTCACAAAAAGATAGAAAAAATAGATCAACGCCTTAGAAATAAGCCTCTTCGAGGGGGAAACCTCCTTTACATTACATAAATGAACAATTCTTAGATGATTCAAATGACAAGACCTCCTTTCTATATATAGGAGTCTAAGGGGTCATAATATAATCAGAGCCGGCATAACAATATTAATGCAAGGGCACAATAATAACAATAGTGGGCTTCTATGGGGCACAATAATAACAATATGGGGACTACATTGGCACAACAACATAATAAGGGGGTTGTACTAATAACAATAAGGGGTTACACTAGTAGTATAGGGACCTAACAAAGAAGAGTAGAGGTCTCACCTTCTAGTTAAGTTTTCTCACATTATCAGTTTCACAACATACACCTTCTTTCCATTTATGTTGATGGTGTGCTCATTTTATTTATCTTTTATTGTCATATATCAATTGCTTTCATAAATTTGATAAAAGTTATTGATAATAACTATTTGTTCCAAGGAGATAAATTACATAATAAAATATTTTATAATAATACAAGTCTATTGTGACAAGTAGTTTAAATAGTCTAAAGATCATAATGATATTATGATAAAATATAGGGAGGACCACGATAATGGGAAGGAAAATAAGCCTAACTTTCCATTTCCCATTTCTCAAGTATTTCTCTCTCATTTAATTTTATTTACATAGTTGTGATTTCCTTTATATTATATCTAACCTTAATTAATAATTGAAATTCATATCTAGGTGTTGTGTCTTACATCCATTCACATAAGATCCATTTCATATCACATATCCCAAATCATAGGATTTTTTTCTCCAAAATATTCATGGAAACAAATATAGGCCAATGTTCCTTATATCTACATCTAGTAACATGTTTCCAACTCTATTTCCTAGCAGTAGCTCTAACTTTGGCTCTCTCTTATGTCTATGCCTACTATTTTTGGTTCTAGATAATGCATCTGGATATATCTCTTGGCTCACTTGTTCATGCAATGTAGTAGTCTACAAACTAGCTCTTAACTCTAAGAAATATCCAAATTTGAACTCACCAATTAGAATTAAATTATGCCCCTCCTATACTCGGGGATGGTCCATCATGTTATTGAATGAATCCATGTCAATTTATAGTTTATGTTAGTTTAATGAAATCTAGTTTCTATGTCATTACACAACAAACTGATGAAGAAAGATGTGGTCTACCTTCTTATTCTAGGACCAATTACTTATTCGCAAGGAAATATGCCTCGCTTGTTTTAACATGCTTACTATCACTCTATCTCAAAAACAACATCACTTGAATGAACTTCTTGATGTGTAATCATAACACCTTCCTTCTAAAGCATTTAGTGAATCCTATGCATGTATGGATATAGGATATAATCATCAATACGATACAACCTCGGTGACAAGTGGATGCCTAAATATTTAGATCGTACAAGGAAAAAGGGAATGTTATAAACTTCCCTACACTAATGTTTTGTACATATCCAAGAAGGAAAACTTCTCAAATATTATAAATAATTGGAATGGAGATGTCTTGCTTGTTCAGATGAACGCATTATCCACTTCAATTGTGAGGCTAACCTGTAGTACTACTATGACTCTTGGGACAACTTTTTCTCTGTGGGGTAGATATGTAGTGCGTTATTTATCTCTTTTATTGTTGACATTCCAAACTTGTCTCTTTGCTATGTGTTTCTTCGGGTGAATCTAAATATGAAGCTACCAACTCTTTTCTTTCCAATATTTGCTTAACTTGCAAAGGTGGAAGAAGTTCCTGGATTATATCGATTGTTTAATGTAATCATTTTCTCTCCTTTCCTTTGAATTTGTTGTTTCATTGGGGAATTCTTCTTGATTTCATCCTGTAAACACAATATGTTTGGTCGCATGTGGCTTATTTCTCCCAAAAACATGTCACTTGATGGCCTTTCTTCCCACATAATGGACATAGTTTGGGGTGTCAAGAATGAGCAACACTATCAATTTTATCCCTATAGTAGTGGAAAAATTAATAAATTATCATTTGAATTGCACCTATTGGTCATCTTCTCCTTTCATTGATTGGTTTACCTGTTTATTCCTTTAGGTGTTACTGCAGGTTTAGTATTTTAACATATTTTATCACTTCCCTTCTATTACCACTAGAAGAAGGTTGAGGTTGTAATGGGATACCAACTTCATTTGTTATTTCTCTTTCTTGTAAAGTTCCAATAAACTATTCCACATATACTTCCTTCATAAATAGTATCTTGGATTTCATGTCCTTATGCTTTCTACCATAGAAACCTAATATTTCATGCTTGACCCTCTATAAAATTCCACTAAGGCTTACGATTCCTTGTCTTCTCTTGTCCATTTCCTGTCCATTGTATCTCAACTTCCTTAACAAGTTTGAACCATTTCCACTCACAAGTTTTTCAAAATCACCTAAATGCTCTTTATGAATATATAAGTAAAGTAATCTTACCAAATTTGCTTCAATCATGGCTTTGGATTAGTAGTGGAATGGATAGTGGATTTAGTTCCTTAGCCTATTGGACTATTTCTTTTATCCTTTCCAATGGTCCTTCCTTCATTTCCAACTCTAGGTATAGTAAAGTAATCATCTAAGTAAGGCAATCATCATGCTAGCTATATATCTAGACAATTTTCTCTCTAGATTGCACAAGTTGCATTGTACTCTTGTCCCAATATAACTATAATGAAGCAACCTTGGTGTTCATAAAGTGTTTTCTTTAGTAGTGGAAGCAGCCTTCCCAAGGCCTCATTGTTCTTCTCCAACTTTATCATTTAGTGTCCAAACATCTATAAATTTTCCTTTAAGTTCTTATTCTCTTCTCGATTAATGACTTCTACGCCCTCCAGTCATTCCCTATTTGCTTTAACAATATTGATTATGCTCTCTACAAAGTAACAGTACATAATGTTGAAAGATTCAATGGATTTAATACCTTATAATCTATAAATAAGGGAGGTATATACCAAGTGCTTCATTAACACATATACTTTGTGAAATTAATTTCATCATCCAGTTTCTCATTTTTGTACAAATATCTTTTATGTCACGAATGGTTACAATTCCTTTATTCTCCATTTAGTTTTGAATGCAACTACTTATCAGTACTACTAGAGGCATGAAATTTTGTCTATTATAACCGAGACATGTCATCCAACTAAAAAATTATTAGTAATTAGGCAATACAATCCAAAACTACAAATAATCAATCATTAATAACTATGTCCTTAGTACAACTCCTTTAGCATTAATATACAACTTAATTATATCTATTAAAATGATCAAAGAAAAGACTATCACTATATGGCCATGAAGACTTCTTCCTCCATATAAGTTTGCAAACAAACAACCTTTAAAACTCTCTCTTAAACTTTATGTAGGATTGGTTCCAATTATATATATAATCAGCAGACATGAAGGCTCCTTCCTCTCATATAAGTTGCAAAGAAGTAACATTTAACATTTAAATTTCTCCTTATATTGTGTCTAGAATTCATTCGCATTACCTACACGTGTAAATGGGTACATTGAAAGAAAAAACTATAATATATCATATACAATGTTTAAACCAACTCTAATTCAAATCTTAATTTCATCTGGGTATATATTCTTCTGATTTAAGAAAACCAAGTACAAATGCTATCTACAAGAATATTTGTTACCATGCCTTTACTTTTAACATATTCCAAATAACGAAAGGAATATCCACACTGGTAGTAAAGATGAGTGAAGTGCTCCAGTGTGTCTATATATATATATAGAAAAGTGAGAGAGAATTTTTCAGCATAAAACACCATGTAAATGGCTGTTCTTTCCTTTCGTTTACCAAGAGAAACGGATGGTCCAGTGATACCGTAAATGGTCATGAGTTTACCAAGAGGATGGGATGATCCCAATGCTAACGTAAAAGGTCAATCAGTTTGAACCCAATCTTCCAATGGAACTGTTCCATTAGTTTGAATGTTCTTCAACGTCTGTTAGAATAATTACCACCTCTTTCCAACATGGAAAAAACATTTAAACATTAATTACTGGTTGGCTGTAGGTTAGCTAGTGGTTTGAGAGCTCAGACATATAAGCAAAGTGGCAATGTTTTAGCGAAGGGAATGCTATGCTGCATTATCATAACCATCTATTTCACAAACTGCACCGCGTACAAGTATTCATTCCCTAATCAATATATAGCCTTGGAGACAGCGAGGCATACACATTGTGTGGATGTGTACAACGTCAAGGAGGATTGAGTTCTAGCATATAGCTTCTAACAATGGTCGAATTAGAGCATACAACATCAATTGTGATTGATTAAAAAGAGCGCAGGCTTGCCAATTGTGGAAAGAAGTAAATTCTTCTGAGAAATTTATGGACAGGAATAAATAAGGAAACCCAAGAAGAAAGAGTGATAAATAGGGTAACCCAAGGAGGGAGAGTGATATTACAAAAATAAATAGAGAGAACACCAGCAAGCGTAACATTTAGGTTTCCGATCCTAAAACATCTCTTTAGTATTTTTATTGTTCATTTTTATTAATCCTCTCGTGTCTCTTTTTTTTTAGAATTGTATTATTTTTTATAACTTTGTATTTTTATTAATTAATGAATTGCATATGTAGTTACTGAGGTTTATAATTATTGGTTTATTCAGATTTATTTTTAAGCATTGATAATAACTTATTACAAACGAATTTTACAATACATATTATGATGTTGAGAAATTGATTTTAAAGGATAGGGTGAAGTCGACCACTTTCTTTTATTTGATGTGATTTAGTTACTAGTATTTTTACATTAACATCAATATAATATTAAATTTATAAAATCTGATATATGAAATTTATTAAAATAAAATATATAGACTTTGATATATGAAATGTATATTATAATGTAAAGAGAATTATGAAAAAATTATTAATATTGGAAAGTTAGAAAAATAATAACTTCTAGTTTGATATTTTGATCTAAATATTGAACTATTTTGAAAAGCAAGCTCATTTCATTTTTCATATGATAGATGTGAAAAGATATAGGAATCAATGTAGATCTATGTTAACTTAAATTTATCAAGGCTTAAGAAAAATCAAATCCCTCTAGGTATAAACCTTTCATAAGATTTCACACTCTTTCAACTCTTGATAAATTTAAGATAATATATTAAACAAAACTAAAATGTGGAAATAATAAATAGAATTTGTTTTAAATAATATTTATTCACATATGTTTACTTTTTGTTTTCCAACGAAAAAATTATAATTTTATTCAACCTGAAATCTTGGATAATTTTGTAGATGCGTGAAAGAATTCGATTAGATCTTCAACCGATACACAAAAGGAGAAAAAAAAATAATTATTATTATTTGAAACTCTTGGGGTTAAGTGTGATAATAATTAGTTAGTTTCCCCTTTTTTCCTCTCTATTTTTCCACCTTTCACCAAACTCATTAATTTGGAGCGGTTGGTACTATTTCCAAATGGTTGCCTTCCACCTTCAAATGAGTTGCTTTATCTGAGTTCGAACTCTCACATGTATGAGTTTACCTATTATATAATAATAGTACTAATACTAATAATAATAATCCAATTTTAAATCTAGAAACCAAATTAGTATAAGAAACCTCTTTGCTTCCTCTTTGCTTGTGGGACCAGGACTGAATACATACTCCCTTTGGATTTAAACCTATAACTTGTTAGGAGAAAACACATGCTCTCTCTCTCTCTCTCTCTCTCTCTCTCTACATATATATATATATATATATATATATATATATATATATATATATATATATATGACACAATAATTATTAAAAAATCACAAAACTAAGAGAAATTTTATTTAACATTATTAGTTTCCACCAAGAAAAAAAGCTTTCATTAATATATAACGAAAGTACAATGTCTAATCCAAGCCAACAATTCATCTTTCCAAGAGATGACACAGCAGCTAAAAGCCTTTCCAACAAAATAAAATTGAGACAGACAATATCTTATCAAAGTTCAAATGAGGCTAAAAAAAAATTGCTCATGAGGAAACTAGAGCAAGTAAAACCAATCAAAGGCAAAATGATGAGACAGAAGAACATATGAATGACTGAGAGAGAATAGAGAGCATTGTATTAGAAGGAAATTTGGCCCCAGCATAGAAGAAAATTTGAATCCAATTCCTGAAAGTGGATCAAGCCTGAGGCTGCAGAGCATCCATGCTTAGACAAAACATCAACTTCTCTATTTTTCTCCCAAAAAAATTGAGGGAAGGAGATATGTCAGAAGGACATAGTCAGAGACCTGATTCTCTGTTGTCAGTTAAGGAGGCTCAAAGGCTGGAGATTTTTTTGATCATTAACCCATTTCATAATTACCTTAGAGTCCCTAAATATGAAAATATCTGACAATCCAATCCAACTAGGGCAGTAAAGGGTGCCTCATAATGCCAAAAGCTTAGCCCTAGTGTTTGAGCCCTTACCACTCTACCAAAAGAAACTGAAATGATAAACAAGGTCTAGGTAGATAGTCTACCACTATCACATAAATCTAAGGAATCAGTGCCATCGAAGAAGTCAACAGGGAAAGATGTCCAAAATTCTATAGACAAGTGTGGGGAGTGAGGAGAAAGGTAGGTCTCAACAAAGAATTCTTTATACAACACCACGATCAAAGAACTAATCATCAAAACTTTTGGCTTAATGGAATCAAATATGAGGGTGTTATAGGCTCTCTATATGCCCCACATAAGAAAAAAAGGAAGAGTCCTGAGGTTATTATGAAAAACAAACCAGTGTTGGAGGCAACCTTAGAAGTGTTGCCAGTCTGGGAAAATGTTGGAATGGAGGAGTCTAAGCACTTCAAGAGAAATCGATCTTGAAAAAGGGCAATTTAGGAAAATGTGTGAGATCTCCTCACCATGTTCCCTGCATAGGCATAAACGTCCTAGGCCCTAAAAACCCCGTTGGAAATGTTATCTGAGGTCAATATCCAATTGTGATCCATCACCAGAAGAAACATTTGAGTTTCACGGGCACCTTCCATCATCAAGACCTCAAAAGCCAAGAAAACGAAGGATCCAACTCCACTTGTTGATCAATGATGTTATAGGCTTCTTTTACAATGATTTTTTCTTTGTGTAAGCTCCTTTTCCAATTTAATTTTTCCTCCAAATGAGATGGTGAGATCTCAACCAGTTGCATATTATGAGTATACTATGTCCATTCTAGTGACAGATGTGCTAGAATGTTTAGCGTTTGGGAATCCATCCAATGTGTTATAGAGGCACTTTATTCATGAAAGGCTACTATGTCCTTGAGCACTTGAATGTACACCATGTAGAAAAGAAATCAAAGGAAAAGAAAGGGAGTGTGAACCTTCCATACCTAAGAATATGTCAAGAACAATTTTCACAAAGGATCCATTGCCAATGTTCGAAGGCAAAATTGGCTAGGAATGAATGTTTGGTTAGGAGAAGACTTCTCTAGGATTAGGAAATGATTGCTGGCACTGGAGCACCAACTCGAATCCACCCCTTAAGGGCCTTCTTTTTAAGATATTTTTCTTTAATGATCCTTCCCCAAAGATATTCACCACTGACAGTATTGCATAGGTTCTTAAGAAGAAGAGCTAGGTTGAAATTTTCCATGTTTTTAAGGCCCCAACCTTCAGCAGTAAAAGGTCTAGTCAAGATATCCTACCTAACAAGATGAATTTTCTTATTATCTCCTCATGAGCCAACCCAAAGGAAACGAGAAAATTTTATATTGATCTTGTGGATGACGCCCTTGGGGATTTTGTAGATATGCACCCAATAGATTTATATTCTTTGCAAAGATAGATTACTTAGGATGAGCCTTCCTCCTAAGGAAATCCATTTGTGAGACCATAAGGAGAGTAACTACTCCAGTTTGTGAATTGGATAGGACCAGTCTTCGTTTCCATATCCAATCAGTTTTAGGACGAGCCCCAAATAATTGAAACCCCACTCTAAAGGGATGGATTCAACTCCAAACATGATAGTGATTTCTTGCATCCTTTCCCCGTCATCATCCAATTATATCAAAATTGGTTTTTCTTATTCATGAGAAACCCAGTTAACTGTCGAAAGTCGAGGAGAATCTCATGAAACACAATCCACTCTCTAATATCTAACTCCCTGATGGCCAGGAAGTCATCAACAAATATCATATAGGAAAGAGAGATGTTTTTTTTATTATTTATTTTGCAACTAGAGAATCTTCCTTGCAACCTCGCTGCAAATATGCTTCTACTCAATCCGTCAATAACCAATAGGAAGAGAAGGGGGGAGAGGGTGTAACCTCGTTGAAGGCCTCTCAATACTCAAAACAATTATGGGGGACTTCCATTAAACATGATGATGAAATTGGTGGTAGATATAGTAGTCGCTATCTAGTGTAACATGATCAAACCAATGCCAATCTTTAACAGAATCATCCATAAGTATTCCTAGTCTACACACTCATAGGATTTGAATAGGTCGATCCTCATCAAACATGCATTAATGTCTGGATATTTAATGGAATGAATGCACTCTTATGTAATGCCCACTGCGACATTAATCTCATGCTTCCCAAGGAAGTTGAATTGTTTTGGAGAGATGAATCTAGAAAGGATTGTTTTAATCTAGATGGAAATTATTTTGGAAATAAGTTTATAGATAATGTTGTAGAGTGAAATAGGATGAAATTATGAGAAGATGGTTGGTTCCTATATCTTTGGGATTAAGGAAATAAATTTTGCATTCATTGCACCAGAAACCTTTCCAAGTCTCCTAGACTCCTCCAGTAAATTTGTGACTTCATCGATCATGATTTCCTAAAAATGAAGAAATAATTCTCTGGTCCAACCTTCTAGACCTGGACTCTTACCTTTGGCCAACTCTTTAAGGGACATGAGAATATTGTCTTTATCAACCAGATGTTCTAGCAGGAAGCAAATCTCCAATTCAACCATTTGTTGGTATAGGGAAATGAAACCCATATATTTTTTAGAGTAAGGAGCATACTCCCATAGATGATTGAAAATATCTTAATGCTTCTTTATGTATATCATTTTGTCTAGAGAGAATTTCCCTAGCATCGTTCTTGATTTTCTAGATTGAATTTCTCAAATGATTTTGGGATGTCTCGGTATGAAAATATCTGGTATATTTTTCCCCTTTGTTGATCCACATTTGACGAGTCTTCTATTTGCATTCCTCTACTTCACGCAGAATTATTTTTCTTTTTGTATGTCTAATTCTACTAATTTCTATTTGGAAGCTTCAAAGAAGTAGTATTTTGAATGTGGATCTTCCAAAGTTTTATTTTCGGTGTCAATTCGTATAATTTCTCTAATATTGGATTTCTTTTGTTGATATTCCTGACTCCAAACCGACTCTTTTATCTTTTTCAGCTTAATATAAAGATTGTCCATAGTTGAATTGGCAATGCTTAAACTATAATTTGTTGAGAAGTCATGGACCATTGAGGTGAATTTCGAATCTTTCAACCAAAAGTGATTAAACTTCAAGGTAGCATGCTTCTCTTTTGATATGTCTTCCTAGACCAAAAAGATAGGAAAATATTCAGATATTTGCAAAGAAAGAATCCATGAGCTCATTTTGGAGATACGGTTAGCTAATCCTTGCTTGACAAAGAAATGATCTAGCCTTTTTAAAAAGCCATAAGATCCCCATCTATAATTTCTCCATGTTAGGCTAATTATGGTACGCTTAATATCCATGAAAGAGTTTTGGAAAAATAGTTCCTTGATGTGTGTTGCAAGAGAGTTTGGAATACTATGCTCACCCCAAACCTTTGAAATATCCTAAAGTATCATGGATTCCAAGTACAAGATGACATTATTTTCAACTTGGATCCAATGTTCCTTCATATTCTGGTATGGAGCATAAACATCGATTATCCGAAATCTAGAGGAAATTCCTTTGCAGAATCCCAAGAACAAAATGCTCGCTAAAGATTTATAAGACTTAAAACGGAAATTTTTAGGATTCCATAGAGCAGCCAAACCTCTAGACAAATTAGAGGAACTCGTGGCGCAACCATGGAAATTGGGGCATAATTATCAGATAAATTCCTAGGACTTTTCCTTGCTGAGCATTGTCTCTTGTAAGAGGATGATATCTCGATTGTGAATCTGTAGGATTTTTGTGAGGGATCTTCTTTTGTGGATTAAACGTAGGCCCTCGATGTTGAGATATATTCTAATCATTCTGGAGATGACTAAGCTAGTGAAATTTATCTAAGGACCCAGGGCTTAGGTAGGGAAACATCAAGATGCTCAACCATGATGTATGAGGGCTTGGGTGAAGAAGATGCCTTCCCCTCCTGAGGCTCTTTAAATTGATTCAAGAGATTTGAAGGAATCATTAGGGGATTTTTGAGGTCTAAAATTGGCCTCCTAAGGAAATTATAAAATAATATTGGAAATAATAAAATAAGATTAGATTGCGTCATCAAATTTTAGAGGGAAAACAAAAAAAAAAAAAACTTTTTTTTTCAACTCGTATTTTCAACTTATCTCCCTATGGATTTACTGACATTTCAAGCGGCAACATTCGTTGGATGCAGATTTTGATTCCTCAGCCAAGGAGTACCCATTTTTCATACTTTTGATGGACCCTGCTACACAAAAAATGAGAAATACATGAAAAACCTAATTGCAATCATGTTTTTCATGTATTTCTCATTTTTCGTGTAGCAGGTTCCATCGAAAGTATGAAAAATGTGTACTCCTTGGATGAGGAATTAAATTTTGCATCCAACAAGTAGTCCCGCTCGAAATTTGAGAAAAACCTTAGGAAGATAAGTTGAAAATACAAGTTGAAAAAGTAGTTTTATGATTTTATTATTTTTTAATATTTTTTACTTTTTTACTCCAAAAATGGTGAATCATTCCCCATGGTTGACATCATCATCTTGAATCCTATTGGTTCTTACAAAATTTATTTTGGTTGTACATTTTTCTTAGGAGGCCCATTTTAGACCTCAAAATTCCCCTAATGCATAGTGCAGTTAGAATTTGTTTCTATATTTGACAACTCTTTCTTTCCTTTTGGTGATATTTTTCCAATTCATTGACCTTGGATCAACAAAAAGGGATTTCTTAGTTTTTAGGGGTTCCAAGTCGCTCTGAGAGTCCTAAACTAAAGATTCCAACTCATAATCCTCATTCTATGGAGAGAAGGATCGACCAGAGAGGGCTTAAAATTTAATTGGGTAGTTGTAGTATTGAAGAGAAGCTTCCTCTTGAGGGGTCCTAAGAACTCTAAAATTTTGTGGAGGACTCTTGTGAGAATTAATTATCGTTTAGATGGGAGGTGCATCATTGGATATTGATTTGATTGTGGGGTTGTAGCAAAGAGAAGTTTGATTAGGCTGAATATCTTGGGATATGGGAGAGACCAGGGGAGGTATCAGGGGAGGGTTCTTGAAGGGATTATTGTCTATTGATGTGAAGGAGTTATAGTTCCTGGAATCATGAGCTAATGGCATGGAGGGGGAATTGATCATAGGAGCAGGTATGAGTTTGGGGATGGGAGGAGGAGGGGAAAGAATGACAATCTCATAGTGAAGTTTTATGTGTCGATCTTGAAAGTCCTCCTATGACCTGCCTCCCTATTTCCCCATCTGATACAATCTATACATTGTGTCAAAAGGTGCCATATTGTATGATAGTAGAGGCAATGAAAAGGGACTCTCGAGTAGTCGGTAACCTGCTTCCATGAGTAAGGGCGCCAATATAAGTTGACTTCTGCTGGGAGACCCCCTAACAAGTTTCTTTCAATCAGAAACCATGTTTTTTTCTTATCAAGCCCACCAAGGTTGCCCTCATCCGGGTGGTATAAGTTCCTAATTTTGCTTGCTATTGTGGATATCGCCTCTCTAGTCCATATCTCCATGGGTATGCCAGGGAGCTTGCCCCATGTAATGTTTCTGCATGGTTTGTCTTTTGCAAGGTCAAAACCAAAATTCCATCTTTGTAGGGATAGAAATCCTCTACCCTTCACCCATGTGGATTTGTAGATAATATTGGTGTCGTGAGAGTGAGTGAAATGAAATGAAAACCACCCATTTTGGATCATGTTGGTCTGGGGTCTGTATTTCAAGATTGGCAACCATATTTTCTCTACCCAAAGCTTTATTTTCTCCCCAGACATGCCGCTAAAAACCCACCTACCCACCAAATCCTTTTGTTTCAATCTTTCAACTTTGTCCCAATAATCTTCCGCTCCCAACATTATGTTCTATATCTACTCTGCTAGTTTAATTGTCTTGTTATTTTTGGACGATTTTTGAACCCAGCCTATTTTCTCAGTAACCCTATTTTCTTGTCTCTCACTTATGTAACCTTGTGCTCCAGGTTTCTTGTTAGCATCCTCAAACTAATCATAGAAAATTTTAGGGGCGAATGTTCGCCCTTTGGCGAAATTAAGGGGTTTTAAATTTTTAGTTGGCGAATATTTTGTATCATAGTACATTTTTAGAAATCACCTCAAATAGCCCACCTTATTTTAAGGGAGAGGGTAAAAAAGGTAAATTTAGCCCTTGAAATTAGGAGTTACAACCTTCCATTCGCCCATTTTCAAGAATAGATTTTATTTAAGTGAATCCATTCGCCCATTTTCAAGAATAGGTTTTATTTAAGTGAATCCTATGGGCCAAATACCATATTTATAAAAGAGGTATGGTAAATTAATAAACATATAAATAAATGAGAGGTATGGTAAATAAATAAAATATTTTTTATATTTACTCCATAAGTCACCTTATATACATGCAAGGGTGTAAACAAATAAAAATATAAGTAAAGTGGAGGTATGGTAAATAAATAAAACATCTTTTTATACTTACTCAAAAGGTATGGTAAATAAACAAAAATATAAATAAACTAGACGTCTGGTAAATAAACAAAAACTCCTTTTATATTTAGTCCATAACCCTCATTCTATTTATGAAGGCTCAAGAAAGAGGTTTTATTTAAGTGAATCCTATGGGCCAAATACCATATTTGTAAAAGAGTTATGGTAAATTAATAAAAATATAAATAAACGAGAGGTATGGTAAACAAATAAAACATTTTTTTATATTTACTCCATAAGTCACCTTATATTTACGAACACTCAAAAAATGCATTATATTTAGGTGAAACCTATGGACAAAATACTATGGGACAAATACCATGGACTAGATTGTTATTAATACCATGCAAAAAAACATTATTAACCCTAATATTAGTTTTAGTAAAAATAAAAGTGGCACATTGTATTGACCCATGGTATTCATCAAAATGGCACCTCGTATTGAACCATGGTATTCACCAAAATGTCACATGGTATTGACATGGTATTCACCTGGAATGTAGCCTATTTAAATGGGGGAATTAAACCAGCATAGATCCATTTTACTCTAGATCTACTAACCCCCGAGAGGTATCAAATATCGTGATATGCAAACTAGCATAGAGTGAAAAAATATTTGATCCCTCTCAGGGGTGGATCAAGAGTAAAAATGGATGTTGTAATTTAATGTATGCTAAAAATATTTGATCCCTCTCGGGGGTGGATCAAGATTAAAAATGGATGTTGTAATTTAATGTATGTTAAACATTTTAGCTTGGTTAAAATAAAAAATAAAATAAAAATCAACTATTAATTTTATTAATTTTTATAAATTACTAATAGTGACTTTTAAGCTCCAGGTTTATAATAACCCATGGTATTGACCCATGGTAATACCAAGATCTTACAAGATTTTATAATTGAGTAAAATATTCGCCATGCCTGGTGAGAGATTCGCCAAAAAATTATATATACATATTATATTATTGATAAAATCGCCTTCCATTTTTCCTATATACCATGGAGATTCGCCCATTTATTATATATATAAATTTAGGGGGGTTCTTAAAATTTTCCCTAAAACTAATCCTTACGATGAAAATTGATCGGGAGTCCCTGACAATTGAGCTCCTTTTTTAGGAGAGAGTAAGGGAAGACCCCTACAGATTTGTTGTTCTGTTTCAACATCTATGGTTACATCTATGAGTTTGTCAATGTCCACGATCTCCTCAAATATTGGTGAGTGGTTTTCCATACCAACGTAGGTGGTACCATCAACCTGTCCACCTATCCTCAACGGTCGTTGACTTGACTGACTTTAATATGGGCACATGTTTCTTTTGCAGAGGGGCCAATCACAGCCACACTCCAACCAATTATCGACATTTAATCTAATACGAAAGAAAGAAATGGATCACCAATTAAACACTTTTTTTGGCATCCACATCCTTTGTTGGAAACTTCAAAAATGCTACCTGATTGGATAGTCTAAAAGATGGAGGGAGATTGATCATTCAATTAATGAAGCTTGCAACCAATTTTCCAATCCATTGGGGGAATGTTATCTGACAACAAAATCCTAATGTTTATACTCTAGGTGTGATTTTGTCATTTCATATCTAACTTTCTTTAACTAATTTGTAGTTATTGGTTGCATTTAACACCCTGCACCCACTCTCAACTACCCAGTTGATGACATAAGATTTGAATTTTGAAGGGCACCTTTGGGAGAAAAAAATCAATGTCCTTGTTTCTGCTACAATGGGTGGATCTTGCAGTTTGTTTAATATGCTTCCATATTAAGATGTTCACACAACAATGAAAAAATCATCACCAACATATCTTAAACAATAACCAATAGTAATAACAGTTCCACCCAAAAAATTCTCTATTGAACACCAAATGGTTTTCTGGGAGTTCCATAGTACAAAACATTTTGGTGAAATTGTTGGCATAATGAAATGTTACTTACCTCATTTGGAATCTTGTCACTTGGTCTTCTTCTATGCTTTCAAAGTTTCCTTAACAAGAAGGATGAGGAGGAGGATAACAACAATGATAAGACCCAACAGTTATAGAAATTCTGAAGTAAATAATAATGGCATCTATTACTTTAACTGTGTTTTTTTGTCACTGTGGGCTGAGGTGCCCAAACGCCTCCGTAGAAATTATACTCCGAACTCAACACAATCATATCTAAAAATTAACGTCTAACTAGAGGTTACCATGACCTATGTTTTATTTGCATTGCCATGAGACAATACCAATGTTATTTCCAACAAGGTGCAAGCGAACGACATACTCCATTGTAGCAAAGTAACTCCAACCAGTATTCTCTAGCAAAGTAATTACAACCAACTATTTGTGGAAAAGTAGCTCCAAAACCACATTCTCCCTTGTAAAATTATTAGAGCACAAATATAGATCTAATTGAATAATAATTGCGCAAACTTGCAATAAATTAAAGAAGAAAATTGGAATCGCGAATGAATTTGATTACTCAATATTGGCTTGAGAATCAATACATAAAGCAACTAAGTTAAGCTTAGTTTTACATGAAATAACTATGGATAATTAAAGTTAACTGAAACTAAGTGTGCTTTGTGTTCTATTAATGTGCACATGCACCACATGCAAGCACTAGAGTTAACTAACTAAATTCAAGTGCACACCATATGTAAGCACTTGAGTTAACTAACTAAAGCCAAATGCAAATCACATGGAATAACTAGAGTTGAGCTAAAGTTAATTACGGATAACTAGGTGCATGTACACCAACACCACCCCTTAATCATAACTTAGGTGAGTGGCATACAAAATGAATGAGTTCTGGTAACAAGGCCATTTTAGGTACCCATATACAATGCATGAAAAGAGGAAATATGGATAACCTAGTGGGAAGAAAACCCCCCTTAAAAATATAATGCAAAAAGTAGAGAAAATACAACTACTAGGTAGTTGTGTCATTCACCCACAGACAATCTCGTAGAAATTGAAACTTTTGCTCAGTGAAAGTCTTGGTGAAGATATCAGAAGTTTTCTTGGAACTGGGAGGATACTGAAGATCGATGATCCCATCATGAATTAGTTCTCTAATGAAGTGCATGTGGATCTCAATATGTTTGGTCCGGTGTCACTTCACTGTATCTCTGTAAAAGTTTAGCGTACTTTGATTATCACACCAGATGATAGTTGAACAATGGACACTGATACTAAGCTCAAATAGGAAATGTTCTAGCCATATGGCCTTAATAGTGGCATTGACTTCTCCTCTATACTTGACCTCTGCTGATGATAAAGCAATGGCAACCTGATTCTTGCTTGACCAACAAATTGCGTCGGATCCCAAACTAAATACATAACTGTAGGTGGACTTGCAATAAATTTTTTCACCAACCCAATCTGAATCTATGAACCCAATGAGTTCCAAAGATTAATTTTCTGCATAATGAATCCCATAGGTGATTGTCCCCTAGACATATTGAAGGATACGCTTTGCAGCTTTCTAGTGTAACTCATGTGGCTCCTATATGTATCTGGAAACTGCTTGTATGACATATGCGAGATTGGGACCAGAGTGAGTGATATAAAGAAGACTTCCCACAAGCTGACAGTATAATGTGCAATCAACCGATGGTGTGTCTTTTCCATTCTCAAGCTTTACCCCTGATAAGAAAGGTGTGGTTGTTGGATTGCAGTCAATCCTGTGAAATCATACCAAAAGATCTCTAACATACTTTGGTTAAGAAATGGTAATCCAAGAACCACATTAATTTATCTCTAGTCAAAGGAAGAAATTTAGCAAGCCCGTGACTGTCATAGAAAACCACTTATGCAATGTAGTTTTAATCTCAGCGATGGTAGAAGATGAACTACATGTTATCAAAATATCATCTACGTAGAGTACTATGATCAACAAGGAGTCAATTTTCTTCAAAAAAATAAACATTGGAATCAATTTTGCAGCATATAAAATTTTGAAATAACAAATAGGAATCTATTTTTTCATACCATGCCCTAGGTGCCTGCCTGAGGCCATAGAGAGACTTCTTTAGTTTGCATACCATAGATGAATTTTTCACGTATCCATATGGCTGCTCCATGTAGATTTTCTCCTTGATATCACCGTGAAGAAAGGAATTCTGTAAATCCATATGATGTACATCCCATCCTCTTGTTGTTACAATGGAGAGAGCTAGACAAATGCAATCCATTTTTTCCCCTGGAGAAAAAGTCTTATCATAGTCAACACCATGTACTTGCTGAAAACCTTTCGATACCAACCATGCCTTATACCAACTAACTTGGCCATAAGCTTCTTTATTGGTCTGGTAACCCCAATTGCACCTCACAAGTTTACGATTAGAAGGTAGCGGAACCAGATCCAAAGTTTGGTTCTCAATGAGAGAGTTGTATTCCTCATCCATTACTGCTTCCCATTCAGGACCCCCAGCTACTTCTACTTAAGTATATGGATCATATGCATGCATCATATAAGTGTGTATGTGCATGCATGGATCCACAACTAAGAGTGCTTGATCAAACTGAGGTATAGTGGTAGGATCATCTACGAGATCACTCATGTTGTGCCATTTTTGTGTTGAAAGTGATCGAGAATATTCAAAACTACATGAGGAATTATGATCTCGATGTTCAACAAATATTGGTCCAACACATTTCACAAGAAAAGGCTCATATAGATCAGAATTCTGATTTTAGGTATCATCTGCATATCATCAATTAATGGTGAGGTAAAATTTGTAACAGGTTCATTTGGTGGTGCATGCAAACATCTTCTTCAAACTTTACACTCCTTTGGATAAAGAGCACTTCAAAGTTGATATTAAGCAATCTGTACCCTTTAACTTCATCAGACTATCCAGCAAACATGCATGCCTTACTTTGAGGCTCCAAAGCCTTTGTCTTCTTTGTAGGAATGTAGGCCCATGCTCGATATCCAAAAATACAGAAATGAATGACTTCAGGTTGCATGTCAGTCCAAGCCTCAAAGGATGTTTTCCCAGTAACATATTTATGAGAATATATATCTAGATGTATGAGGCACAATGGATAGCTTCAACCCACAATTTTGATGGAAGATATCTTGCATGCAACATGAAATTGGCCATCTCTTTCAAAGATCTATTCTTCCTCTCGACCACCCCATTTTGTTGTGAAGTGTATGGATTTGTATGGTGCAGTTGTATGCCTACTTCATTACAAATATTTTGGATATATTTGTTGACATATTCCTTCCCATTATCTGTACATAGTATCTTGATGTGTTTTCTAAGTTGATTTTCTACATGTGCTTTGAAAATATTTAGATGTTGAAAAACTTCACACTTGAGTTTCAAGAAGTATACCCAAGTGAATCTCATGTAATCGTCTATAAATGACCATTAGGGGAATTTTGAGGTCTAAAATAGGCCTTCTAAGAAAAATATATAGCCAAAATAAACTTTATGAGAACCAATAAGGTTCAAGATGACAATGTCAACCATGGGGGATGATTCACCATTTTTGGAGCAAAAAAGTAAAAAGATTAAAAATAATAAAATAATAAAATTATTTTTGCAACTCTTATTTTCATCTTATCTCCCTAAGTTTTTACTCAATTTCGAGTGCGGGTACTCGTTGAATGAAAAATGTAATTCCTCGTCCAATGAGTACCCATGTTGCATACTTTTGATGGACCCTGCTACACGAAAAATGAGAAATACATGAAAAAAAAGTGAGTGCAATCACATTTTTTCGTGTATTTCTCATTTTTCGTGTAGCAGGCTATATCGAAAGTATGCAACATGGGTACTCCTTGGATGAGGAACCAAGTTTTGCATCCAGCGAGTGTTTCCTCTCGAAATTCGAGTAAACTCATAGGGAGATAAGTTGAAAATACAGGTTGAAAAAATAGATTTTTCTTTTTTCCTCTAAAATTTTATGATGTAATCTAATCTTATTTTATTATTTTCACTATTATTTTATAATTTCCTTAGGAGGCCCATTTTAGATCTCAAAATTGACCTAATGAACATATATCTTGCTTTTCTCATTGAAAGTACTAGAAGTGGACCATGAGATCACTATGTACAACATCTAAAGGTGAATAGGCTCTCCATGCATGCCCATTCTTGAGCTTTTCTTGTAGATGCTTTCCAAGAGCACATGCATTACAAACACCATTTGAAAATTCAATGGCCGACAATCCTTTAATAATCCCTTGTTTTCTAAGTTGATGCACATATCTGAAACTCAAGTGCCCAAATCTCTCGTGTGAAATCCTACTTTCTTCATTTTCATGTGTAAGTAGCAAAATAGAATATGATTGAGGAACAAAATCATTAAATGCATAAATATGAGATTGATCATTTACCTTGTGAGATGCAATCTTCAAGTTAGTTTTCATATCATAAATGCTCACGAACTCAAGGGAAAATTCCACTTTCCTTCCGGTTCCTGTGTGTTTCCTCTAATACACTAAAAGAAGATTCACAGAAAGCCTTCGAATATGCAAAACATTCTCAAAAATTCCATCTTTGAATTGCGCTCTTCCTTGTCCAATTGCTTCAACTCCATAATTGTCCCCCATGAGAATAGGAGGTCCTGAGTATGCATGTAAAGAAGAAAAGGATTCATCTGACGAAGCCATATGACGCAAAGCTCCTGAATCAATGATCGATTCTTGCAGTATAGAATGAAGGGAAATCAAAGCATGACCATTATCCCTTGTTTCTGATGGTTTTTCCTCCGTCTTCTTGTTGACACTTTCTGGAATGTGATGACCAAGATTATTTTGTTGAAGAGTCTTTGTCATCAGATCAATAGTCTTATGCAAACAAGAGGATTCGGGATGATAACCTCTATTACAATAAGGACACTTGGAGTTTCCTTTATTTCCCTTCTTACTCTTGGAGCTGGAAGAATCATCTTGAGGTTCTGGATTTCCTCGCTTTCTTGGATCAAAATCTCTTTCTTTTCCTTTGCCTTTGGATTGTTGATTTGGTTTCGAGTTGGACTTTCCTTTCTCATGCATGGCTAGTGCACGTGCATTTGTATATTTTAATGAACCCATTTTGATGAGCTTATCCTGCTCATGAATGAGAGACTCAATAAATGCATCAAGTTTGGGGATTTCCCATTTATCTCTAGTTGCAAGTATAACTGTATGAAAGGTAGAAACAAAAACAACATATTCAGGGCCTTATTTAGACAAAATAGAAAGGACCAATTGACCTTCTTGTTTTCATTTATCAATCCCACAATCATGTAGTTGTAGAATCAATGATTTGAATTTCATAAAAAAATCTTGAATATTCTCAAAGTTGTTTGGATCTAAGGAATTTAACTCATTTTCGAGAATATGAGCCCGCATCTCATCCTACTTTCCAAATAAATTCTCCAATATTGTCCAGACCTCATTCAGAGTGTTGCATGTGTCCACATGGAAACACAATGCTAGAGATATGGACAACAATAGAAGACCAAAAGCCTCGTCCATCCTGTTGAAGTATTTGGATTTTTCAATGGTGAAATTTTGGTTCAGCTTCCGTATTCATAACTATCCAATACAAGCCTTTGCCTCTGAGGTGAATCAAAATCTTTGGCTTCCATTGGAAGTAGTTATACAAAGTAAGAATAGATGAAGATGAGAACTCCATTCTTTCACCTTGTAGCAGTAGCAACAATTGTGGCAGTTCTCCAATATTTGAACTACAAATCAAATCTCCAAACAATTTCCAATTCTTTGATCTTCAAACTTGCAAATTGTTCATGCCCCTTCTCCAAGCCCTTGTCGTTGTGATACCATGTAAAATTATTAGAGCACGGATATGGATCTAGATGAAAAATAATTACACAAACTTGCAAGAAATTGGAATCAAGAATGAATTTGATTACTCAATATTGGTTTGAGAATCAATACATAAATCAACTAAGTTAAACTTAGTTGTACATGCAATAACTATGGATAATTAAAGCTAACTGAAGCTAGGTGTGCTTTATGTTTTGTTAATGTGCACATGCACCACATGCAAATACTAGAGTTAACCAACTAAATCCAAGTGCACACCACATGTAAAAATTAGAGTTCACTAACTAAAGCCAAAGTGCACATTACATGCTATAACTAGAGTTGAACTGAAGCTAATTAAGGCTAACTAGATGCATGTACACCAACATCTCTGTCTCCAAAGAGCGAAAATGTTGTATTCCTCATGGTTGTTGATGGTTGCTTATGCTCTTACTGAAAATGACTCTTCATGGCCGCTTATGTTCTTACTCACAATGACTCCTCACAATCTCCTTAGGAGCGCTCATGCTCATGCAGCAGTAAGGGCACTAGCCATCCCCCTTTGCATCTTTCAAGTTGAGTTGCAAAGGCAACCATGGATTCAATTATGCCCAACTTTCTAAACTGACGACACTGCACAAAAAGGAATATGTGCTTGTGGGGTTTGGATTTCCATAACTGAACAACTAACCCATAGTCTTCTTTGGAACGAAGGAAATGGCATCAACAATAAAGCGGAAGCAATGGCTCTTTGGGGTCTACTGCGGTTCACCAACTTCTTAGATATTCATGTCTTACATGTATATGGAGACTCCAAAATCATAATCGAACATGTATTAGGAAAGTCTTCCATAAACAACCCTTCTTTATTGGGATGGATGAAGAGAATTGAGGTCTTGTGGCAACTTCAAGATGGCTACTCAATCCAGCACATAGGTAGATCTCAAATTGTGCACGCTGACAGTCTATCAAAAAAGGGTTGCTCTAAGAATCTGGTAAATGGTATATGGAAATCAACTGGGAGAACAACTCATATGTCATGGAGGACCTTCTTTTTCCAGAGTTATAGGATCTCTCCTGGACACTACTGAAGTCCGTTTTTGTTTCTATTGAAGATTAATCGGCTGCCTGGCCACTGGGCATAAAACAGTGTCCTCTACGAGGTGAGATTTCTATCCCCATCGTAGATGGTGTTTTTCTCTCCCAAGAGGATCATACTGTATCCTATAATAGGCATACCACTGATGGTTGTAATTTTGTTATTTCTGTATCTAGCTTTTATCTTACAACCCTCTATACATAATTTATTCATAGAATAGATTTATCACTTTGCTATTTTCTTTTTGAAAGTAAGTGGTACCTAAAATTACGGCAAGTTTTAACTAACATGCCTAATATACAATGACAATAGCTTATGTTTTTGAAAAACAGTTTGGCTTTTGTAAATTTCTACTTAGTTAATACAAATTGTGCTCTTTTCATACTGAAAAAAAAAAAGAAAAGAAAGAAGGAAATTGCGTACACACAAAATCAGCAGCTAGTTCCTGCCATTTAACATTATTAGTTATCTTTTTAATTCTGATATCTACCATGATAATAATTAAATAGTAAATTTGTAACATATTTACACATATTTATAATATTACTAACCATTGTCCACTAACTTTTTTATTCTAATTAATTGAGCAGGCACAACGTAAAAAAAACCAAGCTAAAGTTCCCACTAACTTTTTTATTCTAATTAATTGAGCAGGCACAACGTAAAATAAACCAAGCTGAGAAGAACTTTCCTTGGGAGAAAACCCAATCTCCAAGGAATTGACCGAATTTATTAACTCAATGACATTGCCACATATATATAGATATCCAGCACTAAACGACAACAACTTTTCTTCGAAAAGCATTATTGGTGGCTAAAATCGCCTGATAACTCCAACGTGTCCAACACTAAACGACAGCAGCCTTTCTTTGAAAAAAACATTATTGATCGTTAAAATCGCCCGATAACTCCAACGCGTTCACCGACTTTGTCACTATAATTACGGGAACGCGTGAATTAATGGTCAGCGAACGTGGTAGTGGCACCGCCATTGTTGACTTGGTTGACACTATCTAGAGAGTAGCAGCTACGTCATGATTCTTCTCTAGAAGAAACGACAAATATAACTCGACGGATCTACCCCGTCAATTTGTTGTTTAGCGAAAAAGAGAGTGCGACAAGAAATCACCGCCCTACTTCGCTATGGATGAATCTGCCACATAAACTTGTTCCTTAGTGAACAAGGGAGTATCACATGAAATCATCACGATCCTTCTTTCATGGACTATCGTTCATTTTATAGAGACTCACAAGTTTCACTGTGAGGGCGACGGCGGATGGCGTTTATTTAATGAATAATGGATGGCAAATTACTCAGCCAACTCCGAGGGCAAAGCTTTTCTTACACTCACTTTGCTCCAACGCGAGTTGCGGTGTCATCTCCTATTCCTGCGCAAGCCTTCATGGTGACTGAGGATGAATTAAGCTGCCATGTGCGATACAACATAGATCGTCCATGGCTGAAGAAATCAAAGAAAAAAAATCGTATTGCTGGCAGTTGGACGTGAGAGGTAAAGCGTGAGGCTTTTCTTATTATTGGCCAATACTTATACAATAAGTTCGAAGGTCTCCTCATCTCAAGAATTTCGGCGAATTGAAGAAATAGAATAACATGGGCAGTGTTCATTCCCGTTACGAGTGAAGAAGTCGATCAATATTTAGGATTTTATTAGTGAAGCACTCGATCAATATTTAGGATTTGAAACACTATGTAATATATATATTTCCTCCACTGCTTTTAGATATGTGTCATTTCTATAACTAGTTATATGTCATTTTTAAAGCCTAAGAATGTGTGTTCAGGGTTAATGGGTGCCTTAACACTACTGTCAGTACGTTTATTGCCATAACTCAGATACGCCATCGCATAAGACGTTCCCTGATCAATGAAAATCCCAATATATAATTTTTTTTCTCAAACACTGGAGAAAGATTGTTCATTGATATTTATATTACTCGCTGTGCGTACACTTCAATATGTTGTACAATAAACCTCTAATCATGTAAAATATAAATCTAACAAAATTAAGCATGGAAAATGCAAATCTTAGAAGAATTGCTAAGAAAAAATGGAGAGAGATAAGGGAGGGATTAGACACAACTTTAAATACACACCTTGATTAATTGATGACATAAAGTAGTTACATATATAAGAATTAGATCACAGACTTTTAGATGATAAGATCTGAAAAAGGTGGACCTATGATTCATAGACAGCTCACACACATAGGGAAATAACGACACCTAGGGACTCACAATGACAACTCACGACACATGAATCATTACTTCTAATACGCTCGCATTAAAAAGACATATTACAACAACAATGATAATTTTTGTTTGAGTGCTCTTCATGAGCACTCACTTCCACTCTAGAATCTTGCAAAACTCCTCTTTCACCAACACATCTTCAAGTTGTTACTTGACCTCCATTTAAAATGTAACAACCTCTCACCATCGTTGATGAACTCTGCAAGATCTACAATATTTACACCTTGCCTCGTTGGGGCTTCCGCGATAAGAGTCATCAAGTAATGAACCATCTTATGGACCAACCACCATGTGTCACATATTTTATTTTCGACCATCCACAAGTTGCTAGGATGGAATTTGGATATTGAATGTGTTCAAAAGTTGATCAGAGAAATTGTCCATACTAACACAAAAATTGATGTTTCGGACACTGGGGTTTCCAGTTTAAGAACCACCAACCCTTTTTATAATCAGAATTTAACATAATAATGCTGCAACACCCCACATAATCAAAAATAAATATTTTATGAGTTTAGATCTAAAATGAGAAATGCCAACATTCCAACTTCCTGCCACAGTTGTAAACTTGTTATATTGTTGAACAAATAGATTTGACCACCGAAAAAAACTTCAAATCTCTAATATGTATTCATCATTTCTCCTACACCATAATATGCTCTATGTTCTACTGCAACTTTGATCAATGCTTCCAGAATCATTAAAGATCTATCATAGGAACAATCATATGAACAATACAAAAGACAAGCACGGGTCAAAACTTGTTCATCTGGTTCGATCTTTATCTTGGAGTTTTCTCGTCTTCACCAAGCATTTGTTATAGTGGTTAATTCCAATAAACTTACACTCACATATTGAGTTGACCAAACTCAATATGTTTAAAATGCAAACTCCAAAATTTGAGATCGGAACAAGATTGCAAGGGAAACATCTGACACAAAGATCTATTCCCTGTAGAAGTGAAAATTGAGATTTGCCTTCAATTTTAACATTTTTGACATATATCATTGGTCACTTGAAACTCTTCCACACCAAATCTCAGATCTAGATCTGTTAAGCAGCATGTACAATTCATGTGCATGGTTTTGCAGATTTATAATATGACAGTGCACACCATTTGGACAAACCATCCAAGCATGAATTTAACTCCTTTGTAGATTCTGGGGAGATAAGCATAAACAAAACTTTACAGGTAGCAAGATGATAAAAGGATCTGACGATGCTTGAAGAAGTTGCAAAGAAACAAACAAATCTACACACACAGGATCACAAAAAAAATTCACACACTAAAAATAAACTCTTACACATCTATATTAATATGTACTTAAACAATAACACTCATGATCTCTCACATATTCCTGACCCTCCCTTGAGGGAGTCAAGCCAATACCATCTCTAATACCATAATAGAAAAAATTGAGAGAGATAAGAGAGTGATTACACACAACACCAAACACACACTCTGAATTTATTGATCACATACATATATAAAAATTAGATCACCGACTTCTAGATGTTATGATTTGAAGAAGGTGGATCTATGACTTATAGACAAATCACACACATAGAGAAATAAATACTTCTAGAATTGTACTTAGGGACTCATAATGATAACTCACAATATATGGAAATATTACTTCTAATGACTAAGAAAATTAAGCAAATAAAAAATATTTCATAGTTTATTTATGGCCTTGAAATTAATAATAATACTCACTTTCTCATGTTTCTTATATACCTAGTTTATTTATGGCCGAAATTAATAGTGATACTCACAATCTCATGTTTTTTATATACCTATATTTTGGGTGTAGGAGAAGATATTTAAGCATAAAATAATAAACTTAATTATTTCAAATTTTAATAAACGTTTCTTCAATTTAAGAATAATATTTAAGAAATTATTATAAAATTCAAAATATATATTTTCCAAAATATTTAATTTAATTTAAAAATTTAATTGCGTAGATGTTTTAGAAATTTAATATTACAATATATTTATATTTATTTAGTTAACTATATATTACTATAATTATTATAATTTTTTATTATTATATATAATTATTTTTTAATATTATAATTTGGTTAACATTTTTTTCCGTAGTCAAGTGTATCAAATTCATGAAAATCACTATGAGATCACGTTCAACCTCAATCACGATGTTTAACATGACTTTTTTCCATAGTATTTTGAGAAAATAACCTTTTCACCACTAAATATTTTAAACTTCAATTTAATTTATTTATATTTTAAATATAATATAAAAATTTAAATATATTTAACTACTTTCCTCTTCTCACCTTCAAAAAAAATTATTAAAATGATTTTATAATCAAAATTAAAAGATCAAAACCATATGTCCCTTTTATTCATATTTTGTTCTTCCTCATCGAAAAACAATATATATAAATTTAATTTTTTTATAAAAAATATATTTTTAGTTTAATAAAAAATCTATTTATAAATTTAGAAATATTTCACTGCTCTAAAAACTTATTTTCTTTCGCCTTTTTCTTTTCTTCTTCGTTAGTGTATAAGAAGGCACATTCAAAATGGTCTAACTTTTTAAACGAAAAGTTTGATTATATATATTTACTTTCAAAATAAGTGAAGGTTGTATAGCCAAATTATTAGTTGGATTAGTTTGTTTAGAGATTGTAGAAGAACGGTTATAATTATGTCATTAAGTTAGGTAAGATTAAATAAATTATGTGATGTGTAAAAGAGGTAAATATGTTAATATGGATGTAAAATATCTAATAGTTTAATTTCTTATTAGGGTTGTGGGGTATGGAAACTGGTTATTTATTGCTAAATTATAGTTGTGGGATATTAAGATTGATTTCCATAGTTAAATTATGGAGATGGGAATATAAGATTTTTTCCATATTTTTAAAGTTCATTTCTAGAATCATTATTGTTTTTTTTATTCTTCGAGAGCTTTTTAAAAATATAAATTTTATCATATGAGCTTTGGTCACAAAGTTATGTTTATTTAAATAATTGACATCTAACACGACATGTCATGTATATCACTTCTACATGGAAACATGACTCTCTTGTACCCACATGTTGTTTTGGAGTAATATGATGTCATTGGTATATGGCGGCCTTTCACCACCTCTTGCTTCTCACAGGGGCTTCACTCAATGTACCTCTAACATATCACATGTGTTCATGGCATACTAAATAATACCCCTAATTTGACTACACATTAGAAAATACCTCTAGAAATCACGTTATTTAACACCATACTAGCATGAGCCTAATACACCTTCCTAATAAAAAACCCCACATTCACTGGATATTGTAGATATCCATCTTTTCATTAACATTTTTATACCTCTTTATATTTTTTCATTAACTTTGAGCTTTATTTTTTATACCTGCCAATATGAAAGACTTTTACCCCCTATATATCCCCCAATATATTATGTCATTTTTTTGTCAATATATATCCCCCAATATGAACCCACATGGTATAGTATTTCTGCCCCGGTCAAGCCCTTGTGTTTCTTCTTATCAGGTTTTGGTAGTTCAAGAGGAATCCTCAAAATCCATGCCTTATTCTCTTTACATCCGAACTTTGAAACCCTATGCCACAACACCATATGGTAATAAAAAGTGACTCACTAGCAACAAATAAGGTTTTTTCTCCTATTAATGTCATGGTATTAACCCAATTCAAGAAATTCCAACCTCTTGGTAACCCATCCTCTGACATCTGATAAAGGAATCCTAATGAAAATAAAATTCCCATCAATTGAAGGACTTATAAATTCTTATGAGTATCAATAATTCACAAAGGTTTAACCTCAACATGCGACTAATCTCTTGTTTCTTTGATCCAACATCTGTCAAATGATGACTCGTAATCATCCCATGACTATGGAAAAGTGAATTTTGTTAGCATCGAGGGATCATCGCAATCGACTCTAAGGTACTCCTTAACCACTAAAATATGAAAGGCTAATTCTTGACAGCTAATGGATCATAGACCCATTAGAGATAACTGTTGGTCACAACTGTTGTTGATTATATGACGAGGGGTTAAGGGTAAGGACATGCCCCAGTTGACCCAAAAGTCTAAGATACTTAAAAAATTAACTATAATTTAATGAGGGATAACATGGAATGGAAAGCATTCCATCAACTGAGTAACTCATCAAGAATATTCAATATCCTACAGCTCCTGGTCACAACCCCCCTAATGACCATGTGACTGGGGTCAATCCAAAGACCTCTACCCCTGAAATTATTAACAGTTAATCCTTTAATTTGTGCAATCAATTATATAGTTTCTAGGCCTAATGTTAGGTCTGAAAAATGCTTCTGAAAAGGATGATATCCCCTTCCAAAGGATCCTAACGATTGAGAAGTCTTCTCTAGCTTGCAACGACCTCTCAAGGACATCGCCTCGGGTCAAGCATCTCCTAGAAGAAGATAGAAATATATCCCATAACCAATCCTCAACTTCACTTAGCTAAAGGACTTATCCTTGCTCACTTAAGATTGAAACTCCCCCCCTTAAACTCCTATATTTCTCACACATAGGTGACCAATATACTATTTTTTCTCCTGAGAAAACCAAAGTCCCTTTAAGCATAGGAAGACCTCCAAGCCTCTCCCATTCAATAAGGATGGAATATTTGTTGTTCCATCTCATTATAACTAGTACAGGAAACAACGACCACTCTAACAAATTACAGGATGATCTTAAGCCCCAAATTAATACTGGATCATTATTTACAATCTCATGGATTATATCATTTGTGGAAAACACAGGTATACTCCCATGCATATAATTTATACATGGGAGGAAATAGCTTCTAGAGACCAAGAACAATACATCCTTGTTCATCTCATTGTTTCATCATACATATGAGACGATCATATCCATGATCATGAAGTATTAAACATCATTTAACTCATATGCACAAGATATGTTCACAACGTACATATCAATCCTTTTTTACTAGAAAGCATAACCACCCATGTAACAATGTTCATACACCTTAAACAATATTATCATTTCATTCATGAAAGGTTTATGCACTTATATGATATACTTAAACTACTAAAAAGGGAATAACAGTGGGTCAATCTCCACTCAATCTTAGGCCCAACTACATTGTAGTACTTCTTGTAGTTGTTCACCTTTGAGCCAAATCTGATACCTTGGGAAGAGCTTCACTTACAGTTAAAGTCACGCATAATCACAAGCACATGCTAAATATGAAGGCCACTCTCTTTCACCTATAGGGTCTAAGAATTTCACTTCAATGGTTGAGTTAGGCATTTTAACACAACACATATTTCCATCCAAGACCATAACAACATAAATTGGAGCCCTTCATTGATCAAATAATCCCTAAAAAATTCCCTCCCCCATTTACTTTCATGCCTCAAGCCAATACTTATTCAAGATTTCCTCCAAGACTTGATTTGAAATAGAAACTTCTAACTAAGTTCCCTTCCAAATTCATTTCAATGCTCTTATCCACACCCAGTAGTTGTGAATTAACAGGATTTTAGTCACCTGCTATTTAATTCACTTCCTTTCACTAACATATCAAAATATCTCATTCACCCAATTCACAAGTTACAGTTTTCTAGTGTGAAATTCTCTCTGGCTTTTTCTCTCTCATTCTATTTTTAATTTTTAGTATTTGTTGTTCTTTGCTACTTCTTAATCTCCTCTCCCCCAGAACTACTATTCATGTCTATGTGTGTATTGAGAGGTTCTCCTTGGGTTTCATTATAAAATCGGGGAAGGCTCTAGAAGGGTACATAACCCGTGCTATCGATCATTCCAGTACCACATCTCACATTCACATAATTGCTAGAAGTTGGTAGCCCAACTAAATCAAGTAAAAGTAAGGAAATTCTAAATTTTAGTAGGTTATGAAGTTTATGAATCCCCTCACATATTTCACTTAGTGAAGTTTCCCTCCCAGCATAAGGATTTGTGTGGGTTTTCAGTTCCTTCAATTTTCAAGAATATATTCGTTTAGAATAATATTTACATTATTATAACGTTTGGCATACCATATAAATTGATTATCCCACATTTAGCACTCTTAACTACATTTACAGATATCTACATAATTATAAGGGATGTTGCAATCATATGCCCCTTAAAGGAACATCATCCTTGGTGTTTTATTATTCATAGAACTAATATATATAGAGAGAGAGAGAGAGAGAAAATAGATATCCCCTTTTCATGGCATCTTCTAGTTCCCATGTTGCTTCACATGTTCCAAAGTGCTTCCGTTGAAGCTTGAGCTACAAATGACTCGATTCTCAAGCATAGTTTCCTTCTTATCAAGTATGCATTGGGGTTCTCGTCGGAATCCTACTTATGGTTCCATCTGTATAAAATCCCAATGAATAACATGGTTAGCATAATGTATATACTTCTTAAGAAAGGATATGTGAAATACATCATGTGCCTTTACCGTGTGAGGTAGGGAAAGTATATAATCAATTAGCCCCACTCTAACCAAGATATTAAAGGGTCCAAATTACCAAGGTGTTATCCTATTACATCATCCCATTTTCAAGGAACATCTTCTTGAAATAAATCATAATCGGTATGTAAATTATACGCATATATATTAATAAATCATCTTCTATAAGCTAATATTCCTCCTCCCTTAGACTCTTTCAAGTCTCTAATTGCCTATTGGAAGTATTTATCACTATGGTTCTTTCATAATTCTTTGTTTGATGTTTATCTCACATTTACATCAGTGGATGTGCACATCACTTGCATACTTTTGTTGAGTGCGTCATTTACTCATTTCTCTTTTCCTTTGATATGTTTAATTTAAAAATTGAACTCACTAATAAGAGATAGCCATATTTATTGTTTGGATTTCACCCTTAACTTTTCAAACAAATACTTCAACCAACTATGGTATGTCATCACTATGAATTTCCTTTTGATAAAATAATGTCTCCACATTTGTAGAGCATGCACTATGGCTTCCAAATCCAAATAATGTTTCATGTAATTATCTTCATTCTCATTCAAATTTTTGGACATATAATATACTACATGCCCTTCTTACATGGAGACTCCACTAATCCCTTCTTTGCAAGCATCTATGCACACCAAGAAATATTTATCCGCGTTTACATTCTTCAAGACAGGTGAACTAGTTAGAATATTCTTCAATTGTTCAAAGCTTTTTTCACTCTCTAATGTCAAATTAAAATTGACCCCCTTCTTCTAAAATAATGTAATTTGGTATTCGATCTTTGAAAATATTTGAATAAACATCCTACGGTGCCCTGCTAGTCCCATAAATGATATTATTTATTCTATAGTTCTAGGGATGAAACATTTGATATTTCCTTGATCTTTTTATGATCAACCACGACTCCTTCCCTTGAGATAAAATGACCTAGGTAACACATATATGATTGTAATAAACATTCATCAAGATTAGCATATAGTTATTGTTCCCATAACTCTTGTAACATGACATTGAGTTCTATTCATGATCCTACTTAGTCTTTGAGCATATTATGATATCATTGATGGAAAATAGCATGAATTAATCTAAATATTTGTTGATAATGGAATTCATAAGACACATAGAAGTTTATGGTGCATTTGTGAGTGAAAAAAAGACCACAACAAACTCATTGTGTCCATACAATCTTATAAATGCAGTCTTGTAAATGTACTCATCTTTGATCCAAATATGGTGATATCCCAATCTTAGATATATTTTGGAAAACATTGTGGCTCCTCTTACATGATAAAATAACTCATGAATCCTAGGAAACAAATACTTTTTTTAATGGTTTTCCTTATACTTATTTATAATTGATCTAAAACCTAAGGGTAATATCCTTCTTCTTTACAAACAACATTGTTGTTCCTAAGGGGCATACATTGGGCCTAATATACCCTTTATCCAAAAATTTCTTCAACTAAATTTTAATTCTACTAACTAAGGAATACTCATTATGTTTAGTGCTCTAGAAAAACCATGACTAGTAGTGTGAGCTCTATGGAGAAATCAGTGTTCTTATGGGCAGGAATTCCTAGTATCTATTTAGTAAATACATTAATGTATTACTTTAGTATGGGGTGATGTTAAAATTTTACCTTACTATCTCAATCTAAACATGTTACATGTATGACATAATATGGCATCCCCTTCTACAATATTTCTTCAGTTATAAGGCCAAAATCTTACTTATGGACATCAGATTTTATACTCCCTATTGTAACCTTGGTTATCCTCTATCATTCGTGCACTCTAAGGACAATCTTTGCTAAATCAATTTTGTGGCACATGGTGGGTTTTCCCATGGTTTTTTCGTTTTTTTCAGGAACTACAAATTTATTCTAATCCAGTGTAAATGAATTGGTGGTTCATGGGATATATATTTTACTGTAATATTGTACAAAAGAATATATATTGAAAAACTCTTTTGGGATTTCTTAGTTTTGGGTTTCAAAGATAAAAGATATGTTAATGTGTGTATTTTCCATTACATATATTATGTTTCAATAAATAACCTATTTGCAAAAATTAATTGTATAGGGTTAAACCTACATTTGGTATCATAACAATTTTGACTTCAAGGGGACGCCTTCATGGCTAAGGGGTTTGGCTTCGACTTGTGGTAGACCCTATTGCATTAGGAGTTTTTCATAAGTGATTCTTGTGCTGAAAATGAAATTGTCAGAAGTTTACAGATAGATATCAAGAAATTTAATGGGTAGAATTTTGAGATGTGGAAGCTTAAGATGGAAGATTTGTTGGTGGATAAATATTAGTGGATCATTGTGGTTTAGGGTATTGCACCAATAGGATCGTCAATAGAATACTGGACCAAGCTAGATCAAAAGGTAAAGAGCACAAAAAAATTGTGTCTCTTAGGTTTAGTATTGTTCAATATCTCAAGGGAAGCTACAAGAAGGGATTTCTGAGACAAGTTAGGGGCTTTGTGTCAATGTATGACCTTAATGAACAAAGTGTTCCTAACAAAAAAGTTGTATAACCTGAGGATGAAGGATGGAAACTTAGTGACAAATCATTTGAATTCCTTTAATAATGTGGTAATCCACCTATTAGATGTTGATATTAAGAGTTTAGATGAAGATAAGTGCATTAGTTTGTTATGTTCTCTACGAGACTCGTGGGATAGTCTAGTTCTTTCCGTAGATAGTAATTTCACAACTTTAAAGTTTGATGAAGTAGTTTCATCCTTGTTTTTGGACGAATGAGATGGAAAAACATGGAAACATGTGATCAAAATTCCTTGTCTAGAAGAGGATGCTCCCATAATAGAAATAAAAATAATTCCTCGAGTGGGAGATCTAAATCTAGAGGATTTTTTAAACCTCGAGTAAATTTTATAAAGGTATGTTGGATATGTGGAAAAGAAGGGAATTACAAGAAAAATTGTAGATATAGAATTCATGAGAAAGGAGAGGGATCTAAAGATGCCTCTTCTACAAAAGATAAAACTTCCTATTATTAAGGATGGTATGTATACATGGACTCTTCAAGTAAACATGTATATCACGAGGCATGGTTGGACGACTCTAGTACATCCTTTCATATGAGTCCTTACAAGGAGTGGTTTTACAAATATGAAAGTTTCGATGGTGGCGAGTTTTTATTTGGAGATGACTTGGCATCCGTAATCATAAGGCAATAAAAATTCAAGTTGAATCTCATGGATGGAAGAATTAGAACACTCCATGTTGTTCAACACATCCCAATATTAGCTAGAAATTTGATTTCTATAAAAAATACGAGCGATGCAAGTGTAAAAACAATGTTTGAAAATGATATATGAAGGATGGTAAAAGGAGAAATGATATAAATGAGGGGAGTTCATATTGGAACTCTATATAATACATTGAGAAGCATTGTTAGTGATGGGTTAAAAAATTACGTTGTTCCTAAGAGTGAAGTAGAAGAAGGAAAACCTCCTACATCTTTAGTAAAAAATACTATGTTGTGGCATCAAATACTGGGTCATAATGGATAGAAGGGTGTTCAAGAAAAGTAATGGTATGGTAGTAGGTATATCTAACCTCTCTTTGGATTTTGATTTATTTTAACATTGTTTATATGTGAAGAAAAATCAGGTAAGATTCTCCTCTAATTCTCCGAGGATAGAGGGAATATTACACTCAGTGGATATTGATGTGTTTCAATCTATGTCGATTCAAACACTAGGTAAATTTATGTACTATGTCTCATTTATACATGACTTCTTAAGGAATACATCGGTTCATTTTCTTCAGAAAAAAAATATTTGACAAGTTCAAAGAGTTTAAGGCTCTTATGGAAAATCAAATATAGAAAAAAATTAAGGTGTTGAGAATAGTTAATTTCGGTGGATAATTATGTGTGAATGAATTCAAATATTTTTATAAGAAGTGCAATATAACAAGGCAAAAAACTAATCCATGCATGACTTAAGAGAATGGATTTCCAGAAAGGATGAATAGGACATTGATCGAGAAAGAAATGAGCATGTCAAGTGGTTCTAAGTTAGGACATGAATTCTTGACACAGGTAGTAGACAATACATGTTATCTAGTAAATAGAACACCCACATTACCATTGGAGACAAGACTCCACATAAGGTATCAACTAGTAAGAAAACTTCTCTTAATCATATTAAGGTATTTGGATGTGATGCTTATGTACAAATTCCAAAGGATAATAGGACTAATATGGATAATAAAGCTAAAGGGTGTATCTTTACTGGATATAAATATGGTATAAAAGGTTATAAGCTTTGGAAACTAGAAACTGAGAAGGTTATGTATAGTTGAGATGTGGTATTTAGAGAATTTAAATATGTTTTCAAATAGGATGTCTTACAGAGGGAGAAAGAACCAAAAAAGATAGGGTTTGAATTTAAGGATGAGCAACTAGACTCTATAGAAGAATATGATTTAAAAGAAGAAGACTTGTAGACTATAGAACTAAGGATAACGGTTTGGGAAAGAAGGTACTCAATAAGGTATACACCACCTAATTTCCATTAAAAAAAATATTTGTTGATTATTAATGATAATCCTAAAAATGTTAAGGAGGTAGTGCATTAAAATCATGGAAAACTCTAGAAAAAATCCATGGTTGAAGAAATGGTAACCTTGAAAAAAATAGCCTTGGAATTTAGTCGAGTTACTAGTTGGAAGAAATCCCATGGGAAATAAATTAGTATTTAAGAAAGCGTTGAAGGCAGAAGGAGTAGAGAAATACAAAGCTTTGTTAGTAGAAAAGGGTTACTCTCAGCTAGAGGGAATTGACTTCAGTGATACTTTTTCTCTCATTTCCAAGTTAACATCTATTATATTTATTCTATTTGTTCCTTTTTATTTTTATCTTGAAGTAAAATGGATGGAAATCAAAATAACATTCGTACATATGGATCTGGAGGAATATATCAACATGAAGCATCCATAAGGCTTTGTTGTGAAAGAAAAGAGAGCTAATATGCAAGATGAGAAAGTTAATGTATGCATTAGAGAAATCACGAAGGATGTGGTATCAAAAGATCGATTCTTATATATTAGGACTTTCCATCACAAGGAGAAAAATAGACCACTACCTATATTTCAAATTATTTGGTGATCATGTTATTTAGTTGGTCTTTTATGTTGATGATAAGTTGTTTATTAGAAATGACAAGGAACTCAACTGAGATGTGAAAAATTATTCATCATCTAAATTTAACATGAAGGACCTTAATGTTGTAAATTGTATCGTTGGAATGGAAATTAAAAGAGATTACGAAAACAAGAAACTTTGTTTAAGTAAGAGGAGGTATGCATAGAAAATATTGTAGAGGTTTAATATGAAATAATGTAAACCCGTAAATGTGCCTATTCCTATTGGTGTAAAGTTATCTACGGATCAATGTCCCAAGACATTAGAAGAGGAAGAGCACAAGTCCCATCATTCATATGCTAGTGTGTTTCAAAACTTGGTGTGCAATGGTCTATTCTAAACCATACATTGCATGTGCAATGGATGTAGTGAGCAATAATATGCAAAAACCAAGGAATGAGCATTGAGAAACATTAAAGATGGCATTTAGGTGGTTGCATGACACTCCTAAGTATGTATGTTTATAACAAGGAAGACCATGATTAGATTGAGTGTGATACATACATGGCTTGGTTATACAAATTGAGCTATAAATATCAATCGTAAATATCTACAAGTGGCTATGTTTTTAACTTGTTTGCAGAGGAAATCAGTTGCTTGGGAAGAAAATAATTTGTAGTGATACTCTCAATTACAGGAGATAAATACATGGTAGTCAAGCATGTAAGAAAGGAAATAATATGGTTATAGAGATTGTGTTTAGATATTGGGTTGGTACAAAAACTTATAAGAATAGATTGTGATAGTTAGAGTGAAATATTCTTGGCAAAGAACCTGTATTATCATTCAAGGAAAAAGCATATTGATGTCCAATGTCACTTCATGAGATATATTATTGAAGATAAGAAGGTGCAACTGGAAAAAATGTGCACTTTCCAGAATGTTGTAGATTCATTAACAAAGTATGTGAGAACATAGAAGTTCTCTTGGTATAGGGAAACAATGGGAATTATTTTCGTAGATAGCTAACAATGTATTCTTGTGACCCCCTGTGTGCAAAGAAAACAATAAGTGGGATATCAGGTAAGATTTATATTATTTACAAAAATATCCCCATGTGCTGTAAAAATGTGTGATGCATAGCGGGGGGTCAGAAGAGCCTTTTCCAGGGGGTTCAAAGGTGGTTCCATCGGGAAAAAAATTCACAGTTTTTGCATCCATTTTTTGTTATTTTAGGTTTTTTTCGGCACATGGATTTTGTAAAAAGCAATTTTGTGGCACATTGTGGTCTTTCCCATTGTTTTTTATTTTGTTTAAGGAATTACAATTGTATTCTATTCTAGGGTAAATGAATTGATGGTGTGTGGATGCCACGGGATATATATCATATTGTAATATTGCAAAAATGAATATATATTAGAAAACTCTTACTAGTTTTCTTGGTTTAGATTTCCAAGATACAATGTTAGTGTTAATGTATGTGTTTTCCATTTTGACTTTTATGTTTTAATTAAGAATGTGTTTGTAGAAATTAAATTTACAAGGATAAAACCTATAGAAATTGGTAGTTCATATCACCCCAAAGGAAACACATTTAAAGTGCGTTTTCAGGGGAAAGACATTCATCTAGAATCAACATGGTTCAACATTTTTTTTTGGGTCTGATGGCTAATTGAACCAACCATGACCTTGCATGTTGTTTTCTATTTAAAAGACACACTTAAACAATTTCTAAGCTAATATAACTAAGATTAGGACCAAGGTAAAATAAGAATTAAATTGGAAGTCTCGTAATTATATCTTCCATCCCTACGACCGATGATTTGTGGTCCATTTTCCTATTTTATATAATCACATCAATACAGGCATACTTATGGACACATCATTAGCAATTGAAATGTCTTGGGTGTTGTACACCATTCTACTATCTGAATGTATGTCTGGGTAGTCCCTCAATAGTTGTCCTTCCCCACATTCGTAGCACTTCAAGACCTTTGACTTTGGCTCTTCTACCCCCATATCAAGTAGCCTAACCAATCGGTCTTCACTTGAGGATGAAAAATTATGTTGGAACTCACTTTTAACTGGTGTGTGGAAATTAATTCTTTTCCCAATATGCTTGTAGCATTAATATTTCAACCCTTTCTTCCAAAAGTTGTTTTTTCCTTATTTTCCCATTCTGTCTAAAATTTATCCTTCTTCTTAGATTGATGATAAAAGATATTTTGTTTTCCTGGTGGTTTCTTCAAACATTCTTGGCTCCTAAAAAATATTCTATCTTGGTATTATTGTGGAAACCTCCTATGAAAATGTTGTACCTTTACATTTTCATCTCTAGTATGGGGAACATACTTCAGTAGTTCAATAATCTAGTTGGCATATGTGTTAGTAAGCTATTTGAAGTTATGTTCATGGAATTCCTTGATTGTTCCCTTATGATACCTCTCATAGATATGTATTTCTCTCTAAATTACTTTTAAAATTTAGTGCAGGTCAGCTTCTTCTCTCAAATGCCCATAACACTAATGAGATAATCTAGCCATATGCAGTCCTTTCCCTTGAAACTAAATTAGCTACTATTCCTTTCATATTTTTGAAGTAGTTATGTATTCTAAAATGTTTTTTAGGACCCGAATTTCATGCTTCAACTTTTTCATTATTTTTTTCTTATCCATAGAAGGTAGGAGATTTTATCTTCTTGAATTCCTCAGGAATTAAACTCCTTATATCATTCTCCTTCCTTTTCTTATATAGTCCTAATTTAATTGCGATGTTGGATAGATTATTAGAAATATATATTCATTCTTATTGATGTCTATTGAAGTACCCTCATTTTTTATATATTCACTTGCATTAATGTGCATTAAGAACGATCAACGTCTTAGAGCTCTTGATCAGCTTCTTGTTGATGGCCATGTGAATAGGGTAGAGGCAAATGCCTCTACCCCAAAAATTCTTAAGGGTTAATCCCAAAATTTACTTAATCTCTAGTAGAGTTTCCAATCTTCTTCCTTGGTATGACAATCGTTTTCAATAGGTCTAATACTACCCCAAAGGATACTGAAGACTTAGAAGTATTTACAATCTTGCAACAAGATATCAAGGACACTGCATCAAGTCAAGCGTCTCCCATAAGAAGATAGAAATATGACCGATGGTCAATAATCAACTTCATTCAACTAAATAACTTATCCTGGCTCACTTAGCATTGAAATTTATCATCGCTAACATATACCTTTCTCACACATAGGTGACCAATATTGTAGATTTTCATCAGAGGAAATCAAAATCCCTTTAAGTAGAGTAATTTCAAGCCCTTTCACACTTAATAGGGATACAATATATGACGTTCGAACCCATAAATGGTTTATGAAAGGCCAAGCACTCTAACATATTATAAGGAAATATTATGTCCCAAATTAATTTTTCCTTATTATTTCTAATCATACAATTTATATTGCTTATGGAAAGCATGCTTGCAAGGTATACTCCCATGAACATAATTTTTCCATGGGAGGAAATAACAAGTAGATACCAAGAACAATACATCTTTTCTTACCTCATTGTTACATCATACAAAAGAAACTAGCTTAGCCATACATGAAGTATCAAACATCATTCAATTCATATGCACTAATAACATATGTTCACAACAAATACGCTAGTCCATTTTTACTAGTAAGCATAGAAACCAACACAACAATATTCACGAATTTTGAAAGATAGTGTCATTTAATTCATAATAGGTATATACACTTATATGAGATAATTAAGCTACTAGAAATTGAAGGGTGAGCTACTCTCCACCCAACCTTATGCTCAACCACATTGCAATATTTATTGCATTTAGCCACACTCAAGTTTGATTCGATAACTTCGAAAAAGTTTCCCTTTGGGTTACTCAAAATTACTAGCATGTGGTAAATGTGAAGGCCACTCTCCTTTGCCTACAAGATTCAATAAATGCACTTCATTGGCTAATTCAAGCCTCTTAACACAACAAATATGGGCATCCCAGGTTAATATAGCATAAGAGGGAGCCCTTCACTGATATAGTAGTCCCTCAATGCTTCCCTTCTCTAGTTCGTTTCATTCCACAAACCAAGACATGTTCTACTGTATGCCTTGATTTCAGATGAATGATTCTCACTGAATCTTGTACGTAATTCAATTCAAGGCTCTCCTCCACAACTGGTGGCTATGACTCAACATGCTTCTATTCACCTCCTATTTAGAGGTACTTTCCTACACTCATGTGTGGAAAGGTCTTGTTCGCCTTATTCACAAGTCAGATTTGTTGAGTATGAAATTATCTCGTCTTTCTCTCTCATTCTATATTTCATTTTTTTTTGTGTTTCTCTCTACTACTACTTACTACCCCACCCCACTCCCCATGAGCACTACTACTCATGTATGTGTGTGTGTGTGTGTGTTCCTAAGTTCTCCTTGGGTTGTGAGGTCAAGTTACAGAAAACTCTAGAAGAGTATATATCCCATGCTCTCAATCATTCCAGTACCACCTCCCTCATTTGCTAATAATTGCTAGAAATTGGTAACCCAAATAATGTATCAAGGAATCACAAGGTAAAATTAAATTTTAGTGGCATAGGAAGTTTCCCAATCACATTAAAACTTTCTTTTAATGAGGCTCTTTTCCTAGAATCACGATATGTATAGGTTGTCCTCTCTTAGTTTTGGGGAATATATACATTTTGAAGAATATTCACGTCATTATAAGAACTAGTATAATATGTTTATTGATTATCCAACCTTTAGCACTCTTGATTAAATTTACAAAATCTGGTTAACTATAAGGGAAGTTATATTGGATTCCTAGTGTGGAGCTAAAGTAGGTGATGTAACTATAAATTTGTGGAATGTGTAATAGGTTTTCCATGGTGAACTCAAATGAAATATTAATCCTGGAATATAATATAGATGATTCAAAACAGTTGTTGAGACTATAAGAGGGGCTATAGTTCCATTGAAGAAGAAGAGAAAAATAAGCCTATAAGAATGTAATTCTCCTTTCGCAAATATCTCATATAATTTTTCCATCATAAACTTTAAATGAACTTACTTACCCTTATTAAAATAGAAACTAACATAAAAATGTTGTCATTAAATACATTTAAAGATTTTGATTACAATGTGCTCACTAAACTCTAAGAATATATCATTACTCTTTTTAGAAAAGATTGAAACCATAGTTTTTACATTCACTTATTTATTATTTACTCATTCTATAATTATCACAATCATTTTTTATATTACTTATATTATGATAGATACGAATGAAATCCAATCATAAATAAAAATAAACAAAATATGCTAATACAAAACTTTTCATTGACTTTTAATTATCGAATTACAATATGGCGTTCATGTTGTGTTTGGTATAAATGAAACCCACTGACGAATAAAACTATAATTGAAATCTTTGAATACAAATCTCATATTCATTTTTCAAATATCGAATTACAAACTATTACGATATTTTGTGGTAACAAATATCGGTGCTAAGAGTATTGGCTTGAAGTCTGGTATTACACTGATTAGTTTTGGTTACCATAGAGTGGTTTAGATTTCCGTTTATTGAGCGTAAATAAATGCTCTTACCAAATACTCGTTCTTTCATTAAAACCATTCTAAATTACAAGGACAATGATGGATCTTGCACCAGAGTTATACAAATGTTGAAGGAAAACAAAGGAGTATGTACACACCATAATAAATAGTACAAAGGATCAAGAGAAACTTACTGATTGTCATAAAATTATTTCCATTACTAGATCTATGGTTGCATTCAATGCATATATAAATGGGATTGTAGCAAGAGATAAATTTTCTGCATTTCTACCTGTTCCTTTGGTCGGTGGAGGTGGTAGTGGAGGCACCTTTATCTCTACGCCATGAGAAATTGGTCCATTCCCTCCACTATTATGTCTTGTGAATGAAGCCAATGATTTTGAGACCTCCAAATGTGAAATTATCCAATACTAAGCCAGGAATTACATAGGCTCTCTCAATGTTTCTAAAGGTGGAAACGCTAGGGTAGAAAAGCACATAGGAAACTCTTCTTCGATATTTTCCAGAGGTGGATATGAGTTCATCTAAAAAAATGTACCAAAATCCATCCTACAACTTTTCCGCCTCAAAAAAGATCTTAATATCTTAAAACTTTAATTAATTTCATCAACATTCTAAATAAACAGATAGCTAACATTTCAGTTGTCCAACAAGCTCGGCCAACGAGAAAAAGTACACACAAATAATAACCAACCTTATTTCACCAACTCTATTAGCCAACCTTATTTCACTTCAAAGACAGATTTATAGCTATGAATCCCCATGTTGTCACCTGGTAAATGAGCCCATTAATGCATTTGACACCTTGTCTACCAAAGAAATATTTGATGGCATGGTTATTTATTCACATTAATTTTCATGAACACCCTCCAACTTTTCAACTGCAGATCAAAATTTGGTTGCTTCCATGAATTTTCTCTCGGTTATAGGGATAACCTCCAGCATTTCAATAGAGGATGAAAATTTGGTCCCTTCCATGAATTTTCTCTCAGTTACAGGAACGTGTGCTCGTGTTGAGAAGACCTTAGAGTTGATAAGACCAGTTGCTCATCCCTTAGAGTTGATACTACCAGTGACTCAGTGGGAGATATTACCTTGTTACTAAGTTTATACTACAATTATTGAAGAGCGGATAAGTTGAGTCTTAGAGTAGATACTACATGAAAACAAGCTATGTGAATCCCACTACAAATGAAGAGCTAAGCTAGAGAAGCATTTATTCCATTGGTACTAACTCAAAGGGGGTTTTCTATAGGTGGAAGAGAGCAGAATATGATATATCCATAGGGAGGTGCACATATATTGAACTTTGGGGATGTCTGGGATGAATGACCAGATAATGGATTCATTAAAGGCGAAGGAGAATGAAGACGCCTACCCAATTTTATTTATCAAGGCACGAATGAAGAAATCAAATACGATATAATCCCTGAGCTTAAGTCGATTGCTTATTCCCCAAATATTCGGGAATCGGATGGACATGGGCACCATCAAGAAATTGACCACGCCCATGTACGTCCAATTCCCGAATATTTGGGGAATCAGCAATCGACATAAGGATGGCTGGCTATAATATATAAGGACCTTGCCGCTACCCTACTATTATTCTCATTTTCCCTACTATTTCTATTTCCTACCCTCATTTCAAGTCTGTTTCTACCCTGGCCTGATGTATCTATGAATTGTGAAGGCCGTTTATATCAAGTTTCTTACATGTTCAGCAGATAAGGAGGCTTTCCAACAAAATAATTGATTTGTTAATCTTAGATTGGGAATACTCCATTAGATGCTATTAGATCGGTAAGCAAGGAAGTGTGGTATATTGCTCCTACTCCTTTAAGTGTTGGGTATTTCTCCTAATGTTTTAAATGTGGTGTATTTCTATACCCAAGAATTCACTATGATACATTCATTCATTTTCTGTTAAAGAAACCGATAAGGAAATTTTCTCTCTCCAACGGTGAGCAACAGACGGGAAACAACAAAATGTTATTTCATGATTGATGGATTTATTCCAGTTTCAGTATGGAGGGAAGGTGAAGCCATACATTCATTTGGGGAAATCAGATTTTTGGGGGAATATAATATGCAGGGAAGGCTAAGGATATGTTTGGGTAAAGACAAGATAATAGACTCTAGACAATGGAATGAATGTAGATGTTGGAATGTCTTAGTGCTTGTATATAATGAATGTAGTGACAGTTAAGGATCCCATTCAAAACCGAGTAGTTACCCTTCCTAACTGTCTAGAACCTATTTATTGAGCCATGGGTACTCAAGAAGGTGGAGGAGCAAATAGCTAGGTTGTGTTGTAATCGAAGCCTCAACAACCTAGCTCCCTAACTCCCTATATAACAAGCTAATAAGCAAGCGAGCTTATTCTATTCTAAGCTTGTTTCTTGTGATCATAGAAGGTCCTAATTGCTTGTATTTAGACCTACATGGGACACAAAACTCAAGTATCTTCCCTCCATTCACCAACCACAAAAATGGGATCTGAATACTTCTTTAGTGATCAAAAGTAGAAAAACAGTCAACGAGCAAGGACAATTTTGGCTCATGCGATGAACTTCATCCTGTCTGTGAAGTAGAATGGACTTGACTTCTAGTTCATCCACAAAATAGAGTATCTCTAGTTCATTCAGAGACTAGAGTATATCTAGTTCATCCACAAACTAAAGTTTTCTTATTTAATATCAGGTATTTCCCATGGGAGTTGGGTGTTTCCTCATGTTCTTATGAGTTTTTTTCTTACTCTACTATCTCGCCACCAATAAGTCACTTTTGTTGTGGAGAAGCGTCACTCTTATTAACTTCTTTCTTCAACCTTTCTCTACCTACTCGACCATCTTCCAATATTGGACGTATTTAGGAACCCATCCACTTGCAGTCATCTTCTTATCTGAATCTCCATAGAACAAATGCATGAGATATTTCGTGCATTATCATGTATTTCAATAGAGTTTTACGATCATTTTTAATTGATTTTAATCTTATTAGAAGAATTCCAAATGCTTTACACTTTGCTTCAACCTACAAATATATTATAGTTAAACGATGGTTGATTTTCTGTACAAATCGTCTTTATCGAGAAATACATGGATTCACAAGAATAGAAAGCACTATCCTCTTATATATGCATGCATTTGATTTTCCTCCTCCTCCTACTAGATTGACCTCTGAGTGGATGGTCAAGAGAGATAGGCTCTACCTTTCGTCAGATTTGAATTAAGGGTTTGTCATTCATTTTTATCATAGGGAGTTAAAACTGTATTTAGGGCTCAAGTTGAAATGAAAACAACGGCGGAAACTTACATATTCTGGAACTAGAGACACTCACCCAATGAATCACGATCAATGCTCACCATGAGAAATGAAGACAAGTGGAGACTACCGTGTAGAGTGAATACATGTAGAAGAACATTGCCTTGACGTGAAGACAAGTGGAGTGCTGCACACAAACATGTCTGAGCTATGTGTAAACCCTCTGCATCATTGCAAACAAAACAAAAAAATGTGCTCTTAATTCTAAACATAAAATGCCTACGAATTAATGTTAGCATTAGTTACTTGAAACTAAAACTATGTATATCAATTCACATTTAGCCTAAGTTTCCTTGCATCCCCCTCTATATGAGGCCAACTAATATCTCTAAATTATCTATTGGTTGAAACAACGGTGGGCCAGAGCTCTTAAGTTGAACAGAAGGTGCTACAAGGACTAAAAGTCGGAAACATTGAGTTAAATAGGCAAATAAGCTTCGGTTTATGTGCATTGATTAATGAAAAGGGCACGAATGATTACATTAGTCCCTGCAAGCCTAAATGGGTAGGGACTAATAAGGTGAACAATAAATTCTAGCTAAAGGGAATACAAACTTCAAATTAAAAAGATAATTTTTAATTACAAAAATTATCTTGATGTGGACAATGATGTGTTTGGATAATTTTCCATCAAAATATTATTTAAAATTTTCCAAAAAATTAATGTTCCAACTACCTCCATCTGAGACACATAGAGCACTTCATGTCTTCCAATTGAAATTGTTTAGGTTTTATTTCTTTAGGTAGATTTATATTATGATTACTTCAGGATTTTAGAAATATTATATATTTTATTATTTTATTAATTTATAAAAATATTAGGTTAAATAAAATTAACATATTGAGTCATCTTCTAAGACTCTTTTTGTATCAATGATTATTTTGTATTAATGTGGTTGTGCTAGCATATATTGTAATATAACAATTTTTATAGTATATTAAAGTTAATATTATATTAATCCAAAATGAATAAATTTAGTATTAAAATTAAAATGTATTAATATTTTTTTTATATTAATATCAGATTTCATAATTTCATTTGCTAATAATAATAATAATTTTTTAATATTAATATTTAAATTTATTAAGGTTTCTACATCACATGGTAACAAAAATTATAATCAAATTAGTATTTAAAATATGGTAAAAACTTTTGTGGAAGGTAATTTTTTTATCTATTCAAACTCAAGATATATGATAAGATATATTTTGGGCATAGACAGACATCCTTACACATTGCCCCCATATTGGGTTGTACAATGTGTATCTCAACGCAATAACATAAACAATTTCTAATGTTGTTCATAACCTAAATCGAGTAATAATTTCATTTTTAGTAAAATAATATCATATCAACTTGGTTAAATTGTTGATGAATTAAATTTTAGATCTTTATTGATTCTAAAATCTAAATTATGGGATTCACAATTTTTTTATAGAGGCTCGATCGATCTTTATAGCTCAATCGAGCTCCTATTAACTACGTAAATGGATCAATTGAGGGTTTACAAAATCATAAATTGAATTATTTGAATTCGAAATTTAAGCACTCGATCGAGCCTCTAAAGTCCTAAAATCCACAATTTCAGCACCCCTTTTGCAAGATTTCCAAAAACGCCATTTTGTACCCTACCCGACTTGGGGAAAAATATGTCCTTAGGTGGCAGAGTTGATCATGTTGTATTCATTAAGGAATCCTCTATCCAATGGCATATGAGTTTGACATTTTTTAATTCATGTGATATTTTTCATCTAATTTCTTTTAAACATAATGTTGGAATTTTTTTGAACAATTTTAAAGAGTTTGATTAAAAAATCAATATCATAAAATATATGCAACGAAAGAATTTCAAAATGTACCACTATCTTTGTTTACAATTCCTCTACAAAAGGGTACTTTTGGTTTTTCAATTTATTTAAATATTTGAAACAAAACCTTACATGAACACATGCGTTTGCAAAACTTAATTGAAATATTACTTTGCCAACTTCGAAAAATAATAAAAAATATAATTTTGCATAAAAAAAAAAAATATGAAAAACTTAGCTCTCTCCATATAGATCATTTTCTTTTTTTTTGGTCAAGTAAAATAGAGCCTTCTATTAACCAAACTAGTACATTACATATGTTACATGTCTATGCAAGTGCAGAGACCAAAACAGGAAATAACCTGTTGTGGGAATGCCAACAACAGGAAACAAACCAAATCCCCCAGACTTTCAAAACCTATTAAACAGGGAGTGATAAACTCCTAAGGTCCCCTGTCATCCACAGACAACTGAAGGGCAACCGCTAAGCTCCAGACCATTGCTCCAGACCCGACGGTAACACAAACCTCAATTAAAAAGTTTGAAGTCTGCCCATCTGAAAAAATGTCAACACTTCTACGTCGTTGATCTTTTCAAGATCCAACGGTCCCATCACTTCTAGACTTCAAAACTTGCCCTCTTCTATCAACCATCGATCTCGGTCCACCAGATCTAACGACTCACAATTTTTTCACACGGTAAACTTGTGCACCACAAATCCGCCCGAAAAGTGGTTTTCCTCTCTCACCTCACTGCTACATGTCACTGTGAGAGTGGAATCGGAGCCAAAGGGGAATTACCACTTACTACCTTTCCTCCGCCCAAAATCCGCTTATGGGTTTCTCCAACCCGCTGCTACCCATCCGGACCTGACAAAAACATAAACAAAGTTTCTCCCCAAAATTTGAAATCTGCCCAACTGAAGAAACATTGGCACTTATCCACCATTGATCTATTCAAGATCCAACGATCACAACACTTCCCGACTTTGATACTTGCTCCTCGTTTGTCAACTGTCGATCTCGGTGCCCCAGATCTAACGGATCACACGTATTTCACATGGTTAACTTGTGCACTCCAAGTCCACCCAAAAAAGGTGGTTTCCCTCTTTCCCCTCGCTACTACGTGTCATTGTGTGATTGGAATCGGAGCCAATAGTGAAATACCATTTACGGCCTTTCCTTCGCCCGAAATCCACTTGTGGTTTTCTCCAACCTGCTTCCGCTCGTTAACTATTGGGTAACTTCCTCACCCGAACACCATAGATCTATCTGAACTGAGATCTATCGGTCCAGATTCAGTCCTCATGCCACTGCATCCTTGGTCTTCCTCCACTGATCTCAACCATCCGCTCGAATCCAATGGAATACTAAAGCCAAAACAATCTGTGGATTTCTTCCAAACAACAAGCAAATTGTTTAGGCTTCCCTATCCTCCTGCCTATCTCTGGAGCCTCTTCAATCCAGCTTGTCAATCCATCAATCCCTATCTTTTGTAGCTTGACAGTGAATCTCTAACAATTTGCCTGGGGGTAACAACTCCCAAACATGCCGAGTGTCCCTTTCCTCATTAATCACTCCTTCATTCGCTAAATGATCAGCTAACATGTTAGCTTTCGTTTTCACATGGACAAAGCTTACAGTTTTTAAGGTTTTCAGGTGGGTGTAGATACGGTGAAAGACCTGCGATAGCCTCCAGTGTTTCCACACTTTATCCGGTGATGTACCATTACATATTTTCTTGGCCGCTCTAATAATTAATTCTGAATCTACTTCAATGATGAAATTGTGTGAATTTGAATCCACCAAGCTTTCCAAGCATTGCTCTAAGGCCATGAGTTCCGCCATGTTATTAGTGACCTTCCCCAAGTGGCCACCAAAGATCTCCTTTATTTGACCCTACTCATATCTTATAACACCCCCAAAACAAGCTAACCCTGGGTTGCCCTTAGAACCTCCGTCTATATTGACCTTTAAGAAACCATGCGGAGGAGGCTTCCAAATATTTATATCTGCATTTGTTTGGCTCACACCCTTGATTATGTCCTGTGGGCCTATAGAATGGAACCCAAATGCAGTAGCATACACGCATCTTGGGGCAGAGGAGGGTCCTTAGGAAGTTTCCTCAATAAGCTTCTGACTATGTCTTTGAGCTGCCTTAAAATTTGGTCAGTTATGTGTTGGGGCTTGCTTGCTTTGTTCTTGAAGATCTGACTATTGCGTTCTTTCCAAACATCCCAGATGACAAAGCCTGGAACCAGAGTCCAGGCTTTATTAATGATTTCATTCCTGGGAATTTTTTCCTCCATTTCTTCAAAGTGTTGGAGATGTTGAGTCTATCCCTATCAGTGTGCCTAAAGATTGAGGCCACCCATCCCACACGGTATAGGTGAAAGGGCATAGGTTGAGAAGGTGATCCATCATCTCCTCTTGTGAGCCACAAAGGTAACATTTGGATGGTCCAGTGAAGCCTTTTTTCAAGAGATTCTCCCAATTCAAAATTTTCCTCTGATGAACTAACCAAATAAATAACTTTATTTTCATCCAGTGGGGGCTCTGCCAAAGATTCTTCCAAACTTGATCAGGGTTTAGGTAGTTAAATCCTGTTACTACCTGTTTAGCTTCTTTGAGGTTAAAGTTTCCTTTCGTGTTCTTTTCCCATCTTAGTTGGTCAGGAAAGGAGGATACCAGAATCCTCCTATGCTCTAGATCCTAAGTAAGAGAGTTTTCCTGGGCCTTCAGAGGGCTCTCTTCACTGTGGCCAAGATCCTTCCAAATTCTCCATTTTCCATTGTTCCTTGTCTGGTCCCATAAATCATTTACCATAAGTAGACCTTTCTTGTCTGTGTCATTCTTGAGAGCTACTAATTCATCCTTGTACAAGTTGGGCTCCTGTTGCCAATTATCCTCCCAAAATCGTGCTAGGTTCCCAGCTCGAACCTCCCAGAAACAATGTTGCTGAAAATTACCTTTATTTTCCCAGGCAAGGTTCCAAATGTGGGAGCCCTTAATATGCCCTGACATTCTAATGTGATCCTTCTCCTGCCAATTCTTGGCATATTTTTGTTTCCAAATCTTAGCCCAGGGAGTTGTCGATTCCTTAATCCACCTCCACCAGAGTTTAGCTCCCAAAACTCTATTGATGGTTTCAGGATCATGAAGCCCCAAGCCACCATGGCTCTTGGGTTTGCAGATCTTGTCCCAGGCTACTAAAGCCCATTTATTTTTCTCTTCTCCTCTGCCGCATAGAAAATCCCTTTGTATGCTCCTAATCCGTTGCTTAATTCCTTTAGGAGCAAGAAGAGCTGAGAACATTCACATGGGAATTGCCTACAAGGTAGCCTATGTGAGCACAAGGTTCCCTACCAAATTTAAAGACCTGCATGTCCATTTTCTGATCTTGTCCTGAAGTTTATTTATTATTGGCTCCCAAACTTCCTTTCTTAGAGGTTTATCTATGAGAGGTATGCCGAGATACTTGGAAGGTAGCTGGTCCCTTTGAAACCCAAGAATTCTGGTGATGTTTCTCTGAATAGCAATGTCAGTGTTAAAGAAAAAACCTTTTGATTTGTTGAGGCTTACCTTTGTGCCAGCTACCATAGCAAAGTCATTTAAGGTTTGTTTGATCATTCTCACTTCCTTGACTGTGGGTATACCCTGCAACATTGTGTCATCCACAAATTGTTGATGAGTGTTTGCCACTCCATCCAAGGTGAGTTTGATACCCTGGATTCTTCCTTCAGCATTTTCCATTTTAATCACTCTGCCTAGCCCTTCCATCATGAGAACAAAGAGGAAGGGTGAGAGCAGATCCCCTTGTCTGAGACTTCTGGAAATTAGTGCCATAACCCATCTTATCCAGTTTTGGTCAAAGCCATAGGCTCTTAGAACTTCCCTTATATAAGACCAACTTAGATTGTCATAAGCTTTTGCTAAGTCTAGCTAAATGATCATACCAGCTTGTTTGTTGCTTTTGAGAGAGTGTACCACCTCATGAGCTTGGATGATGTTATTGAGGATCTATCTTCCTTCCACATAGCTCGTTTGCTCCTCTGAGATGAGAGCTGGTAAAATGGGTTTGAGTCTATTGGCAATCACCTTGGAAATAATTTTATACACCACATTACATAGAGATATGGATCTGAAACCATTCGGAGTCATGGATTTTTCCTGTTTTGGGATCAAAGCTATGAAGGAAGCATTAAAAGCCTTCACAACCTTTTTGGATCTTCTTGAGTCTTCCACCACCTCAAGGATATCCTACTTGACTATTTTCTAGCAGGCTTTGAAGAAGTCTAAATCGAACCCATCCGGGTTCCATTTTGCATTTCATTGACCACTTCACTGACCTCCTCTTCTGACACTGGCCTGTTAAGATTGTGGTTATCCTCTATGGTAACCAGCTGAGGGATATACTGAGTGAAATGGTTGATGAACTTGGATCTATCCTCTAGAGGCTCCTCTGCAATACTGAGGAAATGTTGTACAAGAACAGATTCCATGTCTTTGTGAGAGACGATTTCTACCCCTTGAGAATCTTTGAGCTTTGTGATTCTGTTGTGTGCCTTGTGATCCATGGTGGATTTATGAAAGAACATTGTGTTTCTTTCTCCCTCTCTAATCCACTGTATCCTTGATTTTTGTCTCCAGAAAATCTCCTATTGCAAGCAACGATCTTCCCATTCTTCTTGCAAAGAATCAACTAGCTTTTTCCACTCCTCGGTAAAGCCCTCTGAAATGTTGATATGATTGATCTCCTGGAGTTTCTGCTTAGCTTCCCTTTTGGATTTGAAGATATTTCTAAGTTCCTTTTTGTTCCAATATTTAAGCCTAGATTTGATATGTTTAAGCTTCTGTTGGAGTAGGAACATTCTAGTGCCTTCAATGTTCAAATCCTCTCTCCACCATTTGTCAATATTACTAGTGAATTCAGGGTGAGAGAGCGAGGCATTTTTAAACCTGAAAGGTATGTTTCTTGGTGTATCCATAAAAGTGGCTTCTAGCTATGCAGGCCAATGGTCCGAACATCCAAAGGGAAGAATAGAAGTTGTCAATGCAGGGTCTAAGAGAAAGAGGTCCTCTGAAATAATAAATCTATCTAGTTTAGAGGCGACTTGTGAAGCCCCTCCCCTCTTGTTGTTCCAGGTGAAGGTCCCATTCATTATTTTAGTGTCCACTAACCCCATATTCATTATGAAGTTTTGGAAGGCCATGGAGTCTCTGCCTAGCTGTTTGATACCGCCTTTTTTCTCTGTAAGAGATCTTATCATGTTGAAATCTCCTACAACGATCCAAGCCATACTAGGGTGCGTTGCTCTTAGTTCCTCAAGGGAGGTGAGAAGCTTGAGTTTGTCTTCTTTCTTTTGAGTTCCATATACATTTGTGATCATGTATATCTCATTCTCACCTAAAGGTTGACATACCAAAGAAGGATAGTTCCTAGATGCCTCAGCATCTAGGATTCCAAATTTCTGGGGATCCTATAGCGTGAGAATCCCCCCGCCAAGTTTTTTACTTTAACCTCTAGATACTCATACTTGATTAGCCATTTATTATGAATTTCTCTAATCTTATCCATCGAACATTTTGTATCCTGAATAAAAACCATATCTGGTTTTTCTTCTTTTATTCTATTACTGAGATTTCTTTGTTTCCTTCTATTTACTATGCCTCTAATATTCCAGGTTGTGAGCTACATTAAGAAAGGTGTGTAAAGTAGTAAATGGTGAGATATTTCATCTTACCTGAGTTAATCAATAGTTTCCCACATTCTTTAAGCAACTCATCCTATCCTTTTCTTCCTCTTTTCCTGCCTGGGTTCTTTGGAGAATGTGCCTGTGTCTCCTCCATCATTTTGACTCCTCTATGCTCCTGGATTTCATGATTTCTTTTGACTCTAGATCGCTTTGATTGTGATCTCCATAGGAAGAGCTATTGAACCCTATCATATTCCTCTTTTGGCAGGGAGTCCACTCCTTTGGTTGTCCCTTGTTCTAGAAATTTCTCTAGATCTAGATTTTCCCTATCTAGAATCTCCTACAGTTCATGTTCCTCCGTTCTTGCCTCACTTGGAGTCATATCATGGTCCCTATTTATCTCCATAATGCTTGGCTAATTATCCTTTTGCTAGCTATTTTCTATGATATCTTCCATGTTGTCATCCCTTTCCTTCTCATTGATAATGTTCTCCATTTCCTAGTTTGTTTCTTTGTTTCCTTCTTCTTCTTCTAGGATCTTAAAGCTATTGTGGCTCGGTTGTCTTTCCTCATTGATCTTATTTTGCGGCTTCTTTCCGCCTTTCCCTTTGCCCCCAACCTTGGTAAAACCCTCGGGATTTTTATCCACAGTGGTTTTCACATTTCTCTCCATGTTGTTTGTTGGGTAGTCTCTATATAGATGCCCATGCTCATGGAATTTGCGGCACCTAAATGGGATGTGCTCATATTCCACCGCCTGTACCCATTCTTCATCATATACTTCTAAAATTATCGCGTTTGAAAGTGCTCGAGATAAGTAAATTTCCACACATATCTGGGTGAAGGAGGTGTATTTTCCTTTTAGAGTCGCATCTGAGATCTTTAGAAAATACCCCAGTTTGTTGCCTATCGTTTTCAAAGATTTTAGTAGCCAATAATCTAGAGGAAGGGAGTATAGTCTGATCCATACCGATACCGATGTGAATGTCTTGCGTTCTGAGACAAAGTTCATCATCCATGGCAGTATGTAGAGGCATGCAGCAACATAGAAATATGGTCCTCCTTCAAACACTCTATCTTTATCCTCTAGGCTTATGAATACTATTGTGAAGAAGCCCTTAGATCCCAGATGAAGGTGTATTTCCCCCTTTGGCTTCCATTGGGTCCTTATCCATAAATCCAGTGCCCTCTTCGTTGGCAATATCCCCATGAATTTTCATATGACCGCATATTCTGTCATATGATCCCTATGCGCTTGTAGCGCTGGGTCGCTTAAGATGACTTGAGGAATGATGTTCGACTTGGGTTTGCAGACCCCAGTTGTCCTTATGGAAGTAGGTTTTTGACTGCTACCCCCTTTCTCCTTTTCCTTACTAGCTTCCTGTTGATCCCCTTCCTATTCATGAGGTCTGTTTCTTCCCAATATGTCTATGTTACTTGCCTCTTTTTCCTTATCCAGAGGTTTCTTGAAATTCCTCTTCCCTTGCTTGTTCCTATACTAGTAGTTAGGCCCCCTATACTAGTAGTTTAGGGGCCCCCCTATACTACTTGTAGTATAGGGGCCTAACATTGCTTCTATCTGTAATTACTTGACTGTAGGAGGGAGTAGCAGTCCCCCCTACATGTCCCACCATGGTGCCCAACGTAAAAACCCTAACGCCAACCCTAGATCAAGTTGCAGAGCCCAGAGTGCCGAATCAGGTCGAAATCATTAACAATCCCATATAGATCATTCATATCATATATATATATATATATATATATATATATATATATATATATATATATATAATTATTAAAAGTTTAGACTAAGTTATGCTACGTGAACATAGACATACCTCTTAAGATGTGTGAAAATTTGGAAGAACAAATATTTTATTTAATGGAAAATTGACATATTACATGACACTAATTTTTTTGGAAAAAATACGACTAGGAAAATAACATCATTCTACATAATTTTTCTTTTTACTCCGAATCTAAATTCACAATGCCTATATTAATTTTGCGGCTTCAATTTGATAAAAGATTAAAATTTTGGAATTTCATTGCCACATTTGGCCCAAAAGTGTAAGTCATCTTTATGCATTCACCCTCATTGAGTAAACTATCTTGGGAAGCAAAATCCTTAGGAAGTGGGGAGGTATAATCTATAGTGGGTCATTATATAATTTTTTATTTAAATTGGTGCTATATCAATGGAAAAATTGGAGAAATTCGATTGTCCCAATCTAGATATTTGGAGTTCAAAACATTCCAACTCCATTTTTAGGTGTTAAGTGGAATTTTTTGGGTTTAAAATCTATGACCATATCTCCTAAACCATTACTTTTTTTCTATATAACTATACCTTTACAATGGTGTGAACATCACCTCAATAAGGTATTGTATGTGGAATCTAAGAGTCCTATAAGTTGACCTACCTTGTTAAAACCCATGGTACTGAGTGGATTTATTATTTACCCCAATAATAACACATGTGGGGATAAACACATGTGGACTTTCTATAACATTCTAGAAGTTAAAAGGCTAACACTTGCTAAGGATTGAAGCATCCAAAATATGTAACTATAGATGAGTATCAAACTATGATAAATACTATGCACTAAGAGGAGAGAGGATTTTATTATTTTAGCATTGTACCAATTCCATAATTGAGTAAAGCTCATATGAGTTGGATTTGACAGAAAAATAAAGGAGGAATAATATTCTATAGCATCCATTCATGCCAGAATGTCAAAATGATCTCCATATTAAGTTCCCTTATGCTTGTATCTGCATTTTCATAACTAAAGAGGAGAGAGAAAAGTAGAGGCATCACCTTGTAGTTAAGTTTTCTCCCATTATTAGTTTCACAACATACACCTTCTTTCCATTTATGTTGATGGTGTGCTCATTTTATTTATCTTTTATTTTCATATATCATTCATTTTCATAAATTTGATAAAAGCTATTGATAATAAATATTTGTTCCGATGAAATAAATTACATAATAAAATATTTTAGAATAATACAAGATCTATTGTGACAAGTAGTTAAAATATTTTTTAGATCATAATAATATTATGATAAAATATAGGGAGGACCAAGAAAATGGGAAGGACAAGAAGCCTGACTTTCCATTTTCTATTACTCAAGAATTTCTCTCACATTTAGTTTAATTTGTATAATTTTGATTTCCTTTACATTATATCTAACCTTAATTAACAATTGAAATTCATATGTAGGTGTCGTGTCTTACATCCATTCACATAAGATCCATTTCATATCACATCTATGTAGTCATAGGATTTTTGTCTCTAAAATATTCATGGAAACAAATATAGATCAATGTTCGTTATATCTACATCCCAATAACATTTTTCCAACTCTATCTCCTAGCAATAACTCTAATTGTGGCTCTCGCTTATGTCTATGCATACTATCTTTGGTTCTCACTAATGGATTTGGAAATATCTCTTGGCTGACGTGTTCATGCAATGTAGTAGTCTACACACTCGCTCTTAACTCTAAGAAATATCCAAATTTGAACTCACGAATCATAATTCTATTATGTCCCTCCTATACATGGGGATGGTCCATCATGTTATTTAATGAAGACATGTCAATTTCTATTTTATGTTAGTTCAATGAAATCTATTTTCTATGCCATTAAACAACAAACTGATGAAGAAACGTGTGGCCTACCTTCTTATTCTAGGATCAATTACTTATTCGCAAGTAAATATCCCTACCTTGTTTTAACTTTCTTACTGTCACTCTATCTCAAAAACAACATCACTTGAATTAACTTCTTAATGTGTAATCATATCACCTTCCTTCTAAAGCATTTAGCAAATCCTTGCATGTATGGATATAGGATACAATAATCAAAATGGTATAACCTTGGTGACAAGTGGATGGCTCAATATTTATATCGTACAAGGAAAAAGGGAATTGTATAAACTTCCCCACACTAATATTTGGTACATGTCCAAGAAGGAAATCTTTTCTCAAATATTATAAATAATTGGAATGGAGATGTCCTCGTTGTTGAGATGAACCCATTATTCGCTTCAACTATGAGGCTAACCTCTAGTATTAATCTAACTCTTAGGACAAATTTTTATATGTGGGATAGAGATGTAGTGAGTTATTTATCTCCTTTATTCTTAACTTTCCAAACTTGTCTCTTTTCTATGTGTTTCTTGGGGTGAACCTAAATACGAAGCTACCAACTATTTTCTTTCCAATGTTTACTTAACTTGCAATGCTGGAAGAAGTTATTAGATTATATGGATTGTTTAATGCAATCCTTTTCTCTATTTTCCTTTGAATTTGTTGTTTCGTTGGGGAAGTCTTCTTGAATTTGTCCTCTAAACACAATATGTCTTGTCATGTGTGACTTATTTATCCCAACAACATGTCATTGGATGGCCTTTATTCCCACATAATGGACATACTTTGGCATGCCAAGAACGAGCAACACTATGAATTTTATCCCTATAGTAGTTGCAAAAAAATAAATTATCATTTGAATTGCACCTATTGTCCTCTTCTCCTTTCATTGATTGGTTTACCTATTTATTCCTTTAGGTGTTACTGTAGGTTTAGTATTTTAACATCTGTTATCACTTCCATTCTATAATCCACTAGAATAAGGTTGAGGTTGTAATGGGATACCAACTTCATTTGTTATTTCTCTTTCTTGTAAAGTTCCAATTAACTATTCCACATATTTTTCCTTTATAAATAGTAACTTAGAGTTCATGGACTTATCATTTCTACCATCGAAACCTAATCCTTCATGATTTACCCTCTATAAAATTATAGTAGGGCTTATGATTCCTTTTCTTCTCTTGTCCATTTCTTGTCCGTTGTATCCCATCTATAAGAAGCAATATTTGTTATCGTGCCTTTACTTTTAACATATTCCAAATAACCAAAGGAATATACACACTAGTAGTAAAGATGAGGGAATATATGCACTAGTAGTAAAGAAAAATTATTAGAGCACAAATACGGATCTAGCTGAAGAATAATTTCACAAACTTGCAAGAAATTAAAAAAGAAAATTGGAATCGAGTATGAATTTGATTACTCAATATTGGTTTGAGAATCAATACATAAAGAAACTAAGTTAAGCTTAGTTTTACATGAAATAACTATGGATAATTAAAGCTAGTTGGAGCTAAGTGTGCTTTATGTTCTGTTAATGTGCACATGCACCACAAGCAAGCACTCGAGTTAACTAACTAAAGCCAAGTGCACACCACATGTAAGCACTCGAGTTAACTAACTAAATCCAAGTGCAAACCACACCGCATGCAATAACTAGAGTTGAACTGAAGCTAACTAAGGCTAACTAGGTACGTATACACCAACACCGCCCCTTAAGCATAACTGAGGTGAGTGTGCTACAAAAGGAATGAGTCCAGGCAACAAGGCCATTTTAGGTACCCATATACAATGCATGAAAAAAAGAAAGAGGGAAAAACCCCTGGTAAGAAAACCCCACCTCAAAATATAATGCAAAAAGTAGAGAAAAGACAACTGCTAGGTAGTCATGTCCTTCATCCTGAGACGATCTCGCAGAAATCAAAGCTTTTTCTTAGTGAAAGTCTTGGTGAATATATCAACAGTCTGCTTGGAATTGAGTCATTAATGGAGATCGATGATTCCATCATGAATTAGTTCCCTAATGAAGTGCATGTGGATCTTGATATATTTGGTCCACTGTCGCTACACTAGATCTTTACAAAACTTTAGCATACTTTGATTGTCACACCAGATGATAGTTGGATGATGGGCACTGATACCAAGCTCGGATAGGAAATGTTGTAGCCAAATGGCCTGAATAGTGGCGTTGACTACTCCTTTGTACTTGGCCTCTACTAATGATAAAGCAATGGCAACCTTCTTCTTGCTTGACCAACAAATTGGGCCAGATCCCAACCTCAGTACATAATCAGAGGTGGAATTTTGATCAATTATGTTTCCAACCCAATCTGTATCTGTCAATCGAATGAGATCGAAAGAGCAATTTGTTGCATAATGAATCTCATAGGTGATTGTCCCCTGGACATATAAAAGGATGCGCTTTGCATATTTCTAGTGTAACTCATGTGGTTCCTACATGTACCTGGAAACTACTTGTTGGGGAAATTATATATACATATATATATATAGAAGTGTTTGTCTCAATACATAATTCTCGTCTAGGGAAGCGTAATTAGTAGAGTTGATGCACTATATGTGCCAACAATAGATAATTTCATTGTCTGTGGTGTATAGTCTAGATAGTGAGTATTACAAGCTAACACTTCATTCTACAAACTATAATTCATTTCATCACACAATTAATGAAAAGCCACAAAATGGTCAAGTGATGAAAACTGAATATTCTAAATCAGGTAACGAGTTCCTCCATTTATTGGCTCATGAAATAAAAAGATGGGTTTAACTCCATTTCTTGCAACTATTACTCTTAATCAATTCAATGCATTTAAACAAGTAAATCAAAATTAGTACAGGGAATACCAGTCTTCACTAATGGCACATGTAGGTGAATGGTGAGATCTTAAGTTTTATCCTTCCTATACTTCAAACAATCAATCATTAAATCTATAACTCATATACAACTTGAACTAAGAAAGGATCACTCATAAAACAAAACTGGAAACACTAAACTATTTAATAACTTAAAGAAAGGAAAACTTGCCTTGATGGCTTCAGTGGGCCCTTACCAAGCTACCAAGATAAGCTAAAGACTTACAGAGGTAAGAAGTAAAATAACACACTAATATTAACAAATGTTGCTCATATTATTAATGAAAAAGAAGGATTACAATATCAACATTACAAATCTTAGAGTGCTTTATTTCCAACCTAATTTGCCTTCTCGTATCTCTCTAAAGACTAAGAGATTAACTATTAACAATTCAAGAAAAAGATTTTGATTAACCTAATCATTCGAAAGACCTCTCCTTTGTAAAGAAGAGGGTCATTACAGTCAAAGTACAAGAGATAATCATCAATCTATATAATGAAACTGAAATCACATTTGTAACTTTGTCCTCATGACAAGAAGTGCATGAGGAGGAAGTCGATCTCGAGTAACTAAGTAAAGGAGATGTCTTCAACAACTTCATTAGTTTCATCATAGATTTTTTGTTGAAGCACTAAGTATGGAGATGAAATCTAGTACTAGAATCAGACAATAGGCCTTGGTACTGGAACATAACAGTGGAATATAGATAGTGGAATCGAACATATAATATGAGTATCGGAGTTAAACGATAGAAAAACTTGAGCAGTTGGTACCAGAATTAAGCAGTGGAGCAATTTGGTATCAGAATGGAACATTGGAATGGTTGTGATGAGTGCATTAGCCAAAATCTCGGCCACAAGTAAATGGACGGATGAGTGCACGCATGTGATGAGCACGGTCGTTGCGAACAACTATTGTTCGAGTACTGGATAGTTGCATAGGTGCTTGACGAGTGTCCGATTGCCGAATGAGTACTGGATGAAATACCAGATCGTTGAGCTACCCAAGTACCAGAATGTTGAACTGGCCAAGTACGGGAATGTTGAATTGGCCGAGTACCGAAATACTAAACTGGCCAAGTACTAGAATGTTGAACCAGTCGAGTACTGGAATGTTGAACTAGCCGAGTACCAGAATGTTGAACGAGTACTGGAAAAGAGTAGGAAATCCAGTGATCTATGTGAACCAATAAGAGAAATTAGAGTGTAAAACATAAAACAATGATATTTTTACTATAAGAAAACATAAAAATTACTTTTTGAGATACATATTACCTCATATAGACATCAGAAGGCTAAAAGGGCATATAGTTGGAGAAAATAAGCGAATAGTAGATAGATTCGAGGCCAAATACGTCAAAAAGAGAGGTTAATTAGGGAATTGTAAGTGTCAAAATGGAGACCCAACTTTCCCCCATGCTCAAGTTGTTGCATGCCCTCATGCAAAAAGGATCAATCTTCAAAATTTCCAAAAATGAAGCCTTCCTTGTTGGTGTATCAGTTATCTAGTTCTAAGACCCTCACACTTGAGGCCTCTTCTTTGAGTTCCCTCCTAATGACTCTAGTAAAATTCACAAGATGTAGAACCTTGTTCAACTTAGTGGAGGACTCATCACATTCCTCTTGTAACCTCTAGCTATTCTCCTTAAGCTGCCCGTTTTCCTTCTTAAGATAGTGAGCTAACATCCTACTCTCTTTCACTTTCGCCTTTAGCTTCTAATTTTTCTTCTGCAGTTTTTCAATAATTGGCATCATCTGCTACCTAGATAAGGAAGTATCATGCTCAGGTGTCATTTTTTAGCCAATATCCTTTTACCTTCTACTTCTTTCCTTAATTCTTGCAAAGTTTCTATGATAAGTTCTTATGTTTCATTGAGTGTCTATCATTGTACATGTTCTCCTTCAAGAGAGGCAAAGATATCAATCAAATGTGTTGGAAGAGGAGGAGTGGGTGTATTTATTAATGATTTTTCCATGCTTCTAGTGGTTCGACGTAAGGGTGTCAAAGGCTCACTATCCTTGAACAACCTTTTCTTCTTTCCTTTTATTGATGAGAGGATTTTGGTGGCTTCCTTTTCCTACACATGCACCTTCTTCTTTTCGGAACTTTGAACCTTGTCACTTGCTTCATTAATTCTAGGCCTCCTTTCTTTCTTAACACTTAGTGTAGTAGTTTCTTCTTTGGGTAATTAGAAAACTACCTCTGAAGTGGTGTTTGTGACTTCATTTTCACTACTAGTTGACTTTTTCTTCTTCTTCTCACTGGTCAAAATCTTGCTTGGAGTAGGTGAATCGATACAAGGCTTCTTATTATTTGAAGACTTTCATGTTGATGCAAAAGTTTCTTTATTGCCTTCAACTTCACCCTTATCCAAATTTTTGGTAGACCTCAATGGAGTAGGGCTATCAATAGCCTCCTTGGACTTTAATTTCTTCTGATGCTTCTAACTGCTTTCTTGTGTGTTGTCAATGTCCTTAGTGCTCTCTTCTAGTAGGATTTCCTCCATGTGTTAGGAACCTTATTCTTGGGCAAAGTGTTGTGCTAGAAATGTCTTCCAGTCACTACCCTTCTTCTTGATTTCATGGAAAACTATAGTTCAATTAACCCATGGTGGTAAATACCAATTTGAACATTTTTAGAGGATGACTTAATTCCTCTGGCCATCTTTTTTAGGCTCATCCATAGAAAATAAGGAAAATTGTTTTTAGGACCTCCCTCAAAATGCAAAAAAATTCTCAAATGATAAAGGAAGGTAACAACATACCTACCCTCACAAGTCACGAACCTTTGTAGAGCATTAAGCATTAATGGATACTCTTCTTTGACCCAACTTCTCGGAATGCCTTTAGTCCAGTCTGGGTTCTGGGGTTCTGGAGTAAAGAATTTATGACAAAGCTCCTTATCGATAGTTGCACCTTTAAAATACTTCTCCCATATGGTTGGTAAACTGTGGCCTCTGTTATGGTAGTCCTGGTCACTTTAAAATGTAAATCCCCAAATTGAAGGTTCTCACCATCAAAATCTTGACTCAAATCAAGAGAAACATATTCATGATACCCTTTAAATTTTTTGTGGAATGAAGTCCACCCGGATCGCTTGAGCTTCTCCTACACAATTTATACTCCTCAGCCTTTCTATAAGACCATAATTTTGGTTCGTGCCTATCCACCCATGTTCTCGCAATGAAAAAAAGTCTCGAACTTGAGAGGGGTTTGGTACAGGACAAGGTAAACAAGTACCGGAAGTAGTTTTTCAGAGTACCATATGAAATTTATATACACAATATCAGAAATGGTTGACACACAGAGTACTAGAAATGATTGACACATAGTTCTATGAATGGGGATACAGAAGGTAGGAGAATGCCTTACACAGAGTACTGAAGGCAAAGAAAGAAGGGAAATAATGCTCATCTGGATGGCAAAGCCATCCAGAGGGGTATTTATAATTCAAAGGGAGAATGATAACGGCTACAATGTCTACGTAATGGTAAGTGAGCGGTGTATATGGAAATGATACGTCATATGTAGAACTTTTCAAAAATTATTTCCGTATCTAACATCGTATTTATGGAAATGGGTGTTAGATATGATAAATAGGATGTGGTCAGTACAAAGGTATGGAATAGCTCACATCCAAGTTCTGTTAGTCCTTCTTGTTATCATTCACCTTCATGGTTATGAAATAGTGGGATAATCATTACTTAAATGACCCATGAAGGTGGAATAAGGTATAATATAATTGCTTTGATTAGGATTAGTACATCATTTAATCGTTACCATAGGCATCCCATTCGATCATACAAAAGGATTTTTTCGAAGGTAAATGGTTTAGGATTAGGATAGGACTAGCAAGTAAAGGGTGATAAAAATGAGGATAATCATATGTCATCGCACAATTAATATGAATCCTTAATAGAAAAAAGTAAAAATATTGATCTTATACCTCCATTACCAGATTACACATAAAACATTTCCTTCAGTACCAGATGAACACAGAGAATTTCTTCAGTACCAGATGAACATAGGGAGCTCCTTCAATACCAGATGAACACAAAGAGCTTCCTCAGTACTGGATGAACACAACGAACTTCTTTGGTACCAGATGAATGTAGATGTCTTAGTGAAATCTCCAAATTGATATTTTACAGGCTTCCTCTTGTAACTTAACGCATTCTGAAGGTATATCTAGAGTAGATAACGATATATTTTTTTGTTGTATACGAATCCATTTATTGGAACAAACAAGGAAATCAACAATACACACTGGTGGAGGAATTCAAAAATTGCAATGGAAGAGGTGGAAACTAAAGCAAAAGAAGTCATTGATTAGGTTCCAAGGTTCTGTAATGGAAAAGAATTTTTGAGCTGGATATCTTCCCCTTCTCAGGATCAAGTTGACCTTCGTTTCCTATTTCCATTTCCACTTTATTATGAAATCACCTAAATACTATTGTTTTGTGGGTTTTTCTTGAGCCCAGATCAGTCAATGCTCATCGGTGTTTTCAATTTTAAGGATTCTAAAAAAATTAAAGAAAACTCCATTCACTCTCTCCTGGATTTTTCTGGAGCCCAGGCTAGTTCATGCTTGCCAATATTTTCAATTTTTAGGAATCTAAAAATATTAAAGAAAACTCCATTAACTATCCTGTGGATTTTTCTTGAGCCTAGGCTAGTTCATGCTCGCCGATATTTTTAATTTTTAGGAATCTAAAAAACTTAAAGAAAACTCCATAAGCCCCCTTTTCCATAGATAACATGCTAGGGCTAGATAAAGGAATAAAGCTACTCCTGGCAGATGTTCTCCTTACTTCTTATGTACATTAGAACACATTCAAATTTTGCTTTTGTTATTAACACAAAAATCAACATATACATTAGCACACCTATATATATATATATATATATATATATATATATATATATATATATATATATATATATATATATATATATATATATATATATATATATATATATATATATATATATATATATATATATATATATAATGAAATTAATTATGCAGCAAAACTTACTGAGGTGGATCACTGAGAGGAGGGTTCCTCTCTTCGACCAATTGTATTCCAAAATTTTGAAGAACATGATTGGAAAAATCCTCTTTTGATAGTGGCTTGTGATAAACTTTCAATTGTTGTCCATTGAAAAAAAAACAGATATGCTCTCCATCAATATTCTTGATTTTAACTTAGCCATTGTTGTATATTGTATCCATCGTGTAAGGTCTAAGCTATCTAGTTGACAACTTCCCTTTGAATTTTTTAAACCTACTGTCGTATAACAAAGCACAGTCGCCAAGTTAAAAAAGTTTATTTTTTAGGAACATATCATTCCATTTGGTTCTCTGATATTGGACAAGCATGGTTATTTGAAATGCATCTTGTCTGATTTCATCTAGTGCATTCAAATCGATCAATATTTGTTTTTGTGCCTCACCCAAATCCATTCCTAGCTATATGTTTTTTTCGAAGTTTTTAATTTGGAACTCTACAGGAAGGAGTACTTGTTTTCCATAAACCAACTCATAAGGTGAGTGTCCCGTTGTGCTCCTCCAGGTTGTCCTATAGGCCCACAATGCTTTAGGTAACCTATCGGCCCAGTCTTTGTGATGTAGTTGTACTGTCTTTGTGAGAATGACTTCAATAACTTTATTAGTGGATTCTACCTACCCATTCGCATGTGGATGATAAGGGGTATATTTCCGGTGTCGAATTTGATATTGCTTAGTGATGGTTTTGAACAATTTAGAGGTAAATTGGGTACCCTGATCAATAACTATTTCTCTTGGTACTCCAAAGCGAGTAAATATTTCCTCGAATAAGAAATCAACAAATGATTTCTCATTAGCAGAGTATAATGCTTTCACATCTACCCACTTGATTACATAATCCATACATACAAAATATGTTTTTTATTTTTAGACATAGGAAAAATTGGACCAACAAAATCAAATGCTCACTTGTCGAAGGGTTCAATAACTACTTGTTCTTGAAGAGGCATTTCATTTGTTGGGGTTGGATTTCCCATCCTTTGACAATCATCACAACTAGCCACGTACTTCTTTTCATCTTTAAAAATAGTGGGCCAATAATATCTAGACTGTAACACTTTGTATGCATCCTTTTGTTGGTGAAATTTCCACGTCATGGCTCATCATGGAAATATTTTAGGATATCCTCCATTTCATCCTCTCATACACATCTTCTAATTATAATATCTAGTCTAGTATGGTACAAAAAATCATCATGCCACATATAATTAGTGTTGAGTTGAATGATTCTTTGTTTTTCTCTTGAGGACAAATTTTGTGACACTTTTCCTGTAACCAGGTAGTTGGCTATGTCTGCATGCCGAGGACTATAAATAGAAATAGCAAATAAATTTTCATTAGGAAAATCATTAGAAATTGGTGCATTATCACCTGTATGAACAATTCTAGACAAGAAATCAGCAACAATATTATCTCTTCATGGACTATCAACAATAGTAATATTAGATTCCTGCAATAGTAACAACCATCTAGTAACTCAGGCATTAGTGACTGGTTTATTCATTAAAAATTTAATATACGAATGATCTATATGTACAAACACTTCATACCTGGTTATATAATGTCTAAACTTATTGATGGCATGACCTACTGATAAGAATTCCTTTTCTGGGACTATATAGTTGAATTCGGTAGGGGAGATATTTTTTATTACAAAGTAAATGGCATAGGGGATTTGATTTTCCCTTTGGCCGAAATCAACCCCCAAAGTTGTGTCTAAGGCATCAATACAAATGTTAAAAGGGAGGATCTAATTTGGTCCTCTTAGAACTGGAGCAGTTGGCAGTCTTTGTTTAAGAGTTTCAAAGGAAATTTGACACCGAGGACTCCACTGAAAATCCGCATCTTTAGTTAGAAGTTTAAACATAGCTTGGGCAACTATTGTGGTAAAATTTTGAATAAATATTCTATAGTATCTGACATGCCCTAGAAAGCTTCTAGCTTCTCTTTGAGAGATGGAAGTTTTAATTTGAGCAATTATTTCAATTTTAGTAAGATCCACTCTTATCCTAGTTTCAGAAATATGATGAAAAAGAATAATACCCTCAGTAAGCATCATTCTAGATTTTTCATTGCCAAGGGCAAGGTTAATCTCTTGACATCTCATTAAGACTTTCCTAGGTTGTCTAAGGTTTGTTGAAAATCTTTCCCATATACTGTGAAGTCATCCATATAGACTTTGACACAGTCTTGGGTTAGATCTGAAAAAATAGCAAGGACAACCCTTTGAAATATGGCAGGGGCATTACATAACCCGAAAGGAAGAACCCTATAGGCATAGATACCCCATGGACAAGTAAAGCTGGTATTTTCTTGTTCTTTAGGTGCAATTTGGATTTGGTTATAGCTGTTAAATCCATCGAAGAAGGAAAAATATTTCTTCACAGTCAAGGTATACAATACCTAATCAATGAAAGGCAATGGGTAATAGTTTCTAAGGGTGGCCTTATTCAATTCCCTAAAATCCACACAAATCCTCCATTTACCATTTTTCTTATATACGATGACTAGTGGTAACACCCACTTGCTATCAGAGAAAGGGTAAATGAAGTTAGCATTTAAGAGTTTCTGAAAATCTTATTTTACTATTTCTTTTAGCATCGGGTTCATTCTCCTTTCTTACTGGTCTAATTTCATCGTTTGTATATATATGTTGTATGCGGGTATCTAGGTGAATTCCTTTCATATCAGAGTAGTCCCATGCGAAAGCACCACATTTTCTTTTAATCATTTGGGTCACTTGTTCTTGTTGTTCTAACCCTAGACCAGAATTAAGCTATAGAGACTTCCCAAGATAAATTTCAACATCATGGGCAGATGACTCCTTTCTTTCATTTCTTGTTGTTGTTGCAAACAATGAGGAGGTACCAAGATGACATGTTTCCTAAAATTTAAAACTGAAAATATGCTCATATTCTTGGAAAGATTATGGGAAATCAATAAGTCTCATTGTGGCTAAGAACAAGTTCAACACTTGATCCTCGGTTTATTCTTGAAGACCTTTAGACTTCTGAATTGTTAACAATGGTTGAATACATTCCTCTTCTCCATATGGGCTTTTTAACCATATAGGAACTTCTGTAGCAAGTTGGGCAGGAGGAAATAGAACAATATTTTGACTTTGACATCCATTAGAAATTGTCGTCTCTCTATACTTGCATCAAATGAAGGCATCAGTAGTAGTGAGCCAAGGTCAACCCAATACTACTAGATGTCCATGTTTGGAGGATTTTTGATGGATCACAAAGAAATCTATTGGATATTCCTAGGAAGCTAGTACAATTGTTATGTCATCAAGGCTTCCTGCAGGTTCAAGAATAGATTTGTCTTCTAATTTTCTTAAAGACCTTTAGACTTCTGAATTGTTAACAATGGTTGAATACATTCCTCTTCTCCATATGGGCTTTCTAACCATAGAGGAACTTCTGTAGCAAGTTGGGTAGGAGGAAATAAAACAATATTTTGACTTTGACATCCATTAGAAATTGTCATCTCTCCAGACCTGCATCCAATGAAGGCATCAGTAGTAGTGAGCCAAGGTCGACCCAATACTACTGGATGTCCATGTTTGGAGGATTTTTGATGGATCACAAATAAATCTATTGGATATTCCCAAGAAGCTAGTACAATTGTTATGTCATCCAGGCTTCTTGCAAGTTTAAGAATAGATTTGTCTGCTAATTCCAATAAAGTTTGAGTGGGCCTTAAGCCTTCTAGCTGTAGATTTTGCATAATATCCACAGTCATGAAATTTATTGTTGCACCTAGATCAATAAGGGTGTTTGGTAAAGAGATACCATTAATTTGTATGGTCACTACCGGGTTTCTAGGATCAGTTTATTTAGAAGGCATCCCTAACATGGTTTCCGATAATTGGCCCTGTAGCTTGATGAAAAGAGGATCCTTCCTCTTTCTTCCTAGATTTTTAATGAAAAGGTCCCTTACAATCTTGGCATAAATGGGAATATCCTTGATGGCTTGCAACAAGGGTATCCTCACACAGACATTTCATAGTTCGACCTCTAAGTCATATTCTGGTGGGACCTCAGGATTTTTAACAAGAAACCTTTCTGGGTAAGGTGGCTGAGTAATTTCTTGAGATGGTTCAGGTGGTGTAGTAAAATTGATTACTCCTTCAGGAGGGTTTTCTTCTTCACCAAGAGGAAAATCTTCCTCTTCATTATTAGAAGGTGAATTTGTTGGTTGTTATTCTTGAATAATGACTACAAGTCTTGTTTTATTTAGTATCTTCCTGGATCTTAACCAAATTTCATTGATTGGAACTGAAGTGATGGTATAAGTAGGGAAGGCCTGTAACTCTACATTCTACACAAGTTGAGCTAGTTTATTATTAGGATTTGGAATAGGTTGTGCAGGCAATTGAGTTGGTCTAGGGGAATTTGGATTTGGTGGTACTTGTTGTTGACTCAGATTCATGGACAGGGCAAGTTTTTGTGGGTTTAGGTTCATAGGAAACTACTGTTGAGGAAGTGGATTCATGGGCAGAGCAGGCTGCTATGAATTTTCATTCATGCATATCCTTCATTGTTGTTTTTGGAACGAAGGTAAGAGGGGTGGATTAAACCTTGAAAATAGCTCAGAAATGTTTGAGGTATATTATGTATAGTTTGAATAAGAGGGTGTTTGGTAAGGTTGTAGAAGAATGTGTCCATACATAGTTCCCCTCCAACCTTGTGGCCAAGAATTTCCTTGTACTAGTTGGGGTGCCCATTGAGAATAATGCATCTAAGGTGCCCATTGTTGTTGAGTGAACTGCATGTAAGGATCTTGGCACATGGAGGGGTTTTTTTGCCTCAATGGTCTCCTAGAGGATTATGATGAGTATTTTGGTTCTACCCCCACTTTGTATATATCTTAGAGTCCTAGTAATGAAGGACATTCTTCGGTTGAGTGCTTATTTGTGCAAACGTCTAGGGTATTAAGGGAAGATTCTTTTTTAGGATGCTTCTTCCTACAATGAGGACAAAATATAGCTAAAGCAACATTTTCATGTTCTTGTTTCATTTTTCTATTGAGGGTATGTACCTAGTTACTAATGGTACAAAGGATATCAATTTTAAAATTATCCAATATATTCCACAATTCTATCCTAGTTACGCCAGTTGTGGTTGGTTTAACAATTCCACTTGCAAGCTCTCTAGGAATTTTTCCAGCTTTGGCTTGACAACAGGAGTACCTTTTACAATATTCCACAATCTCGGCAAATTATTTTTGATAGAAATCACCCAAAATCATAAGGTTAAGTACTTATATACAATCATCCCATACTCCTTTTAGAAAAATGGTCTTAACTGTGGCTAGGTCAAGAGAAACTTGTTTGGATTTTTGGTAATTGTAAAGAAACCTTTCTAAATAGTCTTCTAGGCTTTCATCTTCAGCTTGCTACATTCTAAAGATGTCATTCCAGGCATCCCTAAGTCTATAATATTCTTGGTATTTTTGCAGAAAGGTTGATTTCATATCATCCCAAGATGTAATAGTATGCTCCCCTAGACTCATAAACCATCTTAACGCAGATATTTTTAAGGTGGCTGGGAAAAGTTTTAGTTTTTGAGAATTATCTGTATAATTATAACTTCTACACAATATATCAAATTCGAATAAAAATGAATCAGGGTCTTCAGATGTCATACCATTGAAATGAGGTAATGATGACAAGGGAATGTTCTTCATATTGATATTCTTAGTAATGTCAAGGATTCGAAATCCAAATGTTTCTTGTTCATTGTTTTCCGAGTTGTCAACTCTTCCTTCTTCTCCTTCCACTGTTCCTTCCCACACTTTAATATTTGTGGCAGTTGGAGATGTCTCACTTATAGAAGATGATGGTTCAGTCACTAGATTATTTGCAACATTCCAAGGTAGTTTCTCTACTATAGTTTGAACTTCCTCTACCCTATGTTGATGTCTCCTTTTCTTTTACCACCAGACTCTTCTCCTTCAGTGTTTTCCTTGCATAATGATTAGCAAAATTAGTCAGGGTTACAATTTTAGGACCATATATATTTTTTGTGTTTTTAGATGAAATAAATCTACCTTTCCTATCTCTAATTCTTTTCATAAAAACAAAATTATCAAACTTTAACTACTTACCAAAAGAGAGGACAACTTAACTTTGGAGTGACCCCACCATAGTGGATGCGCAGGTTCTTACCTCTCGTCTTACCATCTTCTCTCCACCCTTAGGTTGTCCTCAAAATTGCTCGCAATCCATCAAAAAAATTTATCATCATTTACAACTCCTCGACAATGGCACCAAAAATTTTGGGTAAATTATATATATATATATATATATATATATATATATAGATATATATATATATATATGTATGTATGTATGTATGTATGTATGTATGTATGTATGTATGTATGTATGTATGTATGTATGTATGTATGTATGTATGTATGTATGTATGTATGTATGCCTCAATACTTAATTATCAACGAACTATAATTCATTTTGTCACACAATTAATGAAAAGAAACACAAGGCTCAAGTGCTGCAAACTGAATATTCTAAATCAGGTAACGAGTTTCTCCATTTATCGGCTCATTAAATAACAAGATGGATCTAACTTCATTTCCTAAAACTATTACTATTACTCAATTCAATGCATTTAAACAAGGCAATAAAAATCAGTACAGAAAATATGAGTCTTCACCAGTGGCGCAAGTAGGTGAATGGTGAGACCCCAAGTTTTATCATTCCTGTACTTCAAACAATCAATCATTAAATCTATAACTCAAATACAACTTGAAATAAGAAAGCATCACTCATAGAACAAAACTGGAAACACTAAAGTATTTAATAACTTAAACAAAGGAAAACTTGCCCTGATGGCTTCAGTGGGTCTTTGCCGAGCTACTAAGGTAAGCTAAAGACTTACAAAGCTAAGAAGTAAAATAACACACTGATCTTATCAACTGTTGCTCATATTATTAATGGAAAAGAAGGATTACAATATCAATATTACAAATCTCAAAGTGCTCTGTTTCCAACCTAATCTCCCTTGTCAGATCTCTCTGAAGACTAAGAGATGAACTATTAACCATTCAAGAAAAAGATTTTGATTAACCTAATCATTCGACTAACCTCTCTTTTATAAAGAAGAGGGCCATTACAATCAAAGTACATGAGATAATCATCAATATGTATAATGAAATTGAAATTACATTTGTAACTTTGACCTCATGACATGAATTTCATGAGGAGGAAGTGGATCTCGGGTAACTAAGTAAAGGAGATGTTTTCAACAACTTCGTTGATTTCATTGTCGATTGTTTGTTGAAGCATTAAGTCTGGAGATGAAGTTTGGTACCGGAATGAGACAGAAGACATTGGTACCAGAACAGAACAGTGGAATACATGTACCAGAATTGAACAAAGAATATGAGTATCAGAGTTAAACGATAGAACAGTTGGAGCAGTTGGTACCAGAATCAAACAGTGGAGAAATTTGGTACCAGAATCGAACAATGGAATGGATGTGATGAGCGAATTAGCCAAAATCTCAGGCCATGGGTAAAGTGTCATATGAGTGCACAAGTGTGGTGAGCACTATCATTGAGAACGCAATTGTTGGTTGAGTATTGGATAGGTGCATAGGTGGTTAACAAGTGTCAGATTGTTGAACGAGTACTAGATGAAATACCAGATCACTAAGCTATCGGAGTACCAGAATGTTGAACTCGATGAGTATCAGAATGTTGAACTTGCCAAGGACTGGAATTTTGAACGAGTACAGGAAGAGTACAAAATAAATAGATCTATGTGAACCAATCAAAGAAATTAGAGAGTAAAATATCAAATAATGATATTTTTACTATAAAAAAGCAGGGAAATTTCATTTTGAGATATAGATTACCTCATATAGACATAAAAAGGCTTAAAAGGCATATACTTGGAGAAAATAAGCGAATAGTAGATAGATTCGAGGCAAAATAGGTCAAAAATAGAGGTTACTTAGGGCATTATAAGTGTTGAAATGGAGACCCAACACTGCTCCTACGACATATGAGAGATGAGGAAGGGAGTGAGTGAGATAAATAAGACTTCCCACAAGTTGAGGGTACAATGTGAAATCAACCAATGGTGTGTCTTTTACATTCTCAAGCTTTATCCCTGATAAGAAAGGTGTGGTTGTTGTCTTGTAGTTACTCATGTGAAATCATACCAAAATATCTCTAACATACTTTGGTTGAGAAGTGATAATCCCAGAACCACTCTGATTGATCTCTAGTCCAAGGAAGAAATTTAGAAAGCCCATGTCTTTCATAGAAAATTGCTTATGCATTACAGTTTTAATCTCAACGATGACAGAAGTTGAACTATCTATTATCAAAAGATCATCTACGTAGAGTGCTATGATCAATGAGGAGTCAATTTTCTTCAAAAAATAAACATTGAAATCAGATTTGCAGCATACTAATTTTTGAGATAACAAATAGGAATCCATCTTTGCATACCACGCTCTAGGTCCCTACTTAAGGCCATATATAGAATATTTTAGTTTGCATACCAAAGATGAATTTTTCATGTATCCCTCTGGCTACTCCATGTATATTTCCTCCTCCAAATTACCGTAAAGAAAAAAATTCCATATCCATATGATGCACCTCCCATCCTCTTGTTGTTGCAATGGAGAAAGCTTGCCAAATGGAATCCATTTTTGCAGAAAAGGTATCATCATTGTCAACACTATGTACCTACTAAAAACGTTTCGCTACCAACCATGCCTTATATCGACTAACTTGTCCATTATCTATTGTATTGGTCTGGTAAATCCACTTGCACCTCACAACTTTACGATTGGAAGGTAGTAGAACCAGATCCCTAGTTTGGTTTTCAATGATCAAGTTGTATTCCTCATCCATTGTTGCTTGCCATTTACAATGCTCAGTGACTTCTGCATAAGTCTGTGGATCAGATTCATGCATCATATAACCATGCATGTGCATGCATGGTTCCATAGCTAAGAGTGCTTGTGGATCTTCCTCAAATTGAGGTATAGTGGCAGGATCATCTAGGAGATCACTCATGTTGCACCATTTTTCTATTGAAAGTGGTCGAGAATCTTCCAAACTACATGAGGAAATATGATCTTAACGTTCAAAAATTGGTGGTCCAACATGTGTCACAGGAGAAGGCTTATCTAGATCAAAATAGTGATATGAAGTATCAATTGTATACTCATCAATTAATGGTGAGGGAAATTTTGTAACAGGTTCATCTGGTGGGGCATGTAAAGCATATTCTTCAAACTTTACACTCCTTTCGATAAGGAGAACTTCAGTGGTGATATCAAGAAATATGTACCCTTTAACCTCATCAGAATATCCAACAAACATGCATGCCTTACTCTGAGGTTCCAAATCCTTTCTCTTCTTTGTAGGAATGTGGGCCCATGCTCGAGATCTGAAAATGTGGAAGTGAATGACTTCAGGTTGCATGCCAATCTAAGCCTCAAAAGGTTTTTTTCTAGTAACATATTTATGAGGAGATGTATTGTGGATGTATGAGGCACAATTCATAGCTTCAACGCAAAATTTTGAAGGAAGAGATCTTGCATGCAACATGAAATTGGCCCTCTCTTTCAAAGATCTATTCTTCCTTTTGGCCACCCGATTTTGCTGCGCAGTGTAAGGAACTATATGTTGCAACTGTATGCCTTCTTCATTGCAATGATTCTACATATCTTTGTTGACATATTTCTTCCCATTATGCATGCGGAGTATCTTGATGCATTTTCCAAACTGATTTTCTACATGTGCTTTGAAAATCTTTAGATGTAGTGTTATGCTCTTAACCTGCAAAATGATACCCAAATACAGAATATGCGAAGAAAAGATACCCAGAACACAGAATAGCAATGATTTTATTATTCAGAGAGTAATGTTCACTTGCCTCTTCGAGGGGGCAACCTCCAATAGAGCAGAGCTCGACTACAAAATAAGACACGATGCTCCTCGCAGGGAGTCTCTATCCTTTATATATGACTCATACATGCAATACCACGGGCCAATACCGTGGGTTTTATTAATACCATCTATCTAATACTACGACCCATTTGCAACTAACTGTGGTTCCGTCATTAATTGCGGATTAACCACTTACAATTATTAATATGGGCTTTATTGAATCTTGACTATGACGTGATCCCATTACATAAATAAGGGGGTTAGGGTGGGACCCTAACATGCCCTCCCCCTTAAGAGGAGCCTTGTCCTCAAGGCTGAAGCTGCGGAAACTGCTGAAGAATAGTGGCTGGTTCCCAAGTTGCATCTTCCGGAGAGGTGTCTTTCCATTTGACAAGGACTTCCTTAATCATGCGGCCGCGCAGTTGCTTGTCTCGTGTGTCTAGGATCTGTTCGGGTTGAAGCCAGATGGACCCTTCTTCGTCCAATTCAGGTAGACTGGTCTGAATTCTACAATTGTTCCCAATCACTTTCTTGAGGCATGAGACATGGAAAACTGGATGGATTTTTGCAGTAGGTGGCAAGGCCAAATTGTAGGCCACTTCTCCAATGCGCTGAAGTACTTGATATGGTCCGTAGAATTTGGGAGAGAGTTTCTAACACCCCTTGTCCTTGAGTGATGTTTGCTTATATGGTTGTAGCCGTAAAAAGACCTGATCCCCTTCTTGAAATTGGAACTCTGAGCGATGCTGGTCTACCTGTTGCTTCATGCAGTTCTGAGCTTGATGAAGATTCACTCGAAGATGGGCGAGCATGGTTGCGCGGTGTTGTAGGAGTTGATCCACTGCTTGTACTTTTGAGCATCCCTTGAGACACGAAGTAGGTGAAGGCGGGAGTTGACCATATACTGCTTCATAGGGAGTCATTTTGGTGGTGGCATGATAGTTGGTGTTATACCACCATTCAGCCAAAGGTAACCACTGTACCCAAAGGTGTTGCTTTTCTGAAGTGAAACACCTAAGGTAGGTTTCTAGACATTTGTTGACGGCTTCGGTTTGACCATCTGTTTGTGGATGATAGGAAGTACTGAGTTTGAGTTGAGTGCCTTGTATTCTGAAGAGTTCCTGCCAAAAATTACTAGTGAAGATCGGGTCGCGGTCAGACACAATAGAAGTGGGCATGCCATGCAATTTGAAGATCTGATCCATGAAAGATTGAGCAACCAAAGTTGGTGTAAATGGGTGGGGTAGGGTGCAGAAATGAGCATACTTCGACAGTCGGTTCACAACCACCATGATGACTGACTTGTTCCCTGACTTTGGAAGACCTGTAATGAAATCCATAGAAACCTCCGTCCAAATTGATGTTGGAATGGGCAATGGTTGTAATGTGCTTGGGGTGTTGACGGTTTCCCCTTTGTGGCGTTGACAGACATCACATTCTGCTACGAAAGTAAGGATGTTCGTTTTCATGCCTGTCCAAAAAAATGATCTTCTGGTGCGAGCATACGTCTTCTGAAAGCCCGAATGTCCTGCAATGGGAGATGAGTGCAATTCTGCCAAAATGTGACTTTTGAGAGTGGATGTTGGTGATATTATGACTCTGTCCTTGTAGCGAAGAATATCATCCTGCCACGAGTAGCCCTTGGGGGAATTTGGATCTACCTGCAATTGAGAAATGAGTTAGGAGAGCCCAGGGTGTGAAAACCATTCCCTGCGAGCCTCTTCAATCCATTCTAGAATGGGGAGGGAAATTGCTAGCAGAGTACTTTCCTCCTCACATTGGCGAGATAATGCCTCTGCTACACTATTGTCTTTCCCTTTCTTGTAAATGATCTCATAATCATATCCCAGCATTTTGGCTAGCCATTTATTTTGTTGTGGGGAGGATAGGCGTTGCTCCAAAAAATATTTAAGACTGTGATGATCTGTGCGGATTTGGAAACGTCGCCCCAATAAGTAAGGTCGCCAGGTCTCGACTGCATGTAATATGGCCATCATTTCCTTCTCGTAGGTAGATTGGCCAAGATTCCTCCCACTGAGTTGTTGGCTTGTGAAGGCCAACGGTCGCCCTTCCTGCATTAAGACTGCCCCAATACCTGTACCCGAAGCATCACATTCAATAACAAAAGATTTGGTGAAGTCAGGTAGTGCTAAGACTGGAGTGGAACACATGGCATTTTTTAGAGCTGTAAAGGCCTGTTGTGCTTCCTCATTCTAGAAGAATGAATTTTTCTTTAGGAGTTGGGTGAGGGGCTTCGCTATGCGACCATAGTTGCAGACAAATTTACGATAATAGCCTGTGAGACCCAAAAATCCTCTCAAGCTCTTCAAGGTCTTAGGTTGAGGCCATTACTGCGCCTGGATCTTTTTGGGGTCCACCTTGACACCTTCACGCCCCACAATGTGGCCCAAATACTCTACTTCTGCCATGCCAAACAAACACTTGGACATCTTGACAAATAATTTATGCTTGCGGAGCAGTTGCAAGAGTAGATCTACATGCTGAAGATGTGCGGCCCAAGTGCAACTATAGATGAGGATGTCATCGAAGAAAACAAGGACAAATTTCCTGAGATATGGTTTGAGAATGTGGTTCATAAGGCTCTGAAAAGTAGAGGGGGCATTACAAAGACCAAATGGCATGACCAGGAATTCATAATGGCCTTCATGAGTTCTTAAAGCAGTCTTGGGGATGTCGACTTCCTTCATGCGAATTTGGTGGTAGCCTGAGCGAAGATCCATCTTAGTGAAGAATTGAGCCCCATTGAGTTCATCTAGCAAATCATCAACCACCGGGATGGGAAATTTATCTTTGACTGTCAACTTATTGAGGGCCCTGAAGTCGGGACACATCCGCCACTCCCCATCTTTCTTGAGCACCATGACCATTGGGGATGAATAAGGACTAATGCTAGGACGAATGACACCTGCTTCCAAAAGTTCCTTGATGATTTTTTCTGTTTCATTTTTTTGGGTGAATGGATATCTGTATGGGCGCACATTTGGGGGTTGGGCCCCTGGAACCAAGGTGATGCTATGTGTTATCACCCTAAAATCTTTGTCTCTAAGCTTTGGAAAGTTGCCTTGTTTCTAGTCATAGTCTTATAATTTTTGAGTCATCTCATCACAATTAGTGTCATTCTCATTTACAAACCCTTCTTCTAGTCATGGTGTTAAAGGGTCTCTAGGTCATTTCATGCTTTAAGGGTTAGGTCATAAGGTTAGAAGTCTTTTAAGATCATATCTCTTTTCCAAATAATGTTTGACAGCCTCATTCCATGTTTTAGAAGTCTTACAAAGTTACCAGGTGTTTATAAGTCATATCTCACATCATTTTGGAGAAATTTTGAAAGTAGCTACGAAATCACTGAACTAGGAGTTTTCGTAGCGCGCTACGAAACCCCTGTAGCAGCCTGTTTTAGCAGAAAAACTGTTTTTACTAGTTAACTTCCAAAAGCTTTCCTGAGCAGCCGAGAACTTAATTTTGCAAACTGAAAGAGGCTTTTCTTCCTAACATGCTGCACTACATAAACCTCTTTCAGTTTCTTCAATTCCATTCTGAGGTGGGAGAAATTTATGGTTAAACTTGCGCTACGAAACTGTTGAAAGTCAAGCTTTGTCTTCTGGTTTTAGCAGTCTTTTTCAAGATCCGTTTCTGGTTACAAGAAGATGTATTTTGGAATTATGAGGGAGGTTTCTCTTCATAAACTCTCCAGATACAATAACCTATCTCACTTTATTCATAAGTGTTTTCAGTTGGGAGATACTAAGCTTTCATTGAGACCCTACTTTCAGAAAACGGATTTTTCCTGTTTGCCACGTGTTTTTCAAGGACAGTTTCTGGACAGCTGGAGAAATGTTTTAAAAAACCAGGAGAGGTTTTTGTTCTGGACAACATGGGCTACAAAAACCTCCTTCAGTTTCGTAAAATGTGTCATGGATGAAGAGATAAAGGCTCTGTCCCACGTGCCAATTTTCAAGGATCTAAACCTAAAAACAGGGAAACATGTTCCCTAATTTCTAGGGTTTGTCATCAGCAGTTGGGTGACCACATGGGAGGCTTCATCAAATTCGACTTCATGAGGTTGCAGCTGTCAAAGAATGCTTTAAATGCTTATATAAGGTTGTTGTAATCATAATAAGGAGTTACACTCCTAGTTGTATTAGGTCACTAGCACTCCTAGTTAACAGCTAGTTCTAATTAATGGTTTGTTTTATGGTTAGAATAGGTGTCACTGATGGAAAATTCGAATTCTCTTGATGAGGGATGATGGAATCCTAATTGTAAATGCTTTATATAGAGCAAGAGGTCGAATTAGCAAAGGGGTTGGAAAATGTTAGAGAAAAAGACTACTTTTGTAAATGATATGCAGGGATTGATCTATACAGAAGCAGTTGGACTTTTCTGAAGCTGAGATTCTTAGTGTACTTCAGTGAGCTTCATCTTTTATCTTTGAAATGCTTTACTTCCATAGTCTTAATGCTTACTTCTCAGGATTCATGAAGGATTTTTTATGTTCAGAATATGTGATGTTGTCCTTTCCTTAATTCTTACAGTGGTATGGATGTATAATCACTCAGAATTCACTGAATGTGCTCTGACTTCCTGTATACATTCATAAACTGTGGTCCCATATGAGTTTATGTTCTGAATGTTTAAATGCTGAATGCCCTGACTTCCATGTAGGTATTAAACTCTGATCTATCACTTTAAATTCTTTCCTTTTGAATACCTTGATGTATCATTACTCAGAATTCATGTCCACATGCTCTGACTCCTATGAACTTCAAGTTATTGAGACTTTCTTGAATGTGTCACTCTTTCATTGAAGTATATACAAGCCTCAGTTTTATAAGAAGAGCTATTTGTTATCCTTATCTCTGTCACTGACTCCATAGCCCAATGGTAGCAAGTCTCTATCTTCCAATCTACAAACATATAAAATCACAAACCATAGAGTTAGCCATCTATCCATATCTTTAATCAATATCATTAACCCTTTGAGAGAGCCCTCTCAGGCTAAGGAGGCTAAGCCTTAGCTAAAATATTGGTTTGAAATAGTTACACTGAGATAGTCTGATCAGCAGCCTATCAGGGTCCTATTTTGGTGATAACATTTTGGTGCGTCTGCCGGGAGTCTGAAGATTATTCATTCCAGAAATCAATGGCTGAACTTCTGAAGGTAGCAGGAGCTCAGACATCATTTTGAGGCTGCCAAACTACCTTGGCGACTCCACACATCGAATAAGAAATTGGAAGGTGACTCCACTGCTAGAAGATCAGTAGCTTGATGAAGTTTCAAGATGAGTTCCACTGCAAGAATGAATGCCAGGTATGCTCCTATGAATCGGTCTCATATCCCTGGCTTTCCAAATCCTATGCCAGAGGTTGATTGGTTAGATGATCTTCCAATATTCAAAGATGAAAAGAAGGACAATGCTGCTCTTCATTTGGTTAGGTTTCATATGCATGTACGCAGTCTTAAGGTTCACTTTCCTGAGGATTATCTCATGAGGATGTTTAAGACCACTTTAGAAGGAAAGGCATGGTCTTGGTATAAAGGTTTGGAAAATGGTTCATTATATTCTCTTGCTGATTTCCATGATGTGTTCTATGATATCTACAAAGAGTGTCATCCCTCCTTATTGCTGGTCAAAGATTGTTGCAAACATTCTTCGAGTTTTATTCAATATTTGGAGGATTGTTATGATGATCATGAATTTATGGATGAAGAAATTTTAGATGCTCTTCATAACAATGCATTTCAACACCAAGAAGAAAGTATAACCTCTCATGAAACGCAGCATGAAGATCAGCAGGGGTTTATTTGTGAAAATCATGTTTCATCCTTTGATATGAATGAAAAGATGCAGCAGATTTGTCAGTCTTTTGATCATAATGAGTATGAAATTGATTGCAAACAGCAAGAAGAAGTACTGGATAATAGCTTTTATAGCCCTCAGGCAGAGGAAAAGGTTGTTCAATTTTGTAATTCCTTGCAGCAGCTTACTTTAAATAATGATCACAATAGTGAGGAAAATTACATTGTCTATGGGAATCATGCAGAAAGGCAGTTGGATAACACATTAAAGGAATTTTATGTGGCTAAGGATCAGTTGTCTAAAGATATAGAAAGTTTTGAGAATCATCAAACTAACCATGTGTTTTTTGACCCTATAGCTGAATACATGGAAAAGATTTACTGTTCAGGCTTCCAGTTATATTTTCATCTTGAAGAACAGTTACACCTCATGCTGCCTTGGTTATTTCAGTATCTGGTTTATTTTGTTTCAAGCACAGTCAAAGGATTCAAGTGTTAGATCAGATCGATGACTGGCTTCATTGGAAGTTTCATGTTCCTTGAGCTACAAGTGGAGATTGCAGCTGATAGGGTATGTAGGAATGTGCAAATAAGCTCAGGGTAGGTTGACTGAGCATCTGTTTCAGTAGGTGCAGTTTGAATTCTTCATTCAGAAATCATTAAAGGCTTGGGGAGAAAAATGCGCAGAGGTTCAGAGTTTTATTCTAGAGGATGGATAGTGGCACTGGAGCTACAAGTTCTTAGTATACCACAAGGGCACATTATCCCTAGTGGAGCCACTGTTATCACCCTAAAATCTTTGTCTCTAAGCTTTGGAAAGTTGCCTTGTTTCTAGTCATAGTCTTATAATTTTTGAGTCATCTCATCACAATTAGTGTCATTCTCATTTACAAACCCTTCTTCTAGTCATGGTGTTAAAGGGTCTCTAGGTCATTTCATGCTTTAAGGGTTAGGTCATAAGGTTAGAAGTCTTTTAAGATCATATCTCTTTTCCAAATAATGTTTGACAACCTCATTCCATGTTTTAGAAGTCTTACCAAGTTACCAGGTGTTTATAAGTCATATCTCACATCATTTTGGAGAAATTTTGAAAGTAGCTACAAAATCACTGAACTAGGAGTTTTCGTAGCGCGCTACGAAACCCCTGTAGCAGCCTGTTTTAGCAGAAAAACTGTTTTTACTAGTTAACTTCCAAAAGCTTTCCTGAGCAGCCGAGAACTTAATTTTTCAAACTGAAAGAAACTTTTCTTCATCACATGTTGCACTACATAAACCTCTTTCAGTTTCTTCAATTCCATTCTGAGGTGGGAGAAATTTATGGTTAAACTTGCGCTACGAAACTACTGAAAGTCAAGCTTTGTCTTCTCGTTTTAGCAGTCTTTTTCAAGATCCGTTTCTGGTTACAAGAAGATGTATTTTGGAATTATGAGGGAGGTTTCTCTTCATAAACTCTCCAGATACAATAACCTATCTCACTTTATTCATAAGTGTTTTCAGTTGGGAGATACTAAGCTTTCATTGAGACCCTACTTTCAGAAAACGGATTTTTCCTGTTTGCCACGTGTTTTTCAAGGACAGTGTCTGGACAGTTGGAGAAAGTTTTTAAAAAACCAGGAGAGGTTTTTGTTCTGGACAACATGGGCTACAAAAACCTCCTTCAGTTTTGTAAAATGTGTCATGGATGAAGAGATAAAGGCTCTGTCCCACGTGCCAATTTTCAAGGATCTAAACCTAAAAACAGGGAAACATGTTCCCTAATTTCTAGGGTTTGTCATCAGCAGTTGGGTGACCACATGGGAGGCTTCATCAAATTCGACTTCATGAGGTTGCAGCTGTCAAAGAATGCTTTAAATGCTTATATAAGGTTGTTGTAATCATAATAAGGAGTTACACTCCTAGTTGTATTAGGTCACTAGCACTCCTAGTTAACAGCTAGTTCTAATTAATGGTTTGTTTTATGGTTAGAATAGGTGCCACTGATGGCAAATTCGAATTCTCTTGATGAGGGATGATGGAATCCTAACTGTAAATGCTTTATATAGAGCAATAGGTCGAATTAGCAAAGGGGTTGGAAAATGTTAGAGAAAAAGACTACTTTTGTAAATGATATGCAGGGATTGATCTATACAGAAGCAGTTGGACTTTTCTGAAGCTGAGATTCTTAGTGTACTTCAGTGAGCTTCATCTTTTATCTTTGAAATGCTTTACTTCCACAGTCTTAATGCTTACTTCTCAGGATTCATGAAGGATTTTTTATGTTCAGAATATGTGATGTTGTCCTTTCCTTAATTCTTACAGTGGTATGGATGTATAATCACTCAGAATTCACTGAATGTGCTCTGACTTCCTGTATACATTCATAAACTATGGTCCCATATGAGTTTATGTTCTGAATGTTTAAATGCTGAATGCCCTGACTTCCATGTAGGTATTAAACTCTGATCTATCACTTTAAATTCTTTCCTTTTGAATACCTTGATGTATCATTACTCAGAATTCATGTCCACATGCTCTGACTCCTACGAACTTCAAGTTATTGAGACTTTCTTGAATGTGTCACTCTTTCATTGAAGTATATACAAGCTTCAGTTTTATAAGAAGAGCTATTTGTTATCCTTATCTCTGTCAGTGACTCCATAGCCCAATGGTAGCAAGTCTCTATCTTCCAATCTACAAACATATAAAATCACAAACCATAGAGTTAGCCATCTATCCATATCTTTAATCAATATCATTAACCCTTTGAGAGAGCCCTCTCAGGCTAAGGAGGCTAAGCCTTAGCTAAAAGATTGGTTTGAAATAGTTACACTGAGATAGTCTGATCAACAGCCTATCAGGGTCCTATTTTGGTGATAACACTATGATCATGTTCCCCTCGCAAGGGTGGAAGCTCATGAGGCTTGTCAAAGACCGGCAGATGGTTATTTAAAATCTGTTGCATCTCAGGATGAATTGGTAGAGGCTTTGTTTCGACTGCCTGGATGGCATTAAATTGAGCTACAACTTCATGATTGCCCTTTTTTAACAATTTTTCCATCCTATGCGAGCTGATGATAGAGGGGGCTCCCGCCTAGAGTCCACGACGGGTATGTGTGTAGTTGTTCTTCTTAAAACTCATATATAACTCCTGGAAATCCATTGTGATTGGCCCAAGAGTGTGGAGCCATTCAGCGCCGAGGACAATGTCGCAACCCCCCATGTGTATAGCAAACATGTGGGTTTTCAACTGATAATCCCCCATTTGAAGTTTGACATTTTCACAGCGGCCTTCACATTTCATTGTGCCTCCATCCACAATTTGAACTTGGAAGTTAGAAACTGCTCGTACAAAACAATGCACTGCTTCTGCGACTTTTTGATGGATGAAATTATGTGTACTTCCACTATCAATCAAGACTACTACTGGGCGATGTTTAATAAAACCTCTGATTTTCAGAGTTTGAGGGGAAGAAATCCCTGCCAAAGCATGCAACGAAATAACTGGTTCATCAGAGACATTGTCCTTTTGGTTGTCTTCTTCTAGCGACTCCTGTTCCTCCAGTGGTGGATCTTCCTCTGTTGAGTTGTAGTCAGTGGCATCAATTTGAAAAAATTTGGGCTCCTTGGATTTATGACCTGGGGAGTATTTTTCATCACAGTAGTAACATAGGCCTTGCTTTCTTCTTTCGGCCATTTCCGCAGGTGACACCTTTTGGACCTTAAGTGTTTGAGTTGTGTTGTGAGCCTGTGGGGGTGACCTTTAGCGGAGAAATTTGGGCGACTGTATTGGGCTGCTAATGCACGTTCCACATTACAAGCTACCTTGCAAGCCTCCGTCCATGTGGGAGGGTGGTGCAGTAGGACTTGGGCTTTGATAGCTTCTTTAATACTGCTGATAAAAAATTCCGTGTAGAACACATCTGAGAGACCCCAAGTGCAGAAGGCTAAGGCTTCAAAAGCTGTAATATATTCATCCACTGTACCAGTCTGTCAGAGCTTAGTAAGATGACCCAAAAAAGATGATTCCTGGTCAAAGCGGTCTTGAAGAGCTTTGGTGAATTTGGTCCAAGTCTTAAAAGGTCCAGTGCAACGCTGATGCCATTCCCACCATTGCCACCTTTCATTGTCCAAGTACATGCTCCCCAGCATAAGCTGAGTCGCATCATTGAAGATGTGATTCAGTTTGAAATACTGCTCCATTTGTGCTATCCATGCTGAAGGGTGAGAACTGTCAAATTTATGCATATCCAACTTGGGAGGTCGCTGACTGGGTGGTGGGTGGGTGTGCCAGATGTGAGGAGAGTGGCTAGACTCACCCTCATTGTGTTCAGTGCCATTATACTCCTCCTCGTGGGCTTGCTCCTTGCCCGGGACTATTTTCTCGACCATGCTACATAGTCCGGTAAGCTGAAGGTGGAGGTTGTGCATTGATTCTTCAAGTTTTTCCATCCTTTCATTGGCCATCGCTTAAGCTCTAGTTTCTACCATACACCAACCGGATTTTTTTAAAATTGGGACCGCCTAAAAAAATTTCACTAAGAAGTGAATGGTACCACCGTGCTCAGCTCGTCATCCTGATTCTGAAAACTCCTAACAGAGTTTTACTCCTTCCTTATCAATACTGCAGTGGCCAAATCCTCAAAATGTCAATGCGGCCAAAAGTCCTGCGAAAATTATACCTCGGTATAGGAACCCTTCACAACGACTCCGATCTGGTGGATCTGAGAGATCTGAATGGCGGATCTGATGGTGGAACAGACTGCTTCTACGGATCTGATGGATCTAATAGATCGGAATGGCTGATCTGCGAACTCGAGACTGCGGGACTGATGTCTGCTGCTGCTGCACCCCTTTGCACAGGCGGATCTGGAAGAGATGCTGTGTGATCCCCCGATAGAAAAGGGAACTATGGTCTTGAGGAGTGTCAGGTGCTACAGATCGCAATATACATAAGGGTCTAGCAGTAGTACTCGGCCCAATGTTTCAGGGCTCTAACTAAGGAGGATCGACTGTACCCTTAGCCGTACAACCCGACTACCCTATCGTACGGGCGAGTAATCTCCCCGAGTGCTATTCTCGGTGTACTGTAGCCGCAAGACGCCCGACGGTTTATCTATGGTGAGGTTTCAAGGGAGCCTAGGGGGCTTCCGATATACCCAGAGGGTATGTGGAAGACAATCCGTGTGCGGTTCTGTCTAAGGCACTACTACTCGAAGGGGTACCCACAGGGGTTACAAGGGAGTCCAACAGACGTGACCACCTCTTGTATTTCCTACGTGCATGCCTCCCCAATTCCGCAGGTTTATGCACTCAACAACAGATCTCGTGGTTTAAAGACGCCAAAACACGTCTCTAGCCAAAAAAAAAAACTGCTAAGAAATGGAGATCCCACCGACCCTGGAAAGTGCTCTGATAACACTTGTTATGCTCTTAACCTGCAAAATGATACCCAAATACAGAATATGCGAAGAAAAGATACCCAGAACACAGAATAGCAATGATTTTATTATTCAGAGAGTAATGTTCACTTGCCTCTTCGAGGGGGCAACCTCCAATAGAGCAGAGCTCGACTACAAAATAAGACACGATGCTCCTCGCAGGGAGTCTCTATCCTTTATATATGACTCATACATGCAATACCACGGGCCAATACCGTGGGTTTTATTAATACCATCTATCTAATACTACGGCCCATTTGCAACTAATTGTGGTTCCATCATTAATTGCGGATTAACCACTTACAATTATTAATATGGGCTTTATTGACTCTTGACTATGACGTGATCCCATTACATAAATAAGGGGGTTAGGGTGGGACCCTAACATGTAGAAAAACTTTAGACATGAGTTTCAAGAAGTAAACCCAAGTGAATATCATGTAATCATCTATAAATGACAACACATATCTTGCTTTTCTCATTGAGATTACTGGAAATGGACCCATGAGATCACTATGTACAAGCTTCAAAGGTGAAGAGACTCTCCATGCATGCCCCTTCACGAACTTGTCTTGTGGATGTTTTCCAAGAGCACATCCATTACATAGACCATTTGAAAATTCAATGGCCGAAAAACCTTTAACCATCCCTTGCTTGCTAAGTTGTTGAATATATTTGAAATTCAAGTGCCCAAATATCTTGTGCCAAATCCTACTTCATTTGCATGTGTACATAGCAAAATAGAATCTAATTGAGGAACAAAATTAGAAAATGTATACAGACGGGATTGATCATTTTCCTTGCCAGATGCAATCTTCAAGTTGGTTTGCATATCATAAATGCTCATGGAATTAAGGGTAAATTCCACTTTCCTTTCAGTGCTTATGTGTGCCATTTGATACACTAAAAGAAGATTCATAGAAAGCCTTGGAATATGCAAGACATTCTCAAAACTTCCATCTTCGAATTGCACTCTTCCTTGTCCAGTTGCTTCAACTGCAGAATTGTACCCCAAGAGAATAAGAGGTCTCAAGTATGCATGTAGAGAAGAAAAGGATTCATTTGAAGAAGCCATCTGATGCAAAGCTCCTGAATCGATGATCCATTCTTGCGGTGTAGAATGAAGGGAAATAAAACCATTACCATTACCCCTTGCTTATGATGGTTTTTCCTCCGACTTCTTCTTGGCACTTTTTGGAATGTGATGACAAAGATTATTTTGTTGAAGAGTCTTTATCATCATATCAATAGTCTTCTTCATGAAAGAGGATTTAGGATGGTAACCTCTATTACAATAAGGACACTTAGAGTTTCCTTTATTTCCCTACTTACCCTTGGAGCTAGAAGAATCATCTGGAGGTTTTGGATTTCTTCCCTTTCTTGGATCAGGATCTCTTGCTTTTCCTTTACCTTTGGATTGTTGATTTGGTTTTGAGTTGGACTTTCCTTTCTCATGCATGGCAAGTGCATGTGCATGTGCATTTGGAGATTTTTATGAGCCCATTTTGATAAGTTTATCCCGCTCCTTAATGAGAGGCTCAATAAATCAAGTTTAGGTGTTTTCCATTTATCTCTAGTTGCAAGTCTAACTGTATGAAATGTAGAAATGAAAACAACATATTCAGGGCCTAATTTAGACAAAATAGAAAGGATCAATTGACCTTCCTGTTTGGATTTATCAATCCCACAATCATGTAATTGTAGAAGCAATGATTTGAATTTCGTAAAGAAATCTTGAATGTTCTCAAAGTTATTTGGATCTAAGGAATTTAGCTCATTTTCGAGAATATGAGCCTGCATCTCATCCTGCTTTCCAAATAAATTCTCCAAGATTGTCTAGACCTCATTCAGAGTGTTGCATGTGTCGACATGGAAACACAATTCTGGAGATATGGAAAACAATAGAAGAGCAAAAGCTTCGTGTATGATGTTGAAGTATTTGGCTTTTTCAATGGCAGAATTTGGTTCAGCTTCCGTATTCATAACTATCATATACAAGCCTTTGCCTTTGAGGTGAAGAAAAATATTTGGCTTCCATTAGAAGTAGTTATACGGAGTAAGAATAGTTGAAGATGAGAACTCCATTCTTTCACCTTGTAATTGTAGCAACAATTGCGGCAGTTCTCCAATATTTTGATCTACAAATCAAATCTCCAAACAATTTCCAATTCTTTGATCTTCAAACCTGCAAAATATTGTTCATGCACCTTCTCCAAGCCCCTGTAGCTCTGATACCATGTAAAATTATTATAGCACAAATACTTATCTCGCTGAAGAATAATTGTACAAACTTGCAAGAAATTGGAATTGAGAATGAATTTGATTACTCAATATTGATTTGAGAATCAATACATAAAGAAACTAAGTTAAGCTTAGTTGTACATGCAATAACTATGGATAATTAAAGCTAACTAAAGCTAAGTGTGCTTTATGTTATGTTAATGTGCACATGCACCACATGCAAGCACTAGAGTTAATTGAGTAAAGCCAAAACGCACACCATATATAATCATTGAAGTTAAGTAACTAAAGCCAAGTGCACACCACATGTAAACACTCGAGTTAAGTAACTAAATCCAAGTGCATATCACATGCAATAACTAGAGTTGAACTGAAGCTAATTAAGGATAACTAGATGCATGTACACCACCATCTCCGCCTCCAAAGAGCGAACGAGTTGTATTCCTCATGGCTTCTTATATTCTTACCGACAACAACTCCTCACAATCCCCTTAGGAGTGCTCGAGCTCACGCAACACTACGAGCACCAGCCACCCTCCTACATCTTTCAAGTTGAGCCCTGGACGTTGAATTGCAGAGACAACGATGGATTCAATTCTGCCCAACTTTGTAAACTACCCTTTGCCAATAAACCAAGAAAGAAAGATAGAGCAATATAACTTGTGATGGTAAAATTGAGTACAAGCAAAATCAACCGCTTCACACCATTTAACATTAGTAGTTATCTTTTCAATTTTGATATGTACAATGATAATAAATAAATATTAAATTTATACCATACTTACACACATTTATAATATTAGTAACCGTTTGTTGTCTCCGTTAACTTTTTTATTCTAATTAATTGAGCAGGCAAAACGTGATTAAAAACTAAGTTCATAAGAACTTTAGTTGTTAGAAAACCCAATCTCCAAGGAATCGACCGAATTTATTAATTCAATGACGTTGCCACATATATATAGATATCCAGCACTAAACGACAACAACCTTTCTTAGAAAAGCATTATTGGTGGCTAAAATCGCCTGATAACTCCAACGTGTCCAACACTAAACGACAGCAGCATTTCTTAAAAAAGCATTATTTATCGCTAAAATCGCTTGATAACTCCAACGCGTCAGCTGGCTCAAGTAAACATATGTCATCGCGATTGTCCTCCATGGTTATCGGGAGCACGAAAGAGACAATGTTTTAGTGTGAAAATGGAAATTCGTTCACCGACTATGTCACTATAATTACGGGGAACGCGTGAATTAATGGTCAGCGAACGTGGTAGTCGAACCGCCATTGTTGACTTGGTTGGCACTCTCTAGAGAGTACCAGCTACGTTATGATTGTTCCTTACAAGAAACGACAAATATAACTGGACGGATCTACACCGTCAATTTGTTGTTTAGCGAAAAAGAGTGTGCGACCAGAAATCACCGGCCTGCTTCGTTATGGATGAATCTCGCGCATAAATCTGTTCCTGGGTGAACCAGAGAGTGTCACATGAAATCATCGCGATCCTTCTTTCGTGGACTATCGTTCATTTTACACAGACTCACAAGTTTTATTTAATGAACAATGGATGGCAAGTTAGTCACCCGAGGGCAGAGCTTTGCTAACATTCAGTTTGCTCCAACCCGAGTTGCCGGTGTCATCTCCTATTCCTGCGCAATCCCTTCATGGTGCCCGAGGATGAATTAAGCTGCCATGTGCGATACAACATAGATCGCCGATGGCTGAAGAAATCAAAGCAAAAAAATCGTATTGCTGGCAGTTGGTCGTGAGAGGGGAAGCGTGAGGCTTTTCTTATTGTTGGCGAATACTTATACAATAAGTTCGAAGGTCTACCCATCTCAAGAATTTCGGCGATTTGAAGAAACAGAATAACATGGGCAGTATTCATTCCCGTTATGAGTCCAGCACTAGATCAATATTTAGGATTTTAAACACTATGTAATATACATATTTCCTCCACTGCTTTTAAATATATGTCATTTTTAAAGCCTAAGAATGTGTGTTCCAGGGTTTAAGGCTGCCCTAACACTACTGTCAGTACGTTTATTGCCATAATTCAGATACGCCATCGCATAATACGTGCCCCGATAAATGAAAATCCCAAAATATATATATATATTTCTCAAACACCGGAGAAAGATTGTTCATTCATATTTATATTACTCACTCTGCATACACTTCAATATGTTGTACAATAAACCTCTAATCATGTAAAATATAAATCTAACAAAATTAAGCAAGAAAAAGTGTAAATCAATCATGGAAAATGTAAATCTTAAAAAGAATTGTAAGAACATTTAGCAAATCAACAAATGTTTCATAGTTTATTTATGACTTCGAAACTAATAGTGAATCTCCTTATCTCAGGTTTTTTATATACATATATATTTTGGGTGTGGGAGAAGGGATGTTTAAAGTTTAAGCATAAAATAATTAATCTAATTATTTCAAATTTTAATAAATGTTTATTTAGATTTATGAAAAATATTTAAGAAATTATTGTAAATTGTTTGAGACTGACTTTCAGATTAATCACATGAATTATTTCCTAGTCAATGTTCCAAACCTACTAATGAGGTTCATCTTCAGGACCAAGGTGAAAAAAATAGATCAATCAGTGGAATTTAATGACTTGTCATGTCCTCTCCTTAACCATTGGATCACAGGCCCATTAGAGATATGCTCTTGGTCACAACTTTTGTTGATTATATCACTAGGGGCTAAGGGTAAGGACCTGCCCCAATGAACCAAAATTGTAAACTACTTAAACAATTTGCTATCATTTAATGAGGGATACCATGGAATGGAAGAATTTCCATTGACGGAGGGACGCAACAAGAATAGTAAACATCTTATAGCTCTTGGTCACAACCCCCTAATGACCAAGTGATTGGGGTCGATCCAAAGACCTCTACCACTAAAATTCTTAAGGGTTGATCCTTGAATTTGTGTAATCATTTATACTATTTCTAAGCCTAATGTTAAGTCTGAAAATTGCTTCTGACAAGGATGATATTCTCCCCAAAGGATCCTAAAGACTGAGAAGTATTCTCTAGCTCGCAATGACCTCTTAAGGACATCGCCTCAAGTCAAGCATCCTAGAAGATGATAGAAAGATGTCTTATATCCAATACTCAACTTCACTTAGCTAAAGGAATTTTCCTTGCTCAGTTAAGATTGAAACTCCCTACCTCAAACTCCTATATTTCTCACACATAGGTGACCAACATTTTATTTTTTTCTCCTGACAAAACCAAAGCCCCTTTAAGTAGAGTAGCACCTGCAAGCCCTTCCCATTAAATAAGGATACAATATTTGTTGTTATCTCTCACTATCACTAATCTGGGAAACACCAACCACTTTAACATATTACAGGATGACCTTAGGCCCCAAATTAATACTAGATCATTATTTACAATCACATGGCATATATAATTTATGGACAACATAGGTATACTCCCATGCATAGAATTTATACATGGGAGGAAATAACTACTAGAGACCATGCACAATACATCCTTACTCATCTCATTGTTTCGTCATACATAGGAGACTAACATAGCAATGATCATGAAGTATTAAACACCATTCAATTCATACACAACGTATGTTCGCAACATACATATCAATCGATTTTTACTAGAAAACATAACAACCCCCATAATAATACTATCATTTCATTCATAAAAGGCATATACACTTATATGATATACTTAAGCTACTGAAAAGTAAATAAGGGTGGGCTAATATCCACCCAATCTTAGGACCAACTCCATTGTAATCCTTCTTGTAGTTATCCACCTTTGAGCCAAATCTGATACCTTGGGAAGAGCTTCACTTAGAGTCACTTAAAATCACAATGGTCTGGTAAATGTTAAGGCCACTCTCTTTCACCTATAGGGTTTAAGGATTGCACTTCAATAGTTCAGTTAGGCCTTTTAACAAAACACATATTTCCATATAAGACCATCACAACATAAATGGAAGCCCATCATTGATCCAACGGTCCCTATATAATTCCCTTCCCCATTTCATGTCATACCTCAATCCAATACTTTTTATGGATTTCCTCCAAGTCTTGATTTCAAATAGATGTTTCTCACTAAATTCCCTTCCAGATTCATTACAAGGCTTTTCTCCACAACCAGTGGTCATGACGTAAGAGGATTTTAGTCATCTCCTATTCAAATCCACTTCCTTTCACTGACATATCAAAATATCTCATTTACCCAATTCACAAGTTAGGGTTTTATAGTGCGAAATTCTCTCTGTATTTTTCTCTCTCATTCTATTTTTCATTTTATGTATTGGTTTTTCAGTATTGCTTCTTAATCCCCCCTCCCCGAGAACTACTAGTCATGTGTGTGTGTGTGTTTTGACATTCTCCTTGGATTGCATTATCAAATTGTGGAAGACTCTAGAAGGGTACATAGCCCTTGCTCTGGGTAATTCGAGTACCACATCTGACATTCACATAATTGCTAGAAGTTGGTAGCCCAACTACGAAATCAAGAAAAATCAAGGCAAAGTTCAATTTTAGTAGGTTAGGAAGTTTCCCAATCACCTCACATATTTCCCCTACGGAAGCTTCCCTCCTTGCATCAAGATTCTTGTGGGTTTTCCTCTTCTTCAATTTCCAAGAATATATTAATTTAGAAGAATAATTACATGATTATAAAGTCTAGCATGATATCTCTATTGATTATCCAACCTGTAGCACTCTTAAATACATTTACAATACTTGAGTAATTAGAAGGGACGTTGCAATCCTATCCCCCTTAAACGAACATCATTTTTGGTGTTCTATTATTCATATAACTAAGCCATATATAGAGAGAAAAAAATTGGTATCCCCTTTTCATGGCATCTCTAGTTCCCATGTTGCTTCACATGCTACAAAGTGCTTCCATGAGAGCTTGACCTACAAAATGGCTCGATTCTGGAGCATAGTTTCATTCGTATCAAAGTATGCATTAGGGTTCTGGTTGGAATTCTACTTATGGCTCCATATGTATAAAAAATCAATCAAAAATATGATTGACATCATATATATACTTCTTAGGAAAGGATATCTTAAATACATCATCTGCCTTCACCGCGGAAGGTAGGGAAAGTCTATAATCAATTGAACCCACCCTCTCCAAGATCTCAAAGGGTCCACATTACCAAGGTGTTAGCTTATTACATCATCCCATTTTCAAGTATCTTCTCGTGAGTTTGATTAAAAAATACACATGCCCTCCTACTTGGAACTCATGATTTTTGCCCTCATTTCCATAACTCTTGTGTTAATATTGAGCCACTTTTAATTTATGTTCTATTTTTTCCACTTCCCACTCCATTTTTTTTAATATGTCCATTTCAAGTGATATTTTGTCCTCTATATTATCCTTTTTAACTAAGATTATGCATTTTCAGCCATATAATGCTTCAAAGAACCTCATCTTTGGTGATGCTTATGATCATTATTATAAGCATATTCCGTGAGAGGTAGATAATATTTTTACTTCCTCGGTTGGTGCATAACATACATTTTGAGCACGTCATATAGAGCTTTATTTATCCTCTTATATTTTGTTTGAGGATGATAAGTTGTGGTAAATGCTAATTTTCTCCCAAAAATATAGTTCATGAAATTTGGGCTATATATATTTCTTTGTGAGTTGATTTAATAAGATTGAAGTGAAATTCTTTACTCAACTTATCCACTAATTGCATCATTCTACTTGGAATTTCCTTGTAATCCAATGATGAATCCATACCTATGAATTCCCACTTCCATTCTAAGATTGGCATTGCTTGAAATAGTCCTAGTGGGTGCTTGTGGTGTATCTTGACTTGTTGGCATTGTAGACATTTTTCAATATATTTAATGATTTCCCCCTTCATCGTTAGTCAATAATATAGTTTCTTGGTAGTTTTTATCATTCTTTATATCTTGGTTGACAAGCATAACGTGTTTTATGAATCTGTTCCATTATGATCTTCTTCAACTCAATCATAATGGCTATCTAAATTATACCCATATATATTAATAAACAATCTTATATAAGCTAATATTGCTCCTCCATTAGCCTCTTGGGTTATTAATTCAAGTCTCTAATTGCATGTTGGAAGTATTTCTCACTTTGCAGTGCTTTTATAATCCTTTGTTTGATTTCTATCTCAAATTCACATCAGTTTCCATGTGCATCATTTGCATACTTCTTTTGAGTGCATCATGCACTTAGTTCTCTTTTCCTTTGATATATTTAATTTCAAAATCAAAATCACAAATAAGAGTTGGCCATATTTCTTTTTTGGAATTCACCCTTGGCTAGTCAAACATATACTTCAACCAACTATGGCATGTCATCACTATGAATATCCTTTTGAGAAAATAATTTCTCCACATTTTTAGAGCACGCAATATGGCTTCCAACTCCGAATAATGTGTCACATAAATGTGGTGATGTCATCCTTGGATTGCATTATCAAATTGTGGAAGACTCTAGAAGGGTACATAGCCCTTGCTCTGGGTAATTCGAGTACCACATCTGACATTCACATAATTGCTAGAAGTTGGTAGCCCAACTACGAAATCAAGAAAAATCAAGGCAAAGTTCAATTTTAGTGGGTTAGGAAGTTTCCCAATCACCTCACATATTTCCCCTACGGAAGCTTCCCTCCTTGCATCAAGATTCTTGTGGGTTTTCCTCTTCTTCAATTTCCAAGAATATATTAATTTAGAAGAATAATTACATGATTATAAAGTCTAGCATGATATCTCTATTGATTATCCAACCTTTAGCACTCTTAAATACATTTACAATACTTGAGTAATTAGAAGGGACGTTGCAATCCTATCCCCCTTAAACGGACATCATCCTTGGTGTTCTATTATTCATATAACTAAGCCATATATAGAGAGAAAAAAATTGGTATCCCCTTTTCATGGCATCTCTAGTTCCCATGTTGCTTCACATGCTGCAAAGTGCTTCCATGAGAGCTTGACCTACAAAATGGCTCGATTCTGGAGCATAGTTTCATTCGTATCAAAGTATGCATTAGGGTTCTGGTTGGAATTCTACTTATGGCTCCATATGTATAAAAAATCAATCAAAAATATGATTGACATCATATATATACTTCTTAGGAAAGGATATTTTAAATACATCATCTGCCTTCACCGCGGAAGGTAGGGAAAGTCTAAAATCATTTGAACCCACCCTCTCCAAGATCTCAAAGGGTCCACATTACCAAGGTGTTAGCTTATTACATCATCCCATTTTCAAGTATCTTCTCGTGGGTTTGATTAAAAAATACACATGCCTTCCTACTTGGAACTCATGATTTTTGCCCTCATTTCCATAACTCTTGTGTTAATATTGAGCCACTTTTAATTTATGTTCTATTTTTTCCACTTCCCACTCCATTTTTTTTTAATATGTCCATTTCAAGTGATATTTTGTCCTCTATATTATCCTTTTTAACTAAGATTATGCATTTTCAGCCATATAATGCTTCAAAGAACCTCATCTTTGGTGATGCTTATGATCATTATTGTAAGCATATTCCGTGAGAGGTAGATAATATTTTTACTTCCTCGGTTGGTGCATAACATACATTTTGATCACGTCATATAGAGCTTTATTTATCCTCTTATATTTTGTTTGAGGATGATAAGTTGTGGTAAATGCTAATTTTCTCCCAAAAATATAGTTCATGAAATTTGGGCTATATATATTTCTTTGTGAGTTGATTTAATAAGATTGAAGTGAAATTCTTTACTCAACTTATCCACTAATTGCATCATTCTACTTGGAATTTCCTTGTAATCCAATGATGAATTCCATACCTATGAATTCCCACTTCCATTCTAAGATTGGCATTGCTTGAAATAATCCTAATGGGTGCTTGTGGTGTATCTTGACTTGTTGGCATTGTAGACATTTCTCAATATATTTAATGATTTCCCCCTTCATCGTTAGTCAATAATATAGTTTCTTGGTAGTTTTTATCATTCTTTATATCTTGGTTGACAAGCATAATGTGTTTTATGAATCTGTTCCATTATGATCTTCTTCAACTCAATCATAATGACTATCTAAATTATACCCATATATATTAATAAACAATCTTATATAAGATAATATTGCTCCTCCATTAGGCTCATGGGTTATTAATTCAAGTCTCTAATTGCATGTTGGAAGTATTTCTCACTTTGTAGTGCTTTTATAATCCTTTGTTTGATTTCTATCTCAAATTCACATCAGTTTCCATGTGCATCATTTGCATACTTTTTTTGAGTGCATCATGCACTTAGTTCTCTTTTCCTTTGATATATTTAATTTCAAAATCAAAATCACAAATAAGAGTTGGCCATATTTCTTTTTTGGAATTCACACTTGGCTAGTCAAACAAATACTTCAACCAACTATGGCATGTCATCACTATGAATATCCTTTTGAGAAAATAATTTCTCCACATTTTTAGAGCACGCAATATGGCTTCCAACTCCGAATAATGTGTCACATAAATGTGGTGATGTCATCCTTGTATTGCATTATCAAATTGTGGAAGACTCTAGAAGGGTACATAGCCCTTGCTCTGGGTAATTCTAGTACCACATCTGACATTCACATAATTGCTAGAAGTTGGTAGCCCAACTACAAAATCAAGAAAAATCAAGGCAAACTTCAATTTTAGTAGGTTAGGAAGCTTCCCAATCACCTCACATATTTCACCTAAGGAAGCTTCCCTCCTTGCATCAAGATTCTTGTGGGTTTTCCTCTTCTTCAATTTCCGAGAATATATTAATTTAGAAGAATAATTACATGATTATAAAGTCTAGCATGATATCTCTATTGATTATCCAACCTTTAGCACTCTTAAATACATTTACAATACTTGAGTAATTAGAAGGGACGTTGCAATCCTATCCCCCTTAAACGAACATCATCCTTGGTGTTCTATTATTCATATAACTAAGCCATATATAGAGAGAAAAAAATTGGTATCCCCTTTTCATGGCATCTCTAGTTCCCATGTTGCTTCACATGCTGCAAAGTGCTTCCATGAGAGCTTGACCTACAAAATGGCTCGATTCTGGAGCATAGTTTCATTCGTATCAAAGTATGCATTAGGGTTCTGGTTGTAATTCTACTTATGGCTCCATATGTATAAAAAATCAATCAAAAATATGATTGACATCATATATATAGTTCTTAGGAAAGGATATTTTAAATACATAACCTGCCTTCACCGCGGAAGGTAGGGAAAGTCTATAATCAATTGAACCCACCCTCTCCAAGATCTCAAAGGGTCCACATTACCAAGGTGTTAGCTTATTACATCATCCCATTTTCAAGTATCTTCTCGTGGGTTTGATTAAAAAATACACATGCCCTCCTACTTGGAACTCATGATTTTTGCCCTCATTTCCATAACTCTTGTGTTAATATTGAGCCACTTTTAATTTATGTTCTATTTTTTCCACTTCCCACTCCATTTTTTTTTAATATGTCCATTTCAAGTAATATTTTGTCCTCTATATTATCCTTTTTAACTAAGATTATGCATTTTCAGCCATATAATGCTTCAAAGAACCTCATCTTTGGTGATGCTTATGATCATTATTGTAAGCATATTCCGTGAGAGGTAGATAATATTTTTACTTCCTCGGTTGGTGCATAACATACATTTTGAGCATGCCATATAGAGCTTTATTTATCCTCTTATATTTTGTTTGAGGATGATAAGTTGTGGTAAATGCTAATTTTCTCCCAAAAATATAGTCATGAAATTTGGGCTATATATATTTCTTTGTGAGTTGATTTAATAAGATTGAAGTGAAATTCTTTACTCAACTTATCCACTAATTGCATCATTCTACTTGGAATTTCCTTGTAATCCAATGATGAATTCCATACCTACGAATTCCCACTTCCATTCTAAGATTGGCATTGCTTGAAATAATCCTAGTGGGTGCTTGTGGTGTCCCTTGACTTGTTGGCATTGTAGACATTTTTCAATATATTTAATGCTTTCCCCCTTCATCGTTAGTCAATAATATAGTTTCTTGGTAGTTTTTATCATTCTTTATATCTTGGTTGACAAGCATAACATGTTTTATGAATCTGTTCCATTATGATCTTCTTCAACTCAATCATAATGGCTATCTAAATTATACCCATTTATATTAATAAACAATCTTATATAAGCTAATATTGCTCCTCCATTAGCCTCTTGGGTTATTAATTCAAGTCTCTAATTGCATGTTGGAAGTATTTCTCACTTTGCAGTGATTTTATAATCCTTTGTTTGATTTCTATCTCAAATTCACATCAGTTTCCATGTGCATCATTTGCATACTTTTTTTGAGTGCATCATGCACTTAGTTCTCTTTTCCTTTGATATATTTAATTTCAAAATAAAAATCACAAATAAGAGTTGGCCATATTTCTTTTTTGGAATTCACCCTTGGCTAGTCAAACAAATACTTCAACCAACTATGGCATGTCATCACTATGAATATCCTTTTGAGAAAATAATTTCTCCACATTTTTAGAGCACGCAATATGGCTTCCAACTCCGAATAATGTGTCACATAAATGCGGTGATGTCATCCGATTTTTTGGATATATGATATACTACATTCCCTTCTTACATGATGACACCACTAAGCCCTTCCTTGCAAGCATCGATGCACACCAAGAAATATCTATCCGGGTTTGCAATCTTGAAGGCAACTCCACTAGTTATAATATTCTTCAATTGTTCTAAGCTTCCTTCGCTCTCTGATGTCAAATTAATATTTATCCCATTCTTCCACAATGATGTAATTGGGTGTTCGATCTTCAAAAATATTTGAATAAACATTTTATAGTGCCATCCTATTCCCATAAATGATATTATTTCTTTTACAGTTCTAGGGATGAACCATTCCATTATTTCCTTGATATTTTTAGGATCAACCGCAACTCCTTCCCTTGAGATAAAATGACCCAGATAGCACACCTATGATTGGAAGAATTAATATTCATCAATATTAGCATACAATTAGTGTTCCCATAGCAATTGTAACATGACCTTGAGTTCTATTCATGCACCTACTTAGTCTTCAAGCATATTAAGATAACATTGATGGAAAATAACATGAATTAATCTAAGTAATTGTTGAGAATGGTATTCGTAAGACACATAGAAGTCGATGGTGCATTTTCTTAGAGAAAGCAACACCACAACAAAGTCATCGTGTCGATACTCTGTTCTAACTATAGTCTTGTAAATGAACTCATATTTGATCCGAATTTGGTGATATCCCGATCTTAGATATATTTTGGAAAACATTGTGGTTCCTCTTAGATGACCAAATAGATCATAAATACTAGGAAACACATACTTTTATTAATGGTTTTCTTTATAGTTATTTGTTGTTGATCCAAAACCTAAGGGTAATATCCTTCTTCTTTATAGACAACATTGGTGTTCCCCATGGGGATACACTTGGTCTAAGATACCCTTTATCCCAAAATTCCTTCATCTAAATTTTCATTCCATTAACTAAGGAATATTCATTATTTATAATGTTGTAGATAAAAGAATATACTCATAGTGTGAGCTCTATGGAGAAATCGACGTTCTTATTCGCAGGAAATCCTAGTATCTATTTAGTGAATACATTAATGTATTACTATAGTATGGGGTGATCTTAAAATTTAAGCTTAATGTCTTAAGTTAAACATGTCACATGTACGACATACATAGGACATCCCCTTCTACAATAGTTCTTCACCTGTAAGGCAAAAATATTCCTTATGGGCATCAAATTTTTTACTCCCTATACTAAGATTTGTTCTCCTTTATCATTCATGCACTCTAAGGAATTATTATAATAGTGAAACATGGCCTTATGGAATTTCATCTAGTCTATACCAATTTTTTGATATGTGTTATATTCTTTGAATGACTATCCCGACATGTTGTAAAAATGTGTGATGCACAATGTGGGGTTGCAAGGCAGGGGGGGGGGGAACCTCACTTGTTTGGGAGATTTATAGGGGGTAGGGAGTGAAGAAACTAGTTTTCCATGGAAAAATAAAATGGGTGGTATTTTGTGTCCACTTTTAGTAGTTTTTGGCACACAATCTTTGCTAAAGTAATTTTATGGCACATGGTGATTTTTCCCATGGTTTTGTGGTTTTAGTTCAAAAAATATAACTGTATTCTAATCTGAGGTAAATGAATTGGTGGTTCATGGATGCCATGTGATATATTGTACTGAAATATTATACAAAAGAATATATATTCAAAATATCTTGTTGGTTTTCTTAGTTTTTGGTTTCAATGTTAAAATATGTGTTAAGGTGTATGTTTTCCATTGCATATCTTATATTTTGATTAAGAATCTATTTTCAACAATTAATTGTATAGTGTTAAAACTACATTTGGTATCATAATAGTTTTGGCTTCAAGGGGACCCCTTTGTGGCTAAGGGGTTTGGCTTAGGCCTATGCTAAACCTTATTACATTAGGATTTTTTCGTAAGCGATTCTTGTGGTGAAAATGAAATTGTGAGAAGTTAAAAGAAAGATATAAAGAAATTAAACGAATAGAATTTTGAGTCATGGAAGCTCAAGATGGAATATTTTTTGGTGGATAAATATTAGTGTATTGTTGTGGTTATGGGTAATGCACCAATAGGATTGTCAACATAAGACTCTACCAAGTTGGATCAAAAGGTATGTCAATGTATGTCATTGATGAACAAAGTGTTACTAAGAAATAAGTTGTATAACTTGAGGATGAATGATGGAGACTTAGTGACAAAGCATTTGAATGCCTTCAATAATGGGGTAAGCCAACTATTATACATTGATATTAAGAATTTAGACAAAGATAAGAGCATTAGTTTTTTATGTTATCTATGAGAGTCGTGGGAGATTCTGGTTGTTTCCATAAGTAATAATGTTACAACTTTAAAGTTTTATTAAATGGTTTCATCCTTGTTTTTATAGGAGATGAGATGGAAAAACATGGAAACATGGAATCGATATTCCTTGTTAAGAAGAGGATTTTCCATTAATAGAAATAAAAATAAGTCTTCGAGTGCGCGATATAAACCTAGAGTAAGATGTAAACCTCCAGGAAAGTTTACAAAGGTATGTTGAATATGTATGAAAGAGGATTAGAAGAAAAATTGTAGATATAAAATTCATGAGAAGGGAGAGGGATCTAAAGATGTTCCTTTTACAAAAGCTAAAGCCTCATATGACTAAGGATGGTATGCATACCTAGAATATTCAAGTAAACATGTATATCATGAGGCACGGTTGGATGACTTAGGTGAATCCTTTCATATGACTCCTCACACAGAGTGGCTTTACAAGTATGAAAGTTTTGATGGTGGTGATGTTTTATTTGGAGATGATTTTGCATCCATAATCATAATTCATCGATAGCCATAAGTCAATAAAAGCTCAAGCTGAAGCTCATGGAAAAAATAATTAGAACACTCCATGTTGTTCAACACATTCCAAGACTAGCTAGAAATTTGATTTCTATTAAAAATAGGAGCGATGCAAGTGTAAAAACAATGTTTGAAAAGGATACATGAAGGATGGTTTGAGGAGAAATGGTATTACTAAAGGGAGTTCAGATTGGAACTCGATATAATATATTGGGAAGCACTATTAGTGATGGTTTCAACAATTTTGTTGTTCCTGAGAGTGGATTAGAAGAAGGAAAACCTACTACATATTTAGCGAAAAATACCATGTTGGGGCATCAAATACTAGGACATATTCGATAGAAGAGTGTTCACAATAAAAATAGCTATTTTTCTCGGTTTGGATTTCCAAGATATAATCTTTGTGTTAATGTATGTGTTTTCCATTTTGTATTTTATTTTTCAATTAAGAATATCTTTGTAGAAATTATTTTTACAAGGACAAAACATATAGAAATTGTTGGTTCATATGAACCTAAAGGAAACACATTTAAAGTGGCTTTTCAGGGAAATACATTCATCTACAATCAACATGGTTCAACAATATATATATATATATATATGTATATGTATATGTATATGTATATGTATATGTATATGTATATGTATATGTATATGTATATGTATATGTATATGTATATGTATATGTATATCAGCGTAGTCCCAAATATACATATACATATACATAAAGATACATACATATATATATATATACATATACATATACATACGTGTATGTATATGTATATGTATAGGTATATGTATGTATATGTATATACATACATATACATATACATATGTATATGTATATACATACATATACATATACATATGTATATGTATATATATATATATATATATATATATATATATGTATGTATGTATGTATGTATATGTATATGTATATGTATATGTATATGTATATATATATATATATATATATATATATATATATGTATATGTATATGTATATGTATATGTATATGTATGTGTATGTGTATGTGTATGTGTATGTGTATGTGTATGTGTATGTATATGTATATGTATATGTATATGTATATGTATATGTATATGTATATGAATGTATATCAACGTAGTCCCTCAATAGGTGTCTTCCTCATCTTCCTAACACTTCAACACCTTGGCTTTAGTTCTTCTACCCCCATATCCACTAGGCTAACCAATCAATCTCCACTTGGGGATGAGAAATTATGTCAGAACTCACTTTTAATAGTTGTTTTGAACTTAATTCTTTTCCCAAGCTTCCTGTAGCATGAATATTTCAACCCTTTCTTTCAAAAGTTGGTCTTTCCTTCTTTTCCATTTCTGTATGAAATTTTTCCTTTTTCTTAAATTGATCATGTAACAATATTTCTTTTTCCTAATGGTTTCTTCAAACATTATTGGCTCCTAAAAATATATTCTATCTTGATAAGATTGTGGCAACCTCCTATGAAAATGTTGTACCCTCACTTTTTCATCTCTAATATAGGGAAGATACTTCAATAGCTCAATAAACTAGTTTTCATATGTGTTAGTGATCTATTTGAACTTATATTCATGGAATTCCTTGATTCTTCTATCATAATACCTCTCATATAGGCATTTATCTCTAAAGCACTTTTAAAATTTAGTCAAGGTCATCTTCTTCTCTCTAATTCCCATAACATTCTTGAGATCGTCGGACCATATGTTAGCCTTTCCCTTAAACTTAAATATAGGTACCATTACTTTCATATTTTTGAACTAATTATGTATTCTAAAATGTTTCTTAAGACCCAAAGTCCATTCTTAAACCTATTCATTTTTTTTTACTTCTCCATTGAAGGTAGGATATTTTATCTACTTGATTTCCTCAGGAATTAAACTCCTTACATCCTTCTCCTTTCGTTTCTTATGTAGCCCTGATTTAATTGCACTGTTGGATAACTTATTAGAACTATATGTTCCATCCTTAGTGACGTCTATTGAAGTAAACTCATTGGTTATATCTTCACTTGCATTATTGTGCATAAAAAACTATCAACATCTTGTATCTCTTGATCAGCTTCCTATTGATGGCCATGTGAATAGGGTAGAGCCAAAGGGCTCTATGCCAAAAATTCTTAAAGGTTAATCCCCAAATTTCCCAAATTTATCATAGAGTTTCCAAGCTTCTTGCTTAGTATGAAAATTGTTTTCAACAAGTCTAATACTACCCCAAAGGATATTGAATACTTAGAAGTCTTTACAATCGTGTAATATGATATCAAGGGCACTACCTCAAGTCAAGCATCTCTAAGAAGAAGATAGAAAGATGACCTATGGCCAATACTCAACTCCACTGAGCTAAATAACTTCTCCTTGCTCACTTAATATTGAAATTTATCACCTAAAACTTATATTTTTCTCACACATAGGTCACCAATATTCTAGACTTTCTCATGAGGAAACCAAACTCCCTTCAAATAGAGGAGGAATTTTAAGCCATCTCACACTTAATAGGCATACACTCAATATTTTTTCATCCCATAAATGGTTTAGGAAAGGATAAAAACTCTAACATATTACAAGGGGATATTATGCCCCAAATTAACTTTTCCTTATTATTTCGAATCATATAATTTATATTCTTTATGGAAAGCATGTGTACAAGGTATACTCTCATGAACAAAAAATTTCCATGGGAGGAAATATTAAGTATAGACCAAGCACAATACATATTTTATCACCTCATTGTTACATCATAAACAAGAGAATATGTTTGATCCAAGACCTTTTACTTACATATGCATCAAAATTACATATAACAGAGTTAATTAACCATGGAACTTAAAAGCATGTAAACAATGCAGAAATAATCAGAAGAACAAAAAAATAATGACATAATGATTTGATTACAGAGTTCGTCCAATTTGGGCTATGTCTCCGAGCCCTAGTCAATAGTGGGAAGGCCTTCATTCAATTATTGTCATAAAAGAGATAAAGTAAAGACAACAAGAAATTACAAACCTTATACCTCCAAGTTGAAAGATGGGTAGAGAATGGATAGCCCAAATTTAGAATCAAATTGTACCATTGAACTCCTAGCGAAAAGAAGTGGAAAAATGCCTATCCAAACTCCCAATTTGGATAATCAGGCCTTCTGCAACCTCTTAGAGCCTCCCTGCTGCTCAAGGCGAGGTCCAGCCTGCTACCAGGGTCAGGGTTTGTTGCATGCGAGTGGTTCTGAACTATTCTGCTGACTCCCTCTGCCTCTCTTTTTGACACAACAATCATAGTGGCATCCCTCAAAACCCAGGAAGTTTTAAACCAAGTTAGGCAGGCGGGATCAGGCCAAAAGGATATACGGCAACAACCTTATAATAATGGTGAAATCCCGTTAAAACATAGAAAAACCCATTTAACTACATATGAGGTTAGGCAACATGTTTATCGATGCTTTTAACTATCGGTGGATAGTCAAAAGTCATTACAACAAGCTCTTCTATGATACGCAGACCCACCGATTTAGAGAACAAAATATATAACATATCGCATCTGGTGGTCCCCATCGCACATCGCAATCGACAGTTTGAACCATTGGTGCATTGACCCATGCACTATGGTAATCATGGACCTGACGAGAATATTCAATGTAACATATAGAAAAATCACGTCTGGCACCTGATCAAAAATCGCAATTGCCACTCACAGCCCGATCCGTATCGCAAACACCTTCTCGTTTCTGGGATTGCGATTGCATCACAATCCATTTATGCTAGGGCCGATTCTTCAACACTTGTTCATCCCCGACTTGTGATATGCGATATTGAAAATCGAAAATCAGCACTGCTAGGGGCCGATTCTTGACCCACGACCTTTGTTTCTCAATATGCAATATGTTGGACCCAGTGGCAGCCTATCACTTGGCGCCTCACCATTCGTTGGAACCTTTTCCATGTCATCTTCTCTTGCCACTTGGACAAGTCAAACTCCAACTTTGACTTGCTCTAACTTCTTCATCTGGACTCAGATTTGAGCGTCGTTCGCACCATTGGAATCAAGATGAAGAGAAATTGGGTCTGATGCTAAGTTTATCCAGATTCTTCCACTTTGATTTTTGAGCCTTTTACCATGGCACTGGTACTTTTCTGAAGATCCACCTGGATCAATCCTCCAGGATCCTCTTGGATCAATCCTCCCCACTAAGAGATTTTGGACCACAAAAAGACTTTTGAGTCAATTGGCAAGTGAGGAAATTTTTGCCTCACTTTTTCCTTCTCCATCCATCGAGCTTGGCTTGGATGCATTCCTTTGAAGCCAACGTGATATACTCTACATCTCCCTGTCGTAAATTTTTTGTTTTCCAGTCTAGTATGATATCCTTGGGCAACTTATCTAGATACTTTGGTGCAAAATCATCCACTGTAGGAATTTGTACAACCTCCTCGGTATCCATAATCAATGGAGGTTCATAAAGCTTCAGGTTTTCTACATTTACCACTGAGTACATCTGCATATAAGCAGGCAAGTCAAGACGAAAAGCATTCTCTCCACTCTTTCCCAGTATGGTTAAGGGACCATATCAGATGGGTCTCAACTTCTCCCCTTCTCCCTTCATTCTATCCTTTCTGATATGGAGCCATACCTTGTCCCCAACTTGAAATTGATGGTCAAGTCGGTGCTTATCATGCTGAGCTTTATACTGAGCTTGAATCTTCTCTAACAACTCTTGCACTGCCTGATGAATCACCTATATCCGCTAAATGAAATTCCATGCTTTGTCCCTATCATCTCGTCCATTTCTATCCTCCTCTTTCCCAAAGACCATGTCCAAGGGATCTCTAGGTAGATAGCCAAAACATGTCTTAAATGGTGAGCTCTGTGTAGATAAATGTGTCGCTTGATTGTATGCATGTTGCACATAAGGAAGTTGTTCATCCCAAAACTTGGGATGTTTCCCATAATAGTCTCGCAACAAGTGTACCACGGTGTGGTCGACAACCTCTGTCTATCCATCGTTCTGCGAATGAAATGTCATACTTATTTTCATCTTAGTGTCCATCATTTTCCACAATCTAGTAAAAAACTCTCGAAGAAAGTAAGAGCCTCAATCTGACACAATAGATGTGGGCAACCCAATATGGACCCAAACATGTTGAAAGAAAATAAAAGCAGTCTACACAACAGTGACCTAATTTTTACAAGGTATTAATATACACATTTTACTAAACTAATCCACAATGACATACGAATAGTCATGAACTTTCCTAGACATAGGAAAACCTCTTACAAAGTCCATGGACACACTTTCCCATGGTCGACTCAGAATAGGTAGTGGTGTGTAAAGCCAACTTTTTCTATTAGAGGGCTTTGAAATAGACCACAACACACAAACCTTTACAAAGCAAGTCACAATGTTTCTCATATGAGGCCAAAAACAAAACCTCTACAAATGACATAAAGTTTTCTCAATTCCAAAGTGACTAAACACCAGAGAGGTATGAGCCTCTCTGATTACATGAACCCTTTCATCACTAGGTATGCACAATTTTCCAATGTGGTACAATAGATTTCCTTACAAGTAATAATTTTCCACCTACGATCCACGAGTCAGTTTTGCATTGATTTCTTTCAAATCACTATCATTAGCATAATGTTTAGCATAACTTTCTAACTTTAAAGAAACATTTTGGAAAACTGAAAATCCAGAAATAGGAGGGTGAGAAAGCATATATGCTACCTTGCTGCTAACACCCTTCTTGTATCTTATCATTAAATGAAATTGTCGGAGGAATCCCATCCATCTGAAGTGACGGGCTTGCTGAAACTTGGTTTGTGACTGTAGATACTGCAAGGGATGATGATCCATATGGATGATGGTCTCCTTGCCAATCAGATAGTGTTTCCACTTATTTACACTCTAGACCAATGACTACAACTCCCTGTCATGCATGGGATAATTAAAAATAGGCTGGGACAAAGTCTTTGAATGGTAACATACAGGTTTTCTTTACTACATCAATACAACACCGATGGTATATCCGCTAACATTTGTTTCAATTTCAAAAGGCTGCTGAAGGTTTGGTAAGTCTAGCACTAGCGTTGTGCTGATCTTCTATTTCATTATGTCGAAGTATTTTTTTTTTTCATCCCCACTGAAAGGCTTGCTTCACACTAGTGAAGCGCATGCAAGTGGGATGCGATAATGAAGAAGTTCGCAACGAACCTTCTCCGATACTGTATCGCGCCCAAAAAAAATCGAACCTCTATAACATTTGTGGGCTCAGGCCAATTCATATTCGCCTCCACTTTAGAGGGATATATCTTCAATTGTCCATTGCCAACAATGTGGCCTAAATAAATCAAAGAAGTCTTCCCAAACTCACACTTTGACAGTTTAAAATATTGCTTCTCACTTTTTAGAACATTAAGCACTTTCTTTATATGACACACATGTTCATGCCATGTCCTATTGTACAGAAGAATATCATCCAGATATACAACAACAAAATGATCAAGAAAAGGTCTAAATAAATCATTCATTACCCTCATAAACTTGGCTGAAGCACTGCACAATCTGAATGGCATCATCATCCATTCGAAAAACTCATGTTTGGTTTTAAACACAGTCTTCCAAACATCCTAATTTGCAATTCTAACCTGGTGATAACCACTACGCAAATCCAACTTTGTAAAATAAACAAAAATTTTCAACTGGTCTAATAATTCATCAATGCGAGGGAGAGGGTATTGATTCTTCACTGTGATCTTGTCCAACGCCCTTTAATCTACACACATTCTCCATGTTTCGTATCACCAACATGATCAGTGAACCACAAGGAGAAGAACTCAGTCTGATGACTCCCTGATTTAACAGTTCCTGCACCTCTTTCTTGATCTCCTCCCTATCAATAGAAGCCATGTTGTACATGCCAACATTCGGTAAAGGATCATCCTGTTGTAAATGGATCTCATGTTGGATTTCCCATTTAGGGGGAGATCCTATTGGTTCCTAAAATAATCCATCATAGTCAAAAATAATTTCAAAGAATTCTTTCTTATGATAAGGATCACATCCTTTGAAGGCATCAGCCATCTCGGCCTCTTTCGCTGTCACTATCATTTGAATGCACCCTTTGCTAGAATTAACCAGTCGTTTAATCTATCTTACGATTACAATGCTAGCATTAACTTTTGTATGATGAGCTCTGACTATATACTCTACCCCATCCTTTGTGAGGTGGTATTTGTTTTCATGTCGAAAGAAGACGATATTTCTATCATATAGATATGGGCTTCTGAAGATGATTCCAAAGATGTCTAAAGGAACTACATCTAACTCTACCTCATCAACTAATTTAGAAGCAATAAAAAATCTGGCCCTACACTACTTGATGACCTACAATTTGGCTTTATCGCTTACCCAGGCAAGCGAGTATGGGCTCGAATGAGGCTTAGTTTCAAGGCCTAACTTTTTCACTAAGGACTCTGAGATTAAGTTTGCTTGGGAACCTAAATCAAATAGAGTTTCCACCTTTGTATGTTTTATGACAACTCTAATGTGGAATAACTCAATTCTCTTCCGCTCATTACTTACAGGATCATTCAAATAACTAGTACTTGCAACCAAATCAAAACTATCATTAATAGAAAGAGTACCTCTTGCGCCCACAACTGTGATCAATGTCTCATCGTCAGAATCTAATCCAAGGTCCTGCGTTGTTGCCACTATCTTCTACTTCCCCTTTCCACCGAATCTCTTCGGTCTCAACTCCTGATGTAGATTCTAGTAGTGGTCCTCATCATGACCATATTTATTGCAATGAGTGCAAGACAGTTTTGCTCCATCTGCTTTCTTGGCTGCAATAGTCTTCTTATCCTTCCCTTTTCCTTTCTTCTGGAATTTTCCATGTTGAGTTTTGAATGGTGCCTTTTTGGCTTGATCATCTCGATCATTCTTGCCTCGACTTTCAAGATGAATAGCCTTTATGCTGGCTGCATCAATTGTAGTAGGCTTGAATAGTAATAATGAGTGTCTAATGTAACTATGTAGTGCACCTATATACTTAGTTACAGTCTCAAGCACATCTAATGATATGCCCAGATTCAGCGCTTGTTTATGAAATTCTTTAGTGAAGCTTTGCACATTCTGGCCCTTACCTTGCCTTAGATATTGCCAGTCCATAAGTTCCGTTTGGTTATAACCCAAAGGGTAGAATTGGTCTTTCAGTGTAGAAATAAAACTAAACCAAGAGGTCAGAAAGTTACCTGACTTTGTGTTGCCTTTCTGCAACTTGATCTCCCACCAAATGAGAGTAGTGTCGCTTAGCCGAAGGGATGCTAACTGGACTTTCACCTCATCTTCTTTGATCTCCTAGATTTGGCAGTAAACCTTTATCTGTGTGATCCAATTATTTGTCTTTTCTGAACTACACTCTCCATTGTACATGGGCATGTCAAACTTTACATCTAACTTGAAGAATGGTTTCTTAGAGGTATGCTTGGTATTTCACTGAGAGTGATGAGAAATATCATTGGAAGAAGGAGAGGGAGGAGGATCTTCTCCACCACCTTCTTGATTTTTCGATCAATGATCATCGGCATCCTTCTTCTCATGCCCAAGTGCCGTCTCATACTCTGCAAACAACTTTTCTACTTTTCCTGCAATATTGTAGAATACCTTTCAGAAATTTTTTTCCTCTTCCCAACGAGCTTCCTCATTGGCCATGTTTCTTCTTTGCTGTGCACGTCCTTCTTCAAGATCAAAGGACTTAAGCATTCCTTCTCCTTTTTGCAACTTGTTCCAGGTCAGAATAAACTCATGCAATTTGCATCTATAAAGGCCTACACTGATATCAAACTTGACCCAAGATATTTTACTTACAGATGCATCAGAATTACATATAATAGAGTTAATTAACCATGGAAGTTAAAAGCATGTAAACAACATGGAAACAATTAGAAGAACACAAAAACCATGACACAATGATTTTATTATGGATTTCGTCCAATTTGGACTACGTCTTCGAGCCCTTCTCAATATTGGGGAGGCCTTCATTCAATTAGTGGCATAAAAGAGATAAAAGTACAAGCAACAAGAAATTACCACCCTTATACCTCCAAGCTAAGAGATGGGTAGAGAATAGAGAGCCTAACTTCAGAATCAGATAGTACCACTGAACTCCTGGCGAAAAACGATACAAAAACACCTATCCAAGCTCCCAATTTGGATAATTGGGCCTTCTGCAACCTCTCAGAACCTCCCTGTTGCTCAAGGTGAGGTCCGGCCTACTGCTAGGGTCAAGCTCTGCTGCCTGCGTGTGCTTCTGAGCCGAAAGGATATATGACAACAACCTTATAATAATGGTGAAATCTCTTTCAAACATAGTAAAATCCATTTAATTATGCATGGGGTTAGGCGACATGTTTATCGACGCTTTTAAGTATTGGCGGATAGTCTAAAGCCATTACAACAGGCTCTTATGTGATACACGGACCCACTGATTTATAGAACACAATAAATAACATATCGTATATGGTGGTCTCGATCACACATCGCAATCCGTGCTTTGAACAATCGGCGCATTTACCCATACACTATGGTAATCGTAGACCCGATTAGAATATACAATGTAACATATACAAATATCGTGTCCGACGCCCGATCACAAATCGAAATCGGCGCTAACAAATGAACCGTATCACAAACACCTTCATGTTTCTACGATTGCGATCATATCACAATCCATTTGCACTAGGGCCAATTATTCAACACTCATTCACCCCTCGATTTGTAATATATGATATCACAAATCACAAATCGGCACTGTTGGGGGCCAATTCTTGACCTGCGACCTTTGTTTTCCCCGATATGCAATATGCGGGACCTAATGGCATCCTACCACTTGGCGCCTCCCCATTCATTGGAACTTTAACCATGTCATCTTCTCCTGCCACTTGGACAAGTCAAAATCAAACTTTGAATTCCTCTAACTTCTTCATCTAGAATTAGATTTGAGTGTCGTTCGCACTGTTGAAATTAGGATGAAGAGAACTTCTATCCGATGCTAAGTTTATACATATTCTACCACTTTGTGTTTTGAGCCTTTTACCATGCCACTGGTACTTTTTTGAAGTGTTATCACCAAAAAATTCATCATCTAGCCTAATTTACTATATGGATGGAAGTACACCATGTAAAGCCAATTTTACTATAGTAGAATTTCTTTCACTGTGAGAAATTACCTAATAAACCACCTTATTATGTAATTTATAATTAAATCCATGAAGAATAATTAAATAAATCACTATTTATTTGATTTTATTCTAGGAATAATTAATTAAACCATTGTTTTTTATGATTACTCCTTGTTAAATTTGACCCAATCATGAAATATAAACACATAAATCATTATTTATCTTATTTTTCTCTAAGAATAACTAATTAATCATTAATTAATTACTATTCTTTGTTAAGTTTGACTAAATCCTTTAGGAATAATTAAATAAATCATTGTTTGTTTATTATTCCTTAACTAATTCCTTGAGATAATAAATCAATCATTTATCTATTTATTATTTCTAAATAAAAGTTTAAATATTTTTCCCCTCCTAAACAAATATAATAAAATATTCCAAGTGGTAATTCCAAGAATGTGATCAATAATATTTTATTATTAGTCATTATTCGAGGATAACTCAATATTTTGTTATAAATAGGAGGGTTTTCTATTCGTTATTCACTTTTTATTATTTTCATTGTTGCACTCACTATTGTAACTCTGATTGTTTTCATTGTCGAACACCATATTTTTGTGGCTTTATGCATTATAGAGGAGAAAGACTCTACAAAAGCTGAAAGAGTTTGATGATTGCCAAGAACCTATCCCATAGAGGGGGATTGGTAACATATATTTTTTCCATTCACTTGTGTTATAATAAAATCATTCCTTACAAATCTGGTTTCCATTGGATGTTTTGGAGTTATTACTCTTGATTTTACTGTTTAACTATGATTGCAACATAGATCAGGATTTTGGCAGGTTTTGTTTCTATCAATAGTTGTAGATCTTCAATGTTTAACAGTCATTTCTATTGTTGATATCGTTTTTCATCCACGATCTTAAGTGGGTTCTTTTCGTACATCATTGAGAAGAAAACACTACAACAAATTGGCAACTCCGTTGGGTTTTATACTTCAGATCTAGAAACCTGGGTGACCTTTGGTTTTCAGCTTAGGGTTTCCTCTTTTCTCTCTTCTATTAATGTTTCCTAGTGTTTTAACCATAAATCTAATAAATTTTTGACTTCCATAAGCTTTCTGGTCATTTCTAGAGGTCACAGTAACGAGCCGCGGTAATGGCGACACTTTTCTTATCTAAAATTTGCACACTGGAAGTTTCGGAGAAGAAATCACAGTTTTCAGCCCAAAAGGTGTGATATGGGCTCCAAAATGCAACTTTCTTCCCAAAAAGTGCGATTTCATCAAAAAACAAGTCAGAACCTCGAATTTCTAGGTTTTAGGGTTTTTCTCAGATCTATTTCTGGGTTTTGCTGAGATCTGTCTACTGGGTGTCAGATCTCTCTCTCATATTGCTTAGGCTTTGATCCATTCTATTTTACTCGTCGAAGTCAAATTTAGCCTCCCTTGGGGCTTCTAGTACACTTCTGCCTTTCTTGGAGGAGTTTAGTTGAGTGAGAAGTCTGAGTTTCTGCAGCACTTTCAGCCACATTTTCCAGATCTGTAACCTTTTATTTCAGATCTGATAAGATGGGTTCATACCATCCATAGTTTCACATTCAAACTTGTTTGGTCATTCTGTTAGGGTCACCTCGGTTGCCCTAGGTGTTTCACCCATCTCTCAATCTTTTTGCGGCAATCTTCCCCTCCGGTTTTTTGCTTTTGCTAAACCACTTTCTAGAAGATTAGAGTCACTTGATCCCAGTCACACCAACATTCAGATTTATTGACCATTTTAGCGTATTTTCCATCGATTTAGCCACCTAGCAGTACAATGTTTACAAACCCAGTTTGGATGGGGTTTAGTTAATTGTTTTGTTGTTTATTTTCTATTATTTATTTTAGTTTATTTGCAGTAAGATTTTTTTCCTTTTTACAAGCACGATCTGGGCTTAATAAATTAATACACTTGTGCACAGAAGCACACCTTAAGCGAAGGGTTCTTGGTTTACACCACCAAGCCAAGACTTAACATAATAAATTTATCTCACTGCATTAGAGACATAAGATATATTGTTGATCTCCCTTGACCATTTTCATGTTCCGTGTGTCCTTCCATCATTGCACCACCAAGGCATGAGTTGCAGAGACTATTAGGCCTTCACCCCTAGTTTCCACTTGGGCATATTACTCCTCCCTGTTGGGTTTGAGTTCATAGCCCTCCGAGTCCCCATCTCGACTCTTCTCCTAGTCCTTCTAATTCCTCATCTGATTCTGAACCTCCTTCATCGCATATCGTCACCATGTCTGGACCCACAACTGGTGCAAGAACCCAAACTGGTGGTGGCTCTGGTAATATACTGGTGGTCACATCAGGCGAAACAGTCTCAGGAACCATTCCAGCAACCCCCATGCTCCCTTTTATGGTTGGGTTAAGTCTACCGGATCTTAACCAGTTGATAAATGACCCCATACACCATGATGTTGGTTGGCCCTCTATGCCAACTAAGCTTCCCTCAGACATCCCAAAGTTTGAGGGTATTGTTGGAGAGGATCCTACCAACCATGTATGATCCTTCCATAGGTGGTGTTCGTTGAACTCCATAACCGATGAATCCATTCGTCTTTGGCTCTTCCAATGCACTCTCGTTGGAGATGCTGCAAAATGGTATGTAGACTAGCCCTCCGCCTCTCATTCCATTTTCGTGACGCTTGCTAAAGCGTTCTTATCGTATTTCCAGTTACCCCTCAGGTATGACACTGGCATTGAGATTTTGATCACATTCCCTCAATCCTCCGCTACTCGCCTTTCTAACCTTGTTCAAGAGTGGCGTCGAAGAAGAAGCACATGTCATGCTTCGCCTTTCGAAGACTGTGTTTATCTAGATTGGTTTCTCATGAGCCTTTTATCTCCCATTGAGAAAGATGTCACACCCCATTTTCCTTAGACCGAGGAAGAAGCCCTCCAGACCACTTTGAGATATGATCTAATTTATGCTCAATCAATTATGTCTATACCATTATTCTAGACCTCCCTCGTCCTAGCAATGCTAATGCATTTGTGGCATCTTATGCCATCAATGGTATTGTTGGATCCATTTCACACTCTTCGCCATATTCTTAGTATAATTATGACTACCCACAGGGGGGCACCAATTCCTCAAACATTTATGCCCCTCCTGCTAGCACAATGTTTCCAGGGCCCCAACCCATCTATGAAATTATCGCTCCTTCTTATGCACAACCTTGCGCTCCAGCCCCTGAAGCATTAGCACTGCAGCCTCCCATGCACCCTCAGCCCCAGCAGCTACCACCCCCTCAAGGTCAGGGTTTTCACAACAGAGTGATACAAATCCCTAGAATTCGAAGAAAAATAATAAGGGGAAGGGTAACAAGGGTAACCCGGGTAACCAAGGTAACGAGCCTAGTGAATCCCAAGGGAACTAGCCTAACACCAACAACTAGCAACAAGGCAGCCAACCCAAGCAAAACACGACCATTCGTACGAATCAACCTTTTGCATGTTATGGTGTACACGGCCACTATACACATGAGTGTCCTCTTTTACCCCATATGCACCAACTATGGGGAGCTCAAGCAACTTCTCGAGATCAACAATCGCCTCACAATCATGTGCCACCTCAATCGGCCGCACTCACAAATCCTTTCCCTCAGTAAGGATTTGTTGCTACTCAACCCCAGCCAGGTCAAGCATCCCACCTCCCCCAACTTTCTCACCTTGGTGACTACCAGATTCTTATGATGAACTCTGATGAGGTTAACCCCTCCCATATCAACTTACAAATGTGGTCGCATCAATATGACAAGCCCTCCACTTCGTTAGCTGCCGAGTCCAAAACCAAAGTGTTTGTTGAGCCTCTTATGACACCCAATGGTCCCTTACAGATCCCTCAACCCAAAGTTGATGCCATTCCCAAGATCCCAAAAGTACCATTACACCGTAATGCGGCTTCTAATAGAGTTGCCCATACATATAGTATAGTAGACAACTTGGCGCAATCACTTGCCGCCATTTTGACACTGGAACTCCTCCAATCGTGCCCTTACCAAAATAAGGCTCTACTAACTGCTTTGGGTGCAGTGGACCCTTTCGACAATCGCTTGATTGTCTTCCCGATTGATACATCAGAGCAGCCCCCATTACCTTCATCTGTTGCTTTCCAGATACCAGTTAGAGTCCATAATGCCATCATCTCCAGATGCATTATTGCCAAAGGCGCATCCACCTATGTGATGTCTGTTGCCGTCTGGAAACAACTTAAGTCACCTGAGTTGTCCCCCTCCACCATCACCTTGTGTACTTGGGATGGAGACTGCTCCCAACCCCTTAGCATGTACCACAATTGTCTAGTGACCCTTGCAAGCAAGACTGTCCATGTCTATATCGAAGTAATCGATGCCCCTTTGGATTGCAATATTCTCTTAGGCAATAGTTACACATATGCCATGTCAGTTGTCGTGTCTGCAGTGTTCCGCAAGATGTGATTCCCCCATGAAGGGACGATCATTACCATTGCTCAATTCACTTACTATGAGCCGACATCTGTGACCTCCCCCGAGTCCATCATCTCATCGGTATCTGATAAACAGTTGTCCACTCCTTGCACCAGTCTCTCACTCAGAGTCTATAAAGATTCTTCATTGTTGGGCGCCTTCCCTAGTCCTCCCCCTCCAATTTCTGAACCTACTTCCATGAGCGTTTTCATGTTACAAGCATCACGGGCTACCCTTAAGCAGTCCAATACACCTTATCAACAACTAGCTCCCCAACATCCTATTGTTGCTCTTCCAGCTGAACCCTCTGGACCCACTCCCCCGAGACCTCCTCCATTTGTGGGTGCATCTCCTATGTTCCCTCCAAGAACTCTTCCTCCAGGTATCAATGATCCAGGAGCTATTCCGCCGAGGCATTATCCTGTCAGCAAGATACCTTTCTTATTCCCCCCTCCGGGAATATTTTATGTACCTATCATGGCTTCATTGGTCCTTCCTAACATGAATCTCAGGATCCCAGTATGGTATATTGATCCCCCTACAAACATTCCACTTCGTCAGCATGACCATATCACATTTTGACCCCAGTTCAATCGATCCCCATGACTCCTATCGCTACTTCAGTACTAGCACAACCACAATAGGAACCAGCTCATGTTGCAAAAGCAGTTGGCCAAGGGGAAAATCCAAAAAGAAAGATTCGAAGGACAAGGCTCCCCAAGCTCCTCCAGTCCCTAAGGCCCCAAAGTAGTGCGCTTTGTGTGAAGCTTTTGTGCACGCCACCAATAATTGTCTTAAACTCCCTCAACTCAAACCTTTGGTTCAGGAAACATTCCCTAAGTCAAGTATTGTGGAAGTCCATGTTGACATACTGGTCCCACCTAAGAAACTAAAAACTCTTTGCACAAACCATCCTTGTGCCCTTTGTGATCTTCATGGTCACTATTCCCATTGTTTCCCTCATCTCGATGAGTTTCACGATTTCCTTGGGGAAATTTGTGAATACGAGGCCACTCATAGTAGAGCCATTGCTCCTCTACTTATGGATTCTAGTTCCACCAGTAAACCAGAACAAGGAAACTTTGGTCCTTCTATTGTGATCCCTTCCCCTGATGTTGAGATGACGGACATCATAACCCCATTCTTTACTTGTCGTCATCCATGAGTTCCTTGCTAGCAAACCTCCTTGAGGTTGCTGCGTGCATTTCTATCGAATGTTTTTCGATAGAATTTGAGGTCTCAACATCAGTAGACCCTATGTCTACCATTCAAGACGATGTGTATGTGAACCTTATTCCTCAGGTTGATGCACTAGGTAATGTCGCTGCATCATGTAGTCAACCTTCCTCTCGTCCACCCATCTCCTAGCTTGATGAGGACACCATGGAAGCTATTCCTACCCCTGATTACCCCTACACTTGGCTAAGGGGGCATTTCTCCAAGAGGATTTCGAAGGCCATCTCCTTCATAATTCTCCCATTGCGCTCTACCTCCAGAAATGTTGCTCACGTCACATCCATTTTCTTTGTGTGTCTTTATTTATGCCATGTAGTTAGGTAGATTGCCTCACCTCATCCATTGTCTTTTGCACCTTTCAGATGGATCCATCATCCACACCATATATCGGCCATGCTGATGGTGCAAGTCACTTCTCCTAGAATCTAGCCTCGATAGCATGGGCTATTTTTACCTCCCTGCATACGTTAGTCCTATCAAACGGTGTGTGCATTGGATCTACCACCAATAATCAGGCCTAATACGAAGCAGTGATAGGTTTGTTAGTCGATCCCCTTGCTCATCGCATCCTTCATGCTCATGTTCATTTATATTCCTTTCTACTTGTCATGCAATTGAATGGTGTGTATCATGTGCATAACCAAGTCCTATTTAGAAAATATATAAGATATGAAGTTATTGGTGCGTGAATTTGAAACAATTACATTCATTCATGTACCTAGAGCCCAAAATCACTATGCATATACCATTGCAAACAACATTCTAGATTGGCATTTATCACATGTATACCACAGAAGACAACAATAAATAAAACAAATTCCGACCCATCATCGTCATATAAATTTCATAATCATATTATGTATCATACAAGTGTTTGGATCCCTTCTATCTAAATACATCTGGTATGCCCATAGCATACTTGGGGGGGCACATAGGCCTCTACATCTCATTATCATCCTTTGGATGATCTTGTGCCAAGTTGGGTTGAGATGCTTGAATCCATTTTTTCGAGCACTCGAAACAAAATGGCGCTCCACAAACTCCTGATGCTAGGGGTCATGATGTTTTTCCCCTGGCCACCTTCTCAATTAAGTCTTAGCCTAGATCCCACTGGATCTACGTATGGTTGATTATCCTCCCATTCATTGGATAGTTTGTCCTACCGGCCTCTATGGTGAGCCATATGCCCTTCTTATATTGTAGACATTTGATACCACATCTTTAAAAATTCTACTCTATGTCTACGTAGTCCCCATGTTTGACTTAGTGGGTGAGGATGATTTTAGACCTCCTATAGTCGTTCATTCTTGTTTTACTCTTCCCTTAATTCTTCACCAAAAACTGTCATTCCAAGAACCATTAAGGCCATATTTAGACAAGTAAGGTCACTTTCCTGAAAGTCGTAGATCCTGATTCTGATGGTTGGATTGTTTGCTATGATCTCCACAAGATTTAGGGCATTTTTGTCCTCTCCAAATTCACCACAGCTCACTTAGCAAATGAATCCAAATTGGAGGGAAAACGTCCTTTCATAGAAAAATCCCCAATTTTTATATCACCCATTGTGACTAGACCGTAGCTTAGTTTGACGAAAATTTAGCACCGGTTGAAATCTCTCACCAAGCTCTATAATGGGTCTTCCTCAGTTTTTCATGATTTGACACTTCACCTGTAAGCCACTTTTCCAAGAAGGATCACTTCATCACCTCTCAAAATCAAATTTCGTCATAAAGTAACACTTGCACTTTGAGGTCCACCTCCTCTTAACTCTTTTTGTACCATATGTTGATTTTCGTCATGAGTGACCATCATTTACTCATGTTCCCCATCGGGCCTAGTCTGTGTGGCAACGTCATCGAGTCACCCTTGTTGAGAGCATCCACGATGAGTCACCCTTGCATTATTAGAGTCTATTCCATGTCCCATCATATCATGTCACAGTATTACATCCATATTTCCATACTGTTCATCTCGTGTTTCCCATTTTTGCCTCCAGTCATACTGTCCCCATCCCCTTCAGAGTTGAGTCAGTTGCTGCAAGGTCCACCATTCACTTTATGCTCTGACAAGGGTAGTTTTCTGGTTGTCCCTCAGTCCCACTTTTCCCATTATCCCTGGTGTCATTCCATCAGTCACATTACTATTTTCCCTCATGCTTTAATTGAGGATCCTCATTTACTCATCTATCACAGGCCCTATTTTGTCGACACCAGCTCATTTATTCCAGAAGAACAGCCTAGAGGGTGATGTATCTTGGTTCTAGCTTCCACTCTTGTTCGATGCCTTGGATCGAGAAAAGGATCTCATTATGTCCCTTTGACTTGGTCATTTCATGTTTGCAATCTATACACTTGATGGTCTAGTGATGTAGTAGATTGTACTAGTGATTCTCAGGCGTGTGTGAGATGTTTCAGACCTGAGGGTGTGGCCCTTCAGGTAGCCCCCCACATGCCTAGATGCATACCTACTTTGCTACAGCCTCAGATGCAGTTCTACAGAGTTGATGGGTTAGGTTCCTACGGATTGTAGTATTCATAGTACGCACGTCTCCTCCAGATGATCCATTCAGTTTTGCAGATCCCCTCCTTGTTCAACAGGGCTTCTTTGGTTGTTCTACCCTCCCTCCCACCCATTTTTTGAGGGAAGGAGCATTGTATCTCATGTACTCAAATATTATTGTATCCAACCCTATCTCATGTTTTTACCAGGTGCATTATGCACATCAGACACATTGTATTATTTTATGTCTCTGTTATGCCAGCGTGTCATGTACCATTCAGCATGTACTTTATTGCTCAGTTTCATATTTCTGGGCGAACCATTATTTTGTACTAAGTTATCTCGGTGGGTATGGGTATGCCTCCGCCACCTCATTAAGTTCTGGTACCACAACAAAAAAGGAGACTTGCATTAGTCTCACCCACTCTATCACTATCCTCTCCCAGCTTCAGCTTCATTGGTCTCTCTCTCTCTATCCTTGACTCCCCTGTGTTGCCTAGTGATTGTGTCTTTACAACGTACTTCGATCATACATTTTTTTCCTAACACTCATACATTGGGGGGTAATCTATTATCACCAAAAAATTGATCATCTAGACCAATTTACTAGATGGATCAAAGCACACCATGTAAAGCCAATTTTACCATAGTAAAATTGCTTTCCCTATGAGAAATTACCTAATAAACCACCTTTATTAAGTAATTTATAGCTTTTTTTTTTGTTAATGCAAGAGTCATGCCTTCTATTTCAAATAACCAAAAGGAGGAAATTACATATAATACAAACAACGAGAGGTTGAACCATTTAGCCTAAGGTTTTACTCCCTAACACAAAGTTTGAAGTAGCCAGAGACCCATACAACAAAGAGAATAAAAGCAAAAGATGAGTAGCCTACTCGGACCCACCAACATGCACGTCATACCATAGCCATTGATTATCCTCGCCTGATCCAATGGTGGAGGATCATATCGCAAGGACAAAAGGCTCAGAGAATGGTATTCTCTCTCCAACCTTGGCCACGTGTAGAGTGGTGAATGGAATCACTCTTAATTCAACAAAACCACTCCTAGCTTTATGGGCGCGCGATATACCGTAAACCACCCCATGGCCAGTATTGACACCATGGGGATTAATGCCTTGCCTGGACCCACCAACAAGCACACCGTATCATAGCCATCAATTATCCTTGCCCAATCCAACAGTGGAGGATCATATCGAATGATCAAAAAGCTCAGAGAATTACTTCCCGATGAGTGTGGTATTCTCTCTCCTACCTTGGCCATGTGTAGAGTGGTGAGCGGAATTGCTCCCAACTTAGAAAAACCGCTTTTGGCTTTAAGGGTGTGCGATATACCATAAACCACCCCACGGCTAGTATTTACACCACAAGTAGTAATTCAGAGGGTTTCATGTCGGCTGAGAAAGCCGAGACTGTGGTCCTTCACAACACCTCTGCTCCTCATTTGCTTGATCCCCAGGAAGAAGGAACTCATCTTACCACCCTTGATATTTGCTATCCGAGTCTCCGAGAATCACTGGCTACCAAGCAACTTCCACCTAAGACCTCGATGATCGTGCTCTCCTGGGCTGAGAAAGCTGGCAGAGACCTACATCCCTATTACAAAAACCCCTTTGAAACACCACTTCATATTGGATCCATATCAGCTAGACCCAATCTCTGCAGCTAATGACCTACTCTGTTTCGATAGAGCGATTGGTCCTCATCCACCTGAATGAGACAATTCTCCCTCAAACTGCCCTGTGGCATCTCTTGCCATCTGAACTTGACACTGCTTTTGGTACAAAGAGCCCCTTTATTAGCCAGAATGTCCGCCAATTTATTGGTCGTCCTTCGCACATGAGTGAAGCTTATGGTTCTCAAGTGTAGAAGGTGGAACTGTATCCTTTGAAAGACCTGAAGCAGCCTCCAGTGTCTTGAGACCTTTTCTGGTGCCGAACCACAACAAATTCTCTTGACCGAATTGATGATTAGGTCAAAGTCAGCTTCAATGATGATGTTCTAAAGATTGTCCTGCTTGAGGATATCTAGACTTTGTTCTAGTGCTATTAGCTTTGCCATATTATTTGTGGCTCTTCCCAGATGGCAGTGAAAAATAAAATGGATGCATCCATTTTCATCCCTTAACACCCCACCATAACCAACCATACTCAGATTGCCTTTAGAGGCTCCATCTATGTTGAATTTCATAAAACCCTGAGGGGGAGTATGCCAGAAGTCTTTTTCAGTGACCAGTTTCTTGAGCTTCACGTCCATGCCTTGAGGAATGAGCCCCTACATACCCAACTGAAGAAGTATCTTCATATCAACATTTGAAGGGAGATTTTTTGGGGGAATCTACAGTAAAGTTCCCACCGTCTCCTTGATCTGACTTAAGATCTGAGTCATGATGCTTTGGTAGGAACTTTTTTTATGTTTGAAGATTCTGTTTTTCCTTTCTTTCCATACATTCCATATTATGAAGCTTGGAGTTAAAGCCCAAGATTTGCTGATTATTTCATAATCAGAAAAGTTTCCTCTCCAGTTATTAAGGGTATTGGTGATGCTCCCTCTGCCCCTATCTGTCATTCTTAAAATGAAGTCAAAAGCATCCCACAAGTTGGAGGTGAATATGCAGGTGTTGAGTAGGTGCTCCATCGTTTCCTCTTGAGACTCACAAAGTTGGCATATAGAAGGTCCCAGAACACCCCTCTTCCTAATGTTCTCCCAAGTAAGAATTTTCTTATGATGTACTAGCCACATGAAAAGTTTGGTTTTCATCCATCCTTGATGTCTCCATAGGTTCTGCCAAACCCTATCCAGTTCATTAGAATCAAGCTCCAGGACTAAGCGCTTTGCCTCCTTAAGATTAAAGGTGCCTTCATTATTATTGCCCCATCTAAGTTGGTCATGATCCTCTGAAACCAGTATTTTCCTTTGGTCCAACATTGTTAGAAGTGCATCGGCTTTTACTTTCAAGGGGCAGTCATCCCTGTACTCCATATTCTTCCAGGTACGCCATTTTCCTTCACTGCTAGTCTGATCCCAAAAATCTTTTACCCTAAGTAGTCCTTTGGTGTCAGTGTCATTCTTGAGCTCCACAAAGTCCTCTCTTAGCAGTATAGGTTCTTGTTGCCATTTATCCTCCCAAAACAAAGCTAGATCTCCCACTCTGATTTCCCAGAAACTATTTTTTTGAACTATGCTTCTATTTTCCCATGCTTTATTCCAGATGTAGGAGCCTTTTATGATGCCAGACATCCTTATAAGGTTACTGTTTTGCCAATTACTAGCGTATTTCTCCTTCCAAATATGAGCCGGTTATGCCTCTGGATATTTAACCCATCTCCACCATAGCTTATCCCCTAAAACTTTTTTTAGCACTTTCGAGTCATCCAGACCAAGACCTCCATGGTTTTTAGGTCTGCAAATAGTATTCGAGGCTACCAAGGCCCATTTCTTTTTCTCCTCCCCCTTACCCCAAAGAAAGTCTCTTTGAATGATTCTAAATTGATGCAAGACTCCTTTTGGAGCTAGAAGGGCTGAAAGCATGAAGGTGGGGATTGATTGAAGGATAGCTTTTGTAAGCACCAGTCGGCCTACCAAGTTCAAAGATCTAATTGTCCATTTCTTGGTCTTGTCCTGCATATTTTTAATCACTGGCTCCCAGATACTCTTTTGTAGAGGTTTGTCAGTTAGTGGAACTCCCAAGTATTTGGAAGGTAGTACATCTCTTTGAAAGCCTAGAATTCTGGAGATATTCCTCTGAATAGAAATATTAGTATTAAAGAAGAAGATCTTAGATTTGGAGAGGCTTACCTCTGTACCAACTGCCATGGCAAAGTCACTTAGGATTTTTTTATATGCTAGCACCTCTTTGACTGTGGGGATGTCCTGAAGCATAGTATCATCTACAAATTGTTGATGGGTCAAAGCCTGTCTACTCTCGGAGAGTCTGAGACCCTGGATAGTACCCACTTCTTTAGCATGCTTGATAGATCGACTAAGTCCTTCCATCATGAGGATAAAGAGAAAGGGGGAGAGAGGATCTCCCTACCTGAGGCCTCTTGAAGGTTTAAAAGTTTTAGATGGAGAACCATTAACCAGAATTGAAAAACTAGAAGAATTCACCAGGGCCATGACCCACCTGACCCAGTTGTGGTCAAATCCGAAGGCTAGAAGGACCTTCCTGATGTAGTTCCAATTCAACTTATCATAAGCCTTGGCTAGGTCCAGTTGCATAATCATTCCCACCTTCTTATTACTTAACAAAGAATGCACCACCTCATGTGCTTGGATGATGTTATTTAGAATTTGTCTACCCTCCACATAACCTGTTTGCTCCATAGAAACCAGAGTGGGGAGAAGGGGTTTTAGTCTGTTGGCAATTACTTTGGATATTATCTTGTACACCACATTGCACAAGGCTATGGGTCTAAATCTATCTAGAATGAGGGCATTGTCCTGTTTGGGAATCAGAGAGATGAAATATGTATTAAGCACCTTCCAAATGGTTCTACTCATTCTGGAGTCCTCCAAGACATCCAGAATATCTTGCTTGACAATGTTCCAGCAAGCTTTAAAAAATCGACATTGAAACCATCAGGGTTAGGCACTTTTCCATTCTGCATTTCTTTGATAACCTCACTAACCTCATCTTCATTTACCAGCCTATTGAGATTGTAATTATATTCCCTTGTTACTAACTTAGGAATGTGCTTTGTGAAGTCCCTAATAAAATGAGCTTTGTCTAAGATGGGCTCCACTGCGATACTTCAGAAGTGTTGAACCAACATAGCTTCTATGTCTTTATGGGTATTGAGTAATTGATGTTCAGAGTCCTTGATCGTTGAGATCCTATTATGCGACCTGTTCTCCATAGTGGATTTGTGGAAAAGCCTTATGTTTCTCTCCCCTTCTTTTAGCCATTGAACCCTTGATTTTTGTCTCCAAAATATCTCCTCTTGTTTACATAGATTCTCCCAGTTCTGCGGAAGCTTGGTGGCTTGATCGTTCCTTGCCCTATCAAAGCCATTCGTGATGAGGGCTTGATTGAGTTCCTGAATTTTACCTTAGATAGCTTTTTTGACTTCAAAAATATTGCCAAACTCATTCTTGTTCCAATCTTTGAGTCTGAGCTTGATATGTTTCAGTCGATTGTGTAGTAGAAACATTCTCGTACCCTGAATCTGCAAATCCTCTGTCCACCATTTAGCAATTTTGCTGATAAAATCTGGGTGGGTGAGCTAGATATTCTCAAATATAAAAGGTCTATTCTTGGGGGTGCCAATGCCCTGCACCTCAAGTTGGATAGGCCAATGGTCCGAGCCATCGAAGGGGAGAATTCTCACTGTCATATCCATGCCTATGAGCATGATGTCCTCTGAGATAAGGAATCTGTCTAGTTTTGAGGCTACTTTAGACTCACCTCCTCTCTTATTGTTCCATGTAAAGAGACCATTACTCGTATCTGTGTCAACCAGCTTCATGTTGTCAAGAAAATTCTGAAATCCCATAGAGTCTTTGCTTAACGTTCTGGTCCCACTTTTTTTCTCTGTAAGGGATTTGATCATGTTAAATTCCCCTCCCATTATCCATGGTATTTCTGTGTGTCTATCTCTTAGTTCCCCAAGAGAATCTAAAAGCTTGAGTTTATCATCAGGTCTTTGAGGCCCATAAACATTTGTAATTAGATACATATCCCTGTCTCCCACGGGCTGAATAACCAATGATAAATAATTCCTAGATGCCTCAGCATCTATTATGCCAATCTTTTGGGGTTTCCAAAGAGTAAGGATACCTCCTGCTGTTTTGTCTGCTTTGACTTCTAGAAACTCATATTTATTGAGCCATCTACTCTGTATCTCCTTTATTTTTTGAATGGAACATTTAGTTTCCTAGATAAATATCATGTACAGAGCTTCTTGTTTCATTCTATTGTTGATTAACCTTTGTTTCCTTTTACTCCTAGACCTCTGATATTCCAAGATGTTAGCTTCATTATGAAAGATTTGTAAACGAGTAGCTGGTTAAATCTTTCATCTTACCTGAATCTATCATTAGTGTTCCAAATTCCATCAATAACTCATTTAGTTTTTTCCTGCCCCTTTTCCTTCCTGGATTCCTGGGAGCTAGTCCTGGTGTGGTTTTTATAATTTTCAGCCCTTCATTGCCCTGCCTTTCTGTGTGTCTTGGTCCTTCCAGCTCATTAGTCTAGGTTCTCCATAGGAACAATTGCTGCACTCTGTTAAACTCTTCTTGAGGTAATGAGTCCACACCTCTCGTGGTCCCCTGTTTCAAGAAACCTTCCAGGTCTAGGTGTTCTCTATCAAGAATATCCTGCAGTTCATGATCCTCCATTTCCATCTCACTCAGGGTCATTTCTTGGTCCCTTTCCAGTTCCTTGTTGTTCATAATAGTCCCTTTCTGTTTATAAGTATCCTTTGTTTCCACACTATTTTCTTCCTTATCTTTCTCTCCTTGGCTTTCCTCCATTTCCTAATCTACCCTTGTTGCCTCTTCCTCTTCTTATAATACTTGGAACCTATTTGGACTGGCCTGTTGCCCCTCTGTTTGATTTTTCTTAGGCCCCCTTTTACCTCCCTTTCCTTTATACCCCATTTTGTGAAAGCTTTCAGTATCGTTCACTGTGGTATCTTTACTATTGTTCTCTATTTTACTAAGAGGGCAATCTCTAAATAGGTGCCCATGTTGATGGCACCTTCGACATTTGAAAGGAATATGTTCATAATCCACGGTTTGCACCCATTCTTCATCAAAAACTTCCAGGATGACCTCATCCAGTAGAGCTCCAGAGAGATCCATCTCCACACATATTCGAGCAAAGGAAGTGTATTTTTCCCTTCTGGTAGCCTCAGATGCTTTGACAAAACGCCCTAGTTTATTTCCTATTGCAGATAAAGATTCAGTTTGCCAGTAATCTAGAGGTAGGGAATAGAGTCTTACCTAGACCGGGACCGAAGTGAAAGTCTCATGTTCCGGTATGAAATTCATCATCCAAGGCCGCATATAAAGCCCTGTAGCTACATAGAAGTAGGGCCCTCCTTCAACCACCTTATCTTTGTCCTCTATATTTGTGAAGACTACCGTGAAGAAACCTTTTGATCCAAGATGTAGGTCTATGCCTCCTTTAGGCTTCCAATGGTATTTAATCCACACCTGCAGCGCCTTCTCAGTGGGCCATAATCCCATGAATTTACAAATGATAGCATAGGTCCACATGTGATCCCTGTGCGCCTGCAGTGTAGGATCATTTAAAACTACTCTGGGTGTGACCTCAGCCTTGGGCTTACATGGACCCTTTTACGTTTTGATTTTTGCTTCCTATTTTTTGTCCTCTTCCTCATTTCCTTTTAAATTGTTGTCCTCCCTTGAATTGGTCAAGTCCTGCACCTCGTCAATGTTCCTTTTCCCTTCTCTTGAAAGACTTCTAGCCGTCTCCAACGGTTTCTTACCTCGACTGGCTACTGCTTGTCTGTAGGAGGGAGTGGAGCTCCCCCCTTTGCGCCCCTCCATGGCATTCAACTCCTAAATATTCTTGAAACCCTAGTTCTTACCAGTTCCACTCTCAAATCAACAAATTCATTTAAATCGTTACACTCATCTCGATTTCCTTAAGTAATTTATAGATAAACCCATGAAAAATAATTAAATAAATCACTATTTATTTGATTTTCTTCTAGGAATAATTAATTAAACCATTGTTTTATTATTATTCCTTGTTAAATTTGACCCAATCATGAAAAATAAACAGAAAAATCATTATTTATTTTATTTTTCTCTAAGAATAACTAATTAATCATTAATTAATTACTATTATTTGTTAAGTTTGACTAAATCCCTTAGGAATAATTAAATAAATAATTATTTTTTTATTATTCTTTAACTAATTCCTTGAGATAATAAATAAATCATTTATTTATTTATTATTTCTAAATAAAAGTTTAAATACTTTTTCCCTCCTAAACGAATATAATAAAATATTCCAAGTGTTAATTCCAAGAATGTGATCAACAATATTTTATTATTGCTCATTATTCGAGGATTACTCTATTTTGTTATCAATAGGAGGGTTTTCCATTCGTTATTCACTTTTTATTATTTTCATTATTGCAGTCACTATTGTAACTCTGATTGTTTTCATTGTTGCACGCCATATTTTTGCGGGTTTATGCATTACAGTGGAGAGAGACTCTACAGAAGCTAAAAGCATTTGATGATTTCCAAGAACCCATCCCATAGAGGGGGACTGGTAACATATTTTTTTTTCTCTTCACAGGTGTTATAATAAAATCATTCTTTACAAATCTGGTTTCCATTAGATGTTTTGGGGTTATTACTCTTCATTTTACTATTTAGCTATGATTGCAGCATAGATCAAGTTTTTGGCAGGTTTTGTTTCTATCAATAGTTGTAGATGTGTAACGTTTAGCAATCATTTCTATTATTGAGATTGTTTGTCATCCACGATCTTAAGTGGGTTCTTTTCATACATCATTGAGATGAAAACACTACAACATGAAGATCCACCTGGATCAATCCTCCACGATCCTCCTGGATCAAGGTTAGTTATACATGAAGTATTAAACATCATTCAATGCATACACACTAATAACATATGTTCACGACAAATACACTAGTCCATTATTACTAGGAAGCATATAAACCAACACAACAATATTAATGGGATTTGAAAGATAATGTCATTTAATTCATAATAGGTATATACACTTATATGAGATACTTAAGATACTATAAATTGAAGGGTGAGCTACTCTCCACCCAACCTTATGCTCAGCCACATTGCAATGTTTATTTCATTTGGCCACACTCGATCTCAATTTCATACCTTTGGAAAATCTTCCCTGTGGGTTACTCAAAATCACTAGAATGTGATAAATGTGAAGGACACTCTCCTTTGCCTACAAGGTTCAATAATTTCACTTCATTGGCTAATTCAAGCGTCTTAACACAACAAATATAGGCATGCAAGGTCAATATAGCACAAGAGGGAGGCCATCACTAATATAGTAGTCCCTTAATGCTTCCCTTCTATAGTTACTTTCATGCCACAAACCAAGATGAAGGCTTATCACTAAATCTCATACCTAATTCAATTCAGGGCTCTCCTCCACACCTGGTGGCTATGACTCAAGAGGTTTCCATTCACCTCCTATTTAGAGTCACTTTTCTACACTCATGTGTGGAAAGATCTTGTTTGCCTTATTGACAGGTTACAATTCTCAAGTATGAAATTATTTGGTGTTTTCTCTCTCGTTCTATCTTTCATTATTTTTTTGTGTTTCTCTCTGCTACTACTTACAACCCCAACTCACTCCTCGTAATCATTTCTAATCATGTGTGTGTGTGTGTGTTCCTAAGTTCTCCTTGGTTTGCGAGGTCAGGTTATGAAAAAGTATAGAAGGGTATGTATCCCATGCTCTCAGTCACTCCAATACTACGTCCCCCATTTGTTAATATTTGGTAGTGTTAGGGGCCTATGATTTATAGGATCAAATGATGATTGAATGTTTTCTTTCAGTATTCCCAATTGTAAATAATATTGTATATTGAAAATGATTTAAGAAAAAGAGATATATAAATGAAAATAAAAAATGAAAGGAGGTTATATATATAAATAAATGGAATAGAAAAAGAAAATAAGGATGAAAAGAACCCCATAAAAAAATAGAATTGAAAGTGATGCAAATTCAAATTCCACTACGAGATGAATGTTTTCATTTTCTAGAATAAATTTGATTGTTGTGTGCAACTTGTTTAAAATGCCACAACTTAGAGTCATTGTTTGGGTCATACAACTTAATCATGTTCAAGCGATTTTCAATTTATTTCAATTATATTAGAATGAATAACTTAGCCAAACAGTGTAATCTTCGCTAAGATTATCTTAGGTAAGTTAGATGAAGAAATTAATCCAACAGTATAATCTGGATTAATGCAATTGTTAGATTATTTTTACATTTTGAATAGGTGCTTTAGTCCTTTAAATTGCAAAAAAAAAAAAAATTGGCACTCCTAAAGGCACCCTAATTGGTTTTAGTTAGATTAGTTTAGGCAAAAGATTGAACTTTTTGGAATCAAAGTTACTTTCAGATCGTTAAAGTGCCAACATTTTGAATTATTTGTCGAAAGTTCAAAACCTTATTGTGAAATTATATGCACGACACGACATTTTGTTGTTGTCACTTAAAAGAAACACATCTCCCCACTCCCGATCACATCATCTTATTCATCGGATGGCTCCCGTGCCTTTTTTGAACCCCCCCCCCCCCCCGCCATGTCTCCCTTTATCGGCATGGGGGGGTCCAAAAAGTGGTTTCCCCATCAGGCCCCGCCGCTACGTGTCCCTCTCCCACTATTTCACATCCGCACCTCACTTACCACTTATCGCTCATACCCCACTAGGAAATTTTCCAAACTTCTTCCCGTTTCCCACTAGGTCTTACCGCACGCTCCCCTCCACTCCTATCTCGACACCTTCCCATGTCCGCTACATAATTAACAATTGACCTCGTTGTCAATCATGCACCACTCACTGCCCGCCACTTGGACTGCTTCCCCCAATCACCTCCACGTCATTTCCCCGCATCAACCTTGCAAACTCCACTTCCTTTCCACCAACCATGTGTGTCCACATCATCCTCCACTTCCATCTCACCTCCCGCCTCCACGCCATATGTCTGTTTCATGGTCAATTAAAACTATGTTTTTTCCTATACATCACAATAATTTAAAGCATGGATTGAAAACCGCTAAGAATGGATTTTTAGAAACAGAAAGAGGTTTTTGTTTATAACATCCTCATGTACAAAAACTCTCTCTCTTTACTAACATATACTATCGTTTGGGATATTCGAATGGTGCTTTGTAGGCATATTTTCCCGAAGTTTCCTGTTTTTAGTGAGTATTTTCAAATGAGGTTTCCGACTAATGGAAAATGAATTTTTAAAACATGAAAGAGGTTTTTGTTTCTAACATCAGCATTTACAAAAACCTCTCTTATTTTTTTAACAGATATCATGGTTTGGGATGTATGAATGGATCACAGGACCCTATTTTTCATAATTTCGAGAGGAAAAAGCTCAGAGACAGTTAGTGACTTGGAGGCCACCTCATCAAATACATCTTTCTATCAAATTAGATTTGTTCTTCTTTATCACCAAAAATACTCAAGGATAGTGCCACAACTCTTCAAATAATTTTATTTTCCTTTATTTTTGTTCTATTTTACAATCAGTTTAGGATATTCTGAAATGAATCTTGATATTTTAAATCAAGATATTTTGTAATAAATTTTTATAAATACTTCATCATTTGAAGTAATAGATGTTGGCTTTGATACATAAGAAAGCTGTTGTAAATTTTTCAAGCCTCAGTGTACTTATCAGTAATAAAGAGGACATTCTTCACATGATTCATGTGTTGGACTATTTGGTGAAGTGCTTCTCTCATTGTCAATGTGTTTATTTCTCTGTTTCCATACTGATGTGTTCTTAAATCTAAATGATTTTGCAGAAAGTTGATGAACATAATGTGTTGAAATATACACTCTGATTCTAGATGTGGATAATTTAAATGTTTTCTTCTGATATCAAGTTAAAGAATTTTTAACTTCTCTTTAGCTTCAATTGCCCCTATATCTTTTCTTCTATTACATTTCATTTAAATCTAGAGCATCCAGTTAGTTCAGCTACCTTGGCCCTGTGAAACTCATTTGAAAATATGAGAGAGATCCCTATTAATTTTTAGACTCCATTTCCCAATGGCTCTTCCCTTTCTATTCCAACCAAACAAATTCATAAACCAAACTCCGAACTCTCATAACTAGCCTAATATCTAAATACAACAAAGTTAAACCTGATAGAGAGATCCCTCTCTCAGTTTAGGAAGTCTAGATCCTAAGCTCCAAAGTGGTTTTGTGGTTACTTCTTTGTTTTCTATCACAACCTCGAAAATTACAAAGTTATAACATTCTAGCGACCATACTTGGGATCTGAACATTTCAAGTTCCTCAGAAAAGCATATCAAGTTCCAAATTTGATTACTGATGATGGACAGTGATTAGACATAAGAAGGTTGTATCGTTCACCTAGCAACTCCATGTTCAAAGCATCGAGAGCTTCAAAGCTTTTAGGTTGACTCCAATGTCAAAGAATCCAGAATCGATGGCTTCACAAACTAAGTTCCAAGAAATTTCAAATCAAATTCCAAGAAGGAAAGGCCTTGTCAACACAAGGATGGGAAGATAACATGTGAAAGTTAGGTATTTAGACTTGAATTTACTTTAGGATATAGTATTATGTTTTTCAATTGCCTTCTTTCTTTTCCTGAAAGTATCTTAAGGATTTTCTTTGGCCCGTTAAATCCAAATCAAGATTATGAATTTGCACATGAGCCCCTTTCTGTGAATGTATATCCTTCCCTTGAAGCTACAAATTCATCTCATCTTAATATTGGTTGTCTCAAACAAGATCCAAATAATAGACATAGTCCAGCTAGTACAAATTTGTCTCAGACCTCAGTTATGACCACTGTCCGGTATGCATCATTAAATCTATCATTCCCTTTGCATGAGCTACCAAAGAAATATGATCAGAGGCTACCTCAATTTGATGGTACAAGTAATATCACAACCAGGAAACATGTAGACAAAATCATTGACTCCACTGACTTAAAGGAAGTTGATCATGAATATGTCAAATTGAGATTGTTTGCTCAAAGCCTTTTAGGAAAAGATAGGAAATGGTATAGAAGTTTGACATCTAGAAGTATTCCTAATTTCCAACAGTTTCAAATAATTTTCCTTAATAGATGGGAGGTTAAAAAGAACCATTTTTAGATTATGGATGAGTATTGGAATCTAAAAATGTAGCTCGATCAGAAAGTCCAAGATTTCTCAACCAGAGTCAATATTGTTTATGATTTCATACCTACTGATATAAAGTCTCCCCCGAGATTGGCTATGCCTCATTATCTAGATGGTTTTGATGCTGAGATTTCCTATTATCTCAGAGAGAGAAGCCCTTCCACTTTGGAGGATGGTAATGTCAATATATGCATACTTCCATCAGGGATCAAATCTTCTCTTTGCATTTTCATTTTAGGTGTCTCATACTAAATTTTTCATCATTCCACTGGGTCATGCCAAAATTATCCACTGATGGTTGTCTTCTTCTCGGAAAATTAAATTTTCCCTCATGAGGTACATTTGTTGACCCATCTCCATGTTGCATTCAGTTATGGTTTCAGTTATGTTGCATTCAGTTATGTTATTTTTAGAGTCAAGGCAGTCACGTTTCCATTAGGTCTTAGGGTTCATTTCCAAGCTCAAAGCATAGTTTCAATGTAAATAAAGGGTAGAAAAGGTATGAGGAAGACCAATAAACAAAAACATGTAATAAACATAAACAAAAATCAAATATTATTTCACTGATGTAATTTTCATCTCAAAAACATGTTTTTGAGATGAAAACAGAGTATTTTAGTTTGTTCATATTTTTTATGTAATTCAAGTCATTTTATGTAATAATTGTTCCCATAAGTTTCCCAAGCATTTCTCCTTGCTGCAAGAAATGATCCATTGAAGAAATCAACTCAATCAAAGCATCATCCACCTAAAAAGAGATAAAGAAAAAGAAGCATCAGACAAAGATTTGAAGACAAAGTAAAAAGTTCCAAACAAACATTATAAAGTGGGTTTTTCTAAGGAAAAATCAAACTCATCCTCTATATAAGATCTTCAAGGCATCTTTCAAACTTCATTAGCTCTTTTGCACCCTAAGCTCTCCTTTCCAAAGAGGAAATTGAGTGAGAATTTGAAAATTTCAGAGGCGTTGTGCATTTTAGTTGGATGTTGCGCGCTAGGTAGAGTCGTTATGCACCTGTGCAGTGAAGGGCATGTTTTCTAGAAATAGTCAGTGTGGATTTCAATGGTGTTGTGCACCTATGCGCTGAAGGGAACGCTTGCTAAGAACGTTGTGCGCTGGCACTTAGTGCTGCACGTTTGACCAGAGGAGCGTGGCAAACCCTAGGAGTGAAAAAACATCACTTTCCTTCATTTTCTCAAGCCACAAAAGCTTCAATTACCTACATACAACAAGTAAGCGGCTTAATATCTCTTTTTCTCTATCAATTAAGCAAATTGGCACCCTAAATTTTGAAACCCTAGCAAAGCTCTCTTGTATGTTTCCAAAATCACCTATTTGATTAGAGTTACAACACTTCATAGACTTTGTCACCTTCCAATCATCCTGACTGTATTTCACTCCACCTCCTCATTGTTTCACTTAGCTTGACATATATATTAGTCCCTCAAGTTTTCACCTAAAAAGCATGACAGAAGATAGTAGTTCAAAAGAAGGGGAAAGACAGCCAAGGAGGCCAACCAAGAAAGGAGGGAGAATTATCAGATTTGAACCCACTGATACTACAGAACTTATGGCATCACCACTTGCAGTATCATGTTTCAAGTACATGGGTTGTTTTGAGTTTTTCCAAAGGGTTGAAAGGGTGAATTTTCATCAACAGTTAACCAAGCAGTTCATCCTCAATTTGCAAAACAACCAGGTCACTTTAGCCAGGGTCACATTCACTATATGTCCTTCCATCATATCACAGGCCACTGGAATTCCAAATGCAGTAGAGAAATGGTTCAAGCAAAGAAATTTGTGTCACAGTTTTTATGAGCGATATCTTAAGACAAGGTTCAAAAAAGATAAGAAAATAATTTTCCCTTTCTCTTATCTTTTGGACAAGTATGTGCCATTAATGAAGACCATTATGAGGTATTTCACATGTGAGGGTAGGTTTTCCAGACTATATTCATATCGTATCAGGCTTCTCATGCACTTTACCAGGGTAAGAATGCTCAGTTTGCCATATTACCTTTTAAGAAGTATTGACAAGATGAAATATATTACTCTGAAAAGGGATCCAACTCATCAGATGCATAGTATTTTCCATCATTCTCTTATCAAAATGATAGTCCTCCATCACTTAGATCAACTAGGCATTGCTTGGGAGACCTTCATAGCTAATTAAATATTCAATGAGACACCTACTCAGCCAGCTCCCCGTATTCCTCCATCATCCTCCACTCACCCATTTACTTCTTCTTATTCACCACATCTTACTTATCACTCTTCCTCAACAGATCATTCTTCACCAGCCACCTCCACACCATCTACATCACCATTTCATGTAGCCATTCATTCACCAAATAGAGATGATGACAATGATGAGGAACATGATGAGCATGATGGCAGTCAGGGACATGATGTACAAACTGAGCATGGTCAGAGTAGTATACCACAGAGGAACAATTTGCAGCCATTTTATTTCACCTATCAGAGGGGAAAGAGGCAAGTGTTTACCCCATGGAAATTGGGAGGGGCCTTGCCTTCATCATCAGCATTACAGGTTAAAGGAAGAGAGAAAATGGTAGAGGAAGTGGAGGTCAAATAGTAGCATGAAGAACATGACATTGAAAGGGAGTTTCTCCTTGTGGACACTAGTGATGAGGAGGGAAACAAATCTTCTCAAGCTGCCTTGAGAGTAAAGGATGCCAAAATCAGGGAGCTTGAGGTTAGTTTACAAAGAGCCCAATATGTTATCTCCTTTTATGAGCAAGAGAACAAGCAGATAGAGGATAAGCAGGAGTTGATGCAAACCAAGTAAATGAAGGCAAAGAGCGAGGCTCAGAAAGCCAAGTTTCATCTTGACGAGTCTTATGGAGATTATGGAGAGCCGGATGATGAATAGGGAAAAAGAAAAAGGCCAAGAACAAGAGGATTGAAAAAAGCCTTAGAGCTTGAAAGACAAAAAGAGGCAAAATTTGAGGAGAAGCTCACTCTAGATGAGCAATTGGTCAAGGATATAGCTGAGAACAGAGAGTCTTGGCTTGAGAAAGTGAACACAAACTTGGAGACCCTATTGGAAAAAGAAAACAGATATGTTGAGATACAAAGGAAGGTGGCCAAGTATTATGCAAGGAGAAACCAAGCGACAAGGAGTAAGCTCAAAAGAGCTCATGAGAAAATTGACAAATTGACCAAGAAAGAGGAAAAGAGGAGACTTGACCTACTTACCGAGGCATCCCTACATTCCTCTATCCTTTGATCAGTAATAAAAACACATTTTTCTACATGTTTGACCATTTTTGAGCTTGAAGGAAGTTGTTGCGTTTTTCAGTCCAATTTTTGGACACTCATTGAAGGCAAACGCACAGCGTCTTGGGTGCTACACTCTTTTTTTAGGCATCTAATCAGCAAAACGTTAGCATTTTTTTGTTTCTAGTGATGAATAATACATCCTGTATTTTTCTAAGGATTTGGAGGAGAACTGGTTGGTCGAAACGTAAAAAAATACCCAAAAAATGACCTTTCTGCCCTCTTTTTGCCGTGGGCGCTGCGCACTGAGCATTGTTGGGAGATTTGTTCTTTTACTAGGAAAATGACATCCAAATTCAAAAAATGCAAATAGTTCTGGAAATTAGACAGGTAGAGCTTTCCAACAAGCTATTTTGGACCCAATTTGGACATCAGGAAGGCCTCCAAAAGTGCAGCTAAAGTTGAAGGGTGCGCCTACACTTGGCGCTACGCGTTTGACACTTTGCTCAGAATTCTACAAATTCGACCGAGTTTTCACTTCTACCATGGGAAATGATGTTCTTACCCTTGTAATTGATAAGTTGAATGTAATTATGATGCTTCTAGATCTTACTAGGTTATATTCATTAGGTAAAAAAAATTTACAAGGTGTAATGTATCAGTTTGTTTGGATTAGGGATGAGTCACTTTGACCACCCTATTTTCTTGTTAGCAGTTCAGATTTTGTTAGAAACAACTCCTCCTCTCATGGATTCAACTCCCTGAGGTTAGGATGAGTTGTTTGGGGTCTATATGATGCTTTTCCTTAGTCATTGTAGGGGTTGGACTCAGTGGAATACTTAGGCTTTGATAGACATCATTTTGTACCAGTTAGAGCAGGAGATTAATGAAAAATTGCAGCTATTTCTTTGGGATCTGTTAGTGTCGATATCTTCATCCCTCCATCAGTGATCAAATTTCTCTTTTTGCATGCATATTAGGTGTCTCATCCGATCAGCTGCATTCCATTAGGTCATGGATCAACTAATGGTAGTGGTTCTTTGTCAATTTCTCTCATGCCATTTATCTGTTGGCCTTTTTTCACATGTACATGTCATTTGCTGCCATTTTATTTCATTCCATTTGCAAAAGTCATTTTAGGGTTCTTAGGTCTCACTAGGTCTAGGGTTTTCCACCATGGTCTTCAAAAACTCAATAAGAGGTCAACAGGCACATGACAATGTATAATAAGTTCATAAAATTACAAAATTCACTGATGATATGCTTCATAAAGGGTTTTTACCTCAAAACTATATTTTGAGGTGAAAATAGGGCTTTTTCTATTTCATGTACAAATTTTATGTAATTTCAATGTTTTCATATGTAATAAGCTTCAAATACTGCCCTTGGTCACCTTGCCAACTCCAGCCACTACAAGAAACAAAAATATCAAAGCATCAGTTCATCAAATGATCAAGAAGAGTCAAACCACAAAATGAAAAACAGGGTTTTTAAAGCAAAGTGAAAAGGACTTTAGAAAAGTGGGTTTGTAAATGAAAAATTAAAATCAAGAGGATATAAAGTTCTTCTTGGTGTTTGAAAGACTTCATTTTGTGCAAGAGAGAGAGAGCAAAAGGGAGAAAATCACATTTTGTGGGAGAAAGAAGGAAATTGCAGCAAAAATTTACATTTTCATCGGCGCTATGCACCTCGGCATTGGCACGATGCACCAGCCTGGCGCTACGCACCGGGTGCAGGTTTTACACTGGAAATTGGTCGTGTGCTATGCATAGAAAGTGCGCTATGCACCTAGGAGGCAGCGCTACGCATCTGCCTGATGAGCTCCAAATCACATGACAACGCTTTCCTCTACCTCCAAATTCACAAATAACCTCTCAAACAAGTAAGTAAATCCTCTCATCTAATCAAGCAAGGGATTTTTTCATCTATGGTGGTGATTTGAGTGTTTAAAAATTAAACCCTAGCTACCTCCAAAATTGTATTGCCAAGCTTGTCTAGGGTTTCATTTTCTGCTGTTTTGATTCCTCTGTGATTATCTCCCTACACTCCATGCCCTTGCACTAAATTTCCCTAAATCCCTTCCTCTTTCCCTCTCCCATTGGCACTCACCCCCTATTACCAAACCCTAAGCCCTATACATAATTCCTAAACATTAAGCCTATCCATTCCCTAAACCCTACACATTCCCTAAAACCCTACTTCCATCATCAAAACCCTCATTTACAGTTCTGCTATCAGTCAATCCCTTTATTCCCAAAAGAAAAACAGCAGTCACCCTATAATTTAAAAAGAAATCTCTTCATACTCATCATTTTTGACTCCAAATTTGCAAGTTTGGAGACAGACTTAGCATATGAGAGGGATGATGAAACTGTCAATGATTCTTCCGAAGAGGTTCATGCACCAAGAAAACCACATAAAGGAGGAAAACACATCTGGGAGGAGCCCACCACTCTCACAGAGTTACTAGCTTGCCCTCTTGCAGTAACATGTTTTAAACATCAGTCTTGTTACCAGTTTTGTGAAATGGTGGAGAGGGTGAAATATCACCATGAGCTTGCTAGGTTATTTGTTCTTCATCTTCACAATGGCCAGGTGAACCTAGCTGGTGTCTCTTTCACTTTGACACTTGAAACCATTGCAGCAGCAACAGGCATCCCTAATGTGGGTGAACAGTGGAATAAGGGGCAACATGTGGGCATAGAGCATTACGAGCCATACATCAAGGCTAGTTATCAAAGGCAAATTAGTAGGGTATTTCCTTTCAGATATTTACAAGATACTTATGCTCCACTCATGAAACTCATTATCAAGTATTTCACCTGTGAAGGGAGGTTTTCTCATTTGTATACTTACCATGTTAGATTGCTGATGCATTTCACAAGAGTGAGGATGATGAACCTCCCATATTTTATATGCAGAAATATTGAGAAGATGGCTACATATGTGCAAAGGAAACCTCTTCCTCAGCAGTTCAGTAGCATTTACCATTTTTCATTGATTAAAATTGTTGTTTTGCATCAGCTAAGCTTGCTGAATATTTCATGGGATACCTTCATTTCACATGAGGTTTTCAAAAGCCCTCAGGTGACCCCATCAGTGCTTCAAGAGGAAGGAGGGCCTTCAAACCAGCCAGATGTTCATGAGACTGAAACAACAGGTGTGCCAGTGTTTGTCACTTATGAAAAAGGCACAAGGAGACTATTTACAACTGCCAAATGAGTATTGTCTCCGCCAGGGGTGGAAGGGGTCTCGTTTCCTTCACCAGACCACAGGCAAATGTTATCTTCACTTGGGGTGAAAAGGGCTTTGCCTTCTTCTTCAGCAGTACAGGTACAGGATAAAGGAAGGCAACCTTTGCATGATGAAAGGCCTTCTGAAGGTCAAGATTGAGATTTTGTTTTGATTCAGGAAGAGGAATGATCCAGGTGGATATTGGTGGCCACCTGCCAAGTCCACCTGGACCCCCACCATTGTCTTTCTCAGCATTTTCAGTTTCCTTAATTGTAGCACAACTTACTATTTTTAGCAGTTTTTCGGGTCCTGAACTTCTGGAGCCGTTTTGAGGCCCTAAACGACGTTTTTTGGGGAATCCGAGGGCAACATCCATGTTGCCCGTTCCAACAATGATAGTGCTCAGATAGATCTTTCTAATGAGCTATTGTACGCGTCAAACGAAGATCATATGCCAAAGTTACGACCCCGGGAAATTGATGTACCAATTTACCCCCAAACGGGGCCCACAATTTGGCGTTTCATCTCCTAGGGTTAGGTTTTGGAATGTTAAGGGTTTTCCATTGTTTCTCAACAATAAATAGGCCTTCGAGCCTCATTGTAACACAGTTCAGAGGCATGTAGCCATCACATCTCTTCTCAGAGATAAGCTACCATCGCCCTAGCTGGTTTATTTCCATTTCTGGTTGTAAGCATATTTCAGTATTTTCCATTAATGAAATGAAGTATTATTTCCGCTGCATCTTCGTGTATATGGTTATCTCTGTAATTTGTTGCGTTCCTGTTTAAATCCAGATCAGTGGTATCAGAGCGGTCTGCTTTTTCTCTGTTTTTCTTTGCATGTCCCCAACAAGGTCGGGATATAAGGAGTTAGGGCTTGAACTGGTTGAACCTTTGCAAGACTAGCCTCGCAAATCCCGACGGCCTCCCATGGCGGACGAGAAGAAAGACGAGGGGGCAGGAGATCCCATCAAAATCTTGCTCGAAGAAGCCCTCGAGCGACAACGGAACGTGATGATGGACAACTTTGCCCAGATCCTTCAGTGGCTACCCAGAAGCAACACATCGGCATCCAGCAGCTACTCTGGAAACGCCACACCCTTTAAGGTACAAGTTAATTTTGAAATCCCCATATTCGAGGGTCAGATAGACGCAAATGCCGTAGATAAATGGTTAAATCTGCTAGAGGGTTATTTTTCTGTTCATGAATTTTCGAGTCGGGAAAAGATTGTTTTTGCTCTTCTCAAAGCAGCCCCCCACGTCAAGGACTGGTGGGAAACCTACTGCAAGCAGAAGGATGAAAGTACTGGCTCACTATTTTCAGCCGCACCCACCTGGGATTCATTCCGGGATGCCATCAAGGAGCAGTACTACCCTGTCGGAAGCTATGAGGATGAATACATAAAGTGGACCACGCTGCAGCAGGGAAGGGACCAAGACGTGCCCGAGTTCACCAATCTTTTCCATACCCTTTGCACAAAGTTGGGTATCAAGGATTCGGAGCAACATTTGATACTCAAATACCGTGGCTGCCTGCACAAGTACATCCAGGAAGAAATACAATTCCTAAACATCCCCTCGCTCGGCGTAGCATACCGATATGCCATCAAGGTCGAGCAGAAGTTTAAACAAAAGAAGCGAGACTTTGGATCTGCGAATCCAAAGGGGAAAGGTGCCCCTAAACCACAGAACAAAGGACAAAGCCAAGGCGGGACAGCCCAAGACAACCAGCCGAAGCTGCAAGCAAAGAACAGCGCCGCGAAGCCGAGAAAGGACACTGGAAAATGGTGCGAGTTCCATAAGAGCTCCACTCACAACACAAGTGAGTGTCGGGCCAAGCAGTCACTGGTGGCTGAGCTAAAGGTTTCAGAATCAAATGCATGTTCCGACTCTAAGTCAGAACCCGATAAGGGGTACGAAAGAGGGAAGCAGATCATTGATGCGGATCCCAGCGCCACTGTTGCTACCGCAAAGATCCAGAAAAATGAACCCGAAGATCTAGAGGAGGAGGAGCATCTCTTCCACTCCCAGATGTGGGTAAAGGGCTCCCCGATACAGTTCATTGTTGATAGTGGGAGTCAAAAGAACCTCATTTCGGCAGAGGTCGTGAAGCGGTTGGGCTTACCGACCACAGCACATCCACAACCATACACCATTGGGTGGCTTCACCAAGGACGAGATCTTCGCGTGAGCCAGCAGTGTCGCCTTCCATACAACATCAAGCCCTTCACGGATGAGGTATTGTGTGACATTGCTCCCCTTGAATTTTGTGATGTATTACTAGGACAACCATACTTGTGGAAGTGACATGCTGTGTATGAATCAAGGCCCCGTGCTGTCATTATTACATTGGGAAATAAGTTGTTCAGGATACCAGAGGTAGCACCACCTGCCGCCATCTCTTTGATTACTGCAAAACAATGCAGTAAGATCATTTCCAAAACCAGGAAATTTGTTTTCCTAATGATACGCCCTCAAGGAAAGAAGAAGACAGTGGTCGCGGCCTCCAAACGAGGTCCCTCTCCACAACAACTACAGATGGACAAGATTGTGGAGGAGTACGAGGACATCTTCACCTCCCCGGCAGGGGTTCCTCTACACTGTCAATTCAAGCACTCCATTGATCTGACCCCAGGTGCGCCGCTACCCAATGGACCAATTTATCGGCGCTCCGTTCTGGAGAATGATGAAATCAAGAGGCAGATTCAGGAGCTCCTGCAGAAAGGTCACATCCGTCTGAGTTCATCGCCCTGTGGGAGCCCGATCGTGTTGGTACAGAAGAAGGATGGGACGTGGAGACTCTGTATTGACTATCGGGCGCTGAACAAGATCACTGTCCGTAATAGGTACCCGATCCCGCGGATTGATGACCTCCTAGACCAACTAAAGGGGGCGAAATATTTCAGCAAGTTCGATCTGAAGTCAGGATATCACCAGGTACCAATCGAACCCTCCGATGTGTGGAAGACTGCCTTCAAATCCAAGGAGGGCCTCTTCGAATGGTTGGTCATGCCTTTCGGATTGACGAATGCTCCTGCAACCTTTATGAGGTTAATGGATGACATCTTGCAGCCATTCACCAACTCCTTTGTAGTAGTATACTTGGATGACATTCTGATCTTCAGCCAGAGTTGGGAAGAGCACCTCCACCACATCCGACAGGTTCTCCAAACACTGCGGCAACACAAGCTATGTGCCAATTTGGAGAAATGCACTTTTGGCATGACCCAGGTTCAGTATCTGGGATACATCATTGATGAACAGGGGTGCATGTCGATCCAGCCAAGATCCAAGTCATTCGGGATTGGCCCTCTCCAACCACTCTAACAGAGCTCCGCAGCTTTCTAGGTCTTGCCAACTTCTACCGCAGGTTTGTGTTGGGGTTTTCTCATATTTCATGGCCCTTGAGTCAAGTCACCAAGGGCGGGGCGAAAGCAAAATTCTTTTGGTCTGAATCTCAACAGAAGGCATTCAGGGAGTTGAAGGATCGCCTCTGCACGGCACCAGTGCTCGCGTTACCAGATTTACAACAACCATTTGAGGTCGAGACAGATGCCTTTGACTATGCTATTGGGGCAGTCCTTACTCAACATGGACATCCAGTGGCATATCACAGTGAAACACTTTCAGACACAGTCCGGAAGTACCCCACTTATGATAAAGAGATGTATTCCATTGTACAGGCTTGCCGACAATGGAAGCATTACATTTTGGGGAAGGAAACAGTCATCCACACAGACCACCGACCTCTGCAGTTCATACAGACCCAAGGAAAATTGCAGAATGATCGCCATCAGAAGTGGTCTACATACCTGCAACAGTTTCACTTGAATATCAAGTATAAAAAGGGCAACACCAATAATGTTGCAGATTGCCTCAGTCGACCACCGATCATGGCGCTAACCACCGTGCTCAACTCTTGTGGGCACGAGACTTCTGATTGGCCACTTCTCTACAAAAGCGACCCAGAATTCGGCCACACATACCAGACACTCTTGGAGGGTCGGCATGTTGCAGATTTTCACCTCCAGGATGCCTTATTATGCCACCTCGGTCACCTTTGTGTTCCTTCAAGCGAGCGTGCCAAGATGATTTGGGAAGCACACTACAGTCGGGCTGCTGGGCATTTCGGGGTCGAGAAAACAGTGGCAGTACTGCAAAATTATTTCTATTGGCCGAATCTTCGACAGGATGTTGGAAAGTACATCCGATCATGTACTGCCTGTGCCATTGCCAAACCGACCATTAAGAAGCACGACCTCTATACCCCGTTGCCTACCCCTAGTCGACCTTGGGAATCCATCTCTATGGATTACATGTCAGGCCTTCCTTCCACTAAACATGGAAATGACTGTGTTTTTGTGGTCGTCGACAGGTTCTCGAAGATGGCCATTACGATGGCCTGCAAGAAGAATATCACAGCAGAAGCCACTGCTAAACTCTTCTTTGAACGAGTGTGGGTGCACTTTGGGATCCCACAGTCTATCATCTCAGATCGGGACAGTCGGTTTCTCAGCACATTTTGGTCCAGTCTCTGGTCAATGTTGGACACCAAACTCACGAAGTCCACAGCCTTCCATCCTCAAACTGATGGCCAGACAGAGGTTGTCAATAGGATGATCGTGCACATTCTGCGCATGTATAACTCAAAGCATCCACGCACATGGGACGAGAGCCTCCCCTATGTTCAGCACAGCTACAACCGATCTCTTCACAGCTCCACTGGCCATAGCCCTTTTCAGGTGGGTTTGGGATTCCAGCCACTATGCCCCATTGATGTGGCCATGCCACTTGCAGCTACTCACATGAATTCAGCTCATGTCCAATCCGAAACAGATAAGGCCACCAGATTCATTGAGCGCATCCAACATATTCGCCAGCAGGTCCATGACATTCTTGAGAAATCAAATGCCAAGTACAAGCAGCGACATGATCAACATCGGGTGCCACACAAGTTTCAGGTGGGCGACAAAGTCTGGTTGCATTTGCAGAAGGAACGCCTTACTGGAGCCTATCGGAAATTGGGACCACTCCGATATGGTCCTTACACCATTACTAAGGCCATGGGAGACAATGCATTTGAGCTCAACATTCCCCCATTCCTTGGCCTGCACCCAATGTTCAATGTGCACCGCCTTCGGCCATACTTTCCACCATTGCTAGACACATCCGACATTGCAGAACAGCTCAAACCCACAGAATTAAATCTAGATTGCATGGAACAAGCTGCAACTAATCGGATCATGGACACACAGATCAAGAACACTCGCCAACAGAATATCCAACTGTATCGAGTTGTCAAAGCAGGCCAACTACTTCAGCAGGGCAAGTGGCTCACCAGGGAACAAGTTCAGCAGAAGTTTCCTCATCTCATGGAGGAGCTCAACGCAATGGGGACCATTGCTTCCTAAGGGGGGAGGAATGATCCAGGTGGATATTGGTGGCCACCTGCCAAGTCCACCTGGACCCCCACCATTGTCTTTCTCAGCATTTTCAGTTTCCTTAATTGTAGCACAACTTACTATTTTTAGCAGTTTTTCGGGTCCTGAACTTCTGGAGCCGTTTTGAGGCCCTAAATGACGTTTTTTGGGGAATCCGGGGGCAACATGGGTCCATGGAACATTCCATGGACCGATGTTGCCCGTTCCAACAATGATATTGCTCAGATAGATCTTTCTAATGAGCTATTGTACGCGTCAAACGGAGATCATATGCCAAAGTTACGACCCCGGGAAATTGATGTACCAATTTACCCCCAAACGAGGCCCACAGTTTGGCGTTTCATCTCCTAGGGTTAGGTTTTGGAATGTTAAGGGTTTTCCATTGTTTCTCAATAATAAATAGGCCTTCAAGCCTCATTGTAACACAATTCAGAGGCATGTAGCCATCACATCTCTTCTCATAGATAAGCTACCATCGCCCTAGCTGGTTTATTTCCATTTCTGGTTGTAAGCATATTTCAGTATTTTCCATTAATGAAATGAAGTATTATTTCCGCTGCATCTTCGTGTATATGGTTATCTCTGTAATTTGTTGCGTTCCTGTTTAAATCCGGATCACTCCCAAAGCTCAAGACTCAAGGAGGTCATCAAAGAGAAAGAAGATGGCATCCATGCCTTATCACTTAACCTTGAGAGGGCTAAGTGGATCACTAACTTCCTTGAGCAAGAGAATAAGCAATTGATGGACAAATAGACAATCATGGAGCTGCAAAACATTAGGGAAAACAGGCAAGAAACAAAAAGAAGGAAAGTCAAATTGACGCCCCTTGAGCAAGAAATTGAGGCTAACCGGGAATCATGACTAGAGAGGGTAAACATTCACTTGGAGAAATTGCTTGAGAAAGCTAACAAGGAGAAGAAAATGTTGCACCACATGGCTTATCACTATTTGGCCTGGAACAAAATTTGTAAGACAAGGATAAGAAGCCTAAAAGCCAAGTTAAAGAGAGCTTTGAGGAGAAAAAAAGAGAAAGATAAGCTCAAGATCTTGGGTGAAGCATAATTGGCCCAGCATAGCACCTAACAAAAATCACTCATGCCAAATTTCAAGAAATTTGGTGAAGTTTTGGACATTTTTGAATTTTTTAGGCAAAAAATAGGTTTTTCCAGCAGGTGGCGCTACGCTTTTTATGGGAGCCTCCATTTGCAAAAAACTTTACATTTTTGGAATCACCATGAAATTTTATGCATGCTCAAAAATGGCTGTGAAGTTTTGACAAGTTCTGGACCTCCAAAAGGGCCAAAAACACCCAAAAAGTGCCCTCTCTACCACTTTTTGGCCACACAGGAAGCAGTCTTGGGAGATTGCATTTTTGGAGGGACAAATGGACTCCAAATCAAAACATTCAAGTTGTCCCAGAAAGTAGACTCACCAAGATTTATAATGAGCTATCCCGCACCTAATTTGAACTTCGAAAATCCTTCCAAAAGTGGCTTGGAAAAAGCAATACGCACAGAAAAAATGGCGCAATGCATAGGAGGAAAATTTGCCAATTTTGCCTATTTGCTCAGAATTTCGCCTATTTTTCTACCACTTTGACAATTTCTCTCTCATGGTCAAATTCATGATGTAGTATGATGTAAATTGATGTACTATGATGTAAAAATGATGAAAATTGACTTAAAGAGGTAGATACATCAGTTGTAGGTGGTTTTGAGCTATAATGAATTGGTTTCCTAAGTTTTAGAGGAAAGCTATTCCACTGCCTACTTTTGTGTTCCTAGTTTAGATATGGTTGAAACCACCCCTTTTCTCATGGATTTGACACCTAATGGATAACACAAGTGGTTTGGATGTCTATATCATGTGTTTTTTCAGTCATTTGTCAAGGCTGGACTCTTGTGGATGCTTTGAGCACTATTGTACATCACTTCTGCAGTTTGGCAAGGAAATAGACCAGGATTTTGCAACATTTTGTGGGATTCTTGTGGCAAGGTGATTTAGTATTATTTTCTCCTCTGTTATTCAATTTATCATATGTTTATGTGTGCCATTATCTCTCTCTTTTTCTGCATAACTAAATGGATCAAATGTAAAGGTGGAATTCATTGAAGTTTCAGTGCTCTGCCTTAGGGTTTATTTAGTTTTACATGTTTTGTACTGTTTGAAGAGGATTCATGATACTTGCATGCCCTCTCCAACTCCTCACTAGTCTTTAGACTCACCATTACATCTAATTTAAAGTACTAAAACACTTTCCTACCTCGCCCCACAGAAACCTCTGCAAATCTGAGTTCATTCCCCGGACCCAAAACTGCCTTCCTCATCTGATCCAGCAAACAATCATTAAAATCAATTAAACTCCTCTGAGCATATACCTAGCCTAAAATTAGTATTTACATCAGTCATCTCTTGCATTATTTTCCATATTTCCTGAGATTGACAAGGAGAGAGCCCTCTCCCGACTTGGTAGGGCTAGCTACCAGATTAAGTGTGGTTTGATGTTACCCTAGACCTGCCTTTCTTAGCTTGAGGTAGATTTAGGTAATAACATGATCCATGTGGCATGATGCTCAGTTTAGTTTTTCTTATGTTTTCATGTGTTAAAATGTATTTTTGACTCCATTTCATCATTTCATAGTCTTTATGTGAATGAGTACAAGTCTGAAAGGCAGAATCCATAACGTTTGTGCTCTGTTTTGGGTAGACATTTCACGGTCTATGTTTTCTTCAGTTCAGGAAGAATCCATGAGGTTTACATGATCTTCCTAGCTCCTCACCTGTGTTTTCACCTCATCCGTCAAACCCTAAGGTTTTGATCATTGTGCCTACCTTGCCCCATCGAACACCCTGCAATTTTGACCTAATTTCCTTGCCCTAACTCTTTGGCTCCTCCCGATCCAGAAACACCCTTCAAAATCAAATCAAACATTATGATACTATACCTAGCCTAATATTAGTTTCTAGACCTAGTCAATTTGGCTGATATACTTATGGAGAGAGTCCTCTGCTGGCCTAGTAGGACTAGCTAGTTGGCTAAACGTGGTTTGTGGTTACCCTGGCATTGCCTTCCTTCAGCCTGAGGTTCAATCCAGGTGCTAACAGAGGACATGAAAAAAAGTTTTATTGATGTGGAAATAAACCTATTGATTAAAATATCCAAAATGGAAGTTGAAAGAAGGAAAGTAATTAAATTGGAGTTTCCTCCTTTATTAAACCTTAAGTTAGAGACATTAATGAAAACCATGGAAAGCTTTATGAACACATTTAATTTGCAAGATAAACATGTTGTGTGTGCACAACAAAAGATACCTCCTTTTCAAGTAGATATCGAAGAAGAAGGAGAGGTTGTTGGGTCACATCCCCACAAGTTAGGAACTGGTTGTTTTGTGTATACATTTGAAAGTAGTTTAGAATAACAACCAGTGGAAAGTTATCAGCAAGAGGATGTTAAATTTCAGAAAGTTAAGGAAAATAGTCCCCATGTGTGTATTACTTATGACAGTGATGAAAACCAGGATGAAAATATTGAAACAGATGAGCATACATATATTTTAGACATTAAAAATGAAAAAAACAATGAAAATTATGCTGATGGTAACTATTTACCCCTATGTTATGCCACATTTTAGGTGTTGAAAGAAAGTCATAATGATCATAGCTCTTTACCTTTATGTTATGATACATTTGAAAAGTTGAAAGAAAAATATAAGATCACTAGTGAAGCAGGAAAGCAAGTTGAAATGAGCATAATGGGGCAACAACCTTCTTATATAGATGATGATCATGTTTTGTGTTACATTGGAGACTCCTTTATTAAAAAATCATAGTTATTAAGTAACCATGAGATTGAAGATCTTAGTCTCTTTGGTACCACTACTTAATAATTTACATCAAGCTTACAAATTTTTATCTGATCATGACATGGATGAGGATTGTCTTTCAAATTTTTCTTCTGAATTTTCACTTTCTAAAATTTTATTTCAAAGAGAAGATTGTCAAGTTTAGGTTCCTAAAGTTGTATGTGTGGAAAATTTGCATAGTGGACCTGCACACGCCAATTTTCAAACAAAGTCACATGAAGTTGAACATAATTGCGAATAAATTCTGCCAATAATCTTTTCTATACAAAAGAATTGTATCATTGAGTTTCAAGGAGATGCTGAAGAACAACAAGTTGTTTTACATCCTACAGATGATAAACACAGTATTTATAATCTTACATCCCTTGAAAACACAAAACTAGAAAATTCAAAAAGGGATAAATACATTTTTGAGGAAGTATATGAGAAGTTATTTTCAGACATAGTACAACAAAGAGAAATTGTCCATGATTTTGAGGATATTTTGGAAAACCTATTGGAATCTTTAACAAAACTGAATTTTGTGTTGGTTATGTATTATGAAGAAGGTTCTAGTCATAATTTTGAGTTTCCATTTTTTGAGTTTATTTTTCCATTTGGAGAAATGGAATGCAAGCATCAAATTAGTAGTCATTTGTGTGACTGGCTACATTGGAAATTTTTTATTCCCTGATATTACAGTCATTTCATCAGATTAGAGTGAGTAGGTGTGTGCAAATAAGCTCATTACTCTGAGCATTTTTTTCAAGAATTATTGTTAATTTTAGTTTCAGATAGTAGTACAACTTTCAGTTCAGTGTGTATTTCAGATTTCAGTTTGCAAATTGGTTTTGATTTCATTTTGAGAGTTTTTCAGTCATAGAGATTTTATGGCAGAATAGGTTGTAGATTTGGGATCAGCCCAGTGGATCAGGCTACTAGTCTACAGTCTTCTTGGAACCTCACAAGGAGAGTGTCATCCCCAGCTAGAGCCATTGTTAGGGTTCTACGATTCATAGGATCAAATGATGATTGAATTTTTTCATTTAGTATTCCTAATTGTAAATAATATTGTATATTGCAAATGACTTCCAAAAATAAATGATATATAAATAAAAATAAAAAATGAAAAGAGGGTATCTATATATATATATATATATATATAGAGAGAGAGAGAGAGAGAGAGAGAGAGAGAGAATTGAAAGTGGTGCAAATTGAAATGCCACTACCAGATGAATGTTTTCATTTTCTAGAATAAATTTGATTGTTGTGTGCAACTTGTTTAAAATGCCACAACTTAGAGTCATTTTTTGGGTCATGCAACTTAATCATTTTCAAGAAACTTTCAATTTATGTCAGTTAGATTAGTATGAATAATTTAGCCAAACAATGTAATCTTGGCTAAGATTAGATTAGGCAAGTTAGATGAATAAATTAATCCAGTAGTATAATCTCAATTAATGAAATTGTTAGATTAGTTTTACATTTTCAATAGGTGTTTTAGTCATTTAAATTGAAAAAATAAATAAATGTTGGCACTCCTAAAGGCACCCTAATTGGTTTTAGTTAGGTTAGTTTAGGCAAAATATTGAAGTTGGTGGAATCCAAGTTACTTGCAGATTGTTAAAGTGCCAACATTTCCAATTATTTGTCAAAATTTCAAAACCTTATTATAAAGTTGTATGCACAATAGGACATTTTATCATTGGTGCTTAAACGATGCACATATCCCCTCTCCCAATCACATCATCTTATTCATCGGACGGTTTCCACGCCTTCCCCCCTGCCATGTCTCCCTTTATCATCGTGGGGGGGAGGGGGTTGGGGGGGGGGTGTCCGAAAAATCGGTTTCCCCGTTAGGCCCTGCTGCTACATCTTCGTCGCCCACTATTTCACACCCCCCCTTACTTACCACTTACCTCTCATAGCCCCCTCTGAAATCCACCAACCTTCTTCCCATTTCCCATTGGCTCTTCTTGCGTGCTCCCCTCCACTACTATATCGATTCTTGGCCATGTCCGTTACATAATTAACAGTTGACCTCATTGTCACTCCTGCACCACTCATTGCCTGCCACTTGGATTGCTTCCCCCACTCACCTCCACATCATTTCCACACATCAACCTTGCGAACCCCACTTCCTTTTCAATAAACATGTGCCTCCACATCATCTCCCACCTCGATATTGCCTCCTTCCTCTAGGTCATATGTCTATTTCATGGTCAGTTAAAACTATGTTTTTTGCTATACATCATAGTAATTTAAAACATGGTTTATAAACATCTAAGAATGAATTTTCAAAATTGGAAATCAGTTTTTGTTTATAACATCCTCATGTACAAAAACCTCTCTCAGTTTTATAACATCTATTATGGTTCAGGAGATTTGAATGACGCTTTGTAGGCATATTTTCCTGAATTTTCTTGTTTTTAGTTAGTATTTTCAAATGCGGTTTCTGACCGGTGGAAATTAATTTTCAAAAGATGAAAGAGCCTTTTGTTTTTAACATCATGATTTACATAAACCTCTCCCAGTTTTCTAACAACTATCATGGTTTGGGATATACAAATGCATCATAGGACCCTATTTTTCATAATTTTGGGAGGAAAAAGCTCAAAGACAGGTAGTGACTTGGAGACCACCTCATCAAATAAGAGTTGCTATCAAATTCAAATTTCTCTTCTTTGTCACCAAAAATCCTCAAGGATAGCACCATAACTCTTCAAATAGTTTTAGTTGCCTTTATTTGTGTTCTATTTTTACAATCAGTTTATGATATTCTCAAATGAATCTTGATATTTTAAATCAAGATATTTTGTAATAAATTTTTATAAATACTTCATCATTTGAAGTAAGAGATGTTGGTTTTGATACAAAAGAAAGCTATTGTATATTTTTCAAGCCTCAGTGGACTTATCATTAATAAAGGACATTCTTCACAGGATTCATGTATTAGACTATTTGGTGAAGTGCTTCTCTCACTATCTATGTGTTTATTTCTTTATTTCCATACTTATGTGTTCTTAAATCTGAATTATTTTACAGAAAGTTGGTGAACATAATTTGTTTAAAAATACACTCTAATTCTGGCTGTGGATAATTTAGATGTTTTCTTCTGATATCAATTTAAAGAATTTTCAACTGCCCTTTAGCTTCAATTGAACCTATATCTTTTCTTCTATTACATTTCATTTAAATCTAGAGAATCTAGTTAGTTCAGCTACCTTGCCCTGTGAAAGGCCTTTGAAAATCTGACACAAATTCCTATTAATTTTGCAGACTCCATTGCCCAATGGCTCTTCCCTTGTTATTCCAACCAAAAAAATTCATAAACCAAACTCTGAACTCTCCTAACTAACCTAATATCTAAATGCAACAAAGTTAAATTTGATAGAGAGATCCCTCTCTGAGTTTAGGAAGGCTAGATCCTAAGCTCCAAAGTGGTTTTGTGGTTACCTCTATGTTTTCTTTCACAACCTTGAAAATTACGGAGTGTTAACACGTAGAAGTTGGTAACACAACGATCAAATCAAGCAATCACAAGGTAAACCTAAATTTTAGTGGGATATGAAGTTCCAAATCACGTTACAACTTTCCTTCAACGAGGCTTCTCTCCTAGCATCACAATATGTGTAGGTCATCCTCTCTTAGTTTCTAGGAATATATACATTTTGAAGATTACTCACATCATTATAAAGAATAGCATAATATGTGTATTGATTATCCAACCTTTACCTCTATTGATTACATTTACAAAATCTCGTTAATTAGAAGAGATGTTATAATGGATTCCTAGTATGGAGCTAAAGTAGGTGATGTAACTATAAATTTGTGGAATGTCCAATAGGTTTGCCATGATGATCTCAAATGAAATATTAATCCTGGAATATAATATAAATGGTTCAAAATGGTTGTTAAGACTATGAGTGATGCATGAGCATCTAACCTAGGTTTGAATGTTTAACAATAGAGTTGGTTCCCTAAGTTGGTATTTAATTATTTATTGTATTTTCCTATAGTTTTAGGAGAGAATGAGAATTATTGTAAATACGAGAGAGATCAAGAACATTTGCGGAGAGTAGAGAGATTTCAGGGTTAGTTAGATCTTATATAGAGATAAGGGATTAGGTGATATTTTTCCTCCTCCAGAACAAATAGCCATGTAATTCTTTGTAAAACCAAGTTTTGAGAGAAAATAATTTAATAAATTGTATGTTTATTTCTGGAATTTGTTCCTCACAACTTTCCATTTAAGCAACAATTACAATAAAGCAACAACAAGTATAAATGAAGAGTAAAGATATTGGAGGGTTAGTTAGATCTCATCTAGAGATAAGGGATTAAGTGAGATTTTTATGGATCATGGGAGGATCGAGAGAGAAATTATAGAAGTTTGTTCAGGATTTAGAACCAAATTTGGGTACAAATCCATTTGTAAAAATCAGCGATACATGTGAAAGGGTGTGTGTGAATGGAAGTGAGGAATGAGAGGCCAATTATTAGGCCAATAGTTCTCCAATAAATATGTATTCTTGAATGAATTGATTTGATTTTTGTAGTGCATTAGCTGTGTGCATTCTTCCGGGTTTTTGTATTTTTAAGTACATGCCCTATGGTCTACACCAAAATTTTGGTATCAGAGCCAAATGTGTGAAAAAATTTGGATTTGGATATTTTGAGTCCTCCGACTTGGAGTTGAGATTGTTTTGTTGAAGTAAATCTCTATTCGGAGGATATGTGTCTAGACCTGAAAGTTCGTAGAAACTTTTTCATGTGTATATGTGCATAGGACCTATGGACCTACACGTATATGAGTAGTGTGGACATGTAGAGTACCATGAATGGCCCTTTTCTGTAGTTTTAAGCTGAAAATGTATATGCTACATTGCACAAAAGTTGCTCTCACTATGCTTTAAAGTCAAGGATGAGAGTTGCGTACAAAAATATACAACAGACTAAGCTAGGAGAATCCCAACGTTGAATCCCCTAATCAAGCTCATAAGTAAATATTAACATATTCTTCAAGCTACCCTTTTTGAGGTTGTGTAGTTTTGAATTAAAACGATCGAATATCATGTCATGTTAGACATTATAACGTTGTGAACACTATGGATCATACCTTTGGATATTTGTAGTGTATTATGGAATTTGATTATGGACAGTGGAAATTTTATCTATAGTGTTGGACCAGTATCACTTGTGTGGTTAGATGCCAATTCAAGCTTGGGAAATTGTGACAGAAATGTTTTGTGGGTTTAGACTATGCGGTTTATTTCTACTCTCTTTGATATCCAAGTAAATTTGAGCAGAGCTACAGGAATATGAAATTACGTGATTAAAGGGAATTGAGTGAAAATGGAGGAGCTTGAATGCGTGAGAGAAAGTCATTCTTTAAGGTGATTCGAGGCTATGGAAATTAATTTGTTGAAGAAGAATCAATCCAATTAAGGATGTAGCTTGATTGATAGACATAACTTTGTTTGAAAGGTATGTGGTTTCTCATTGGTTTATGTAAACCCAGTTCTGAAGTATTGAGTTGAAAGGTGCAGAGTGCATATACATTTCTAGGCATACAAAAAGTCTCTATTATTTAAATAAATTAGAAGAAACTACGTGGGTGGACATATTGAATTGGGATGGAGTTGAATGTTTAAAAATAAGTGCCCATGAACTATTTTTCATATGCTAAGAGAGAAATTAGATGGTTAGAATAAATGTTCAGTGATAAATGGTGAGTTATTGCACATGGTTTTGAGTAGCTTATATATGGTTTCATAAAACCATGTGTTAATAATAGCTTAACTTTTCTTTGTCCTTAGTTTATAAAGTATGGAATATTGCAAGGTTTTTTTGTTCATAGATAGTTTGGAAAACCATTGAATGGTGTTGAAAACAATGTGTGGGTTCAAGAATGCATAGATTCATTTATTCATTGATTGTAATGATGGTAATGTATGAAATGGTATATGTACATGATTTATAGAAAAGTCATGAATTGTATATATATACGATCAACAAATTCTTAAGGTACCTTAATTTGCATATGGGTTGAAATATCTCTTTAATTAAATGAAGAGAGTATGTGATGGTGAACATGATGAAGAAGATGAAGATGGAAATAGATAGTCGTTTCCAAGATTCAGGGAAAAGCTATAGATATGCCATAGCAGTTGACGTAAATGATGAAGAGTTCGAGAAAGAGATTGTTGAGTTGAAGGCATGACTTAATGTTCTGATGGAGCTACTACAAAATCAGAAACATGGATGGATAATGAAGAGGATAAATACGTGGTCTATCAAGAAGTTAATTGTAAGAAGACAAAAGCACAAGTTGAAAGTTTTGTTAAGGGAAGTGGAAAAACTCTAGATAACTGAGGTGAATGTATGCATTCTTAAACCAGAGCAAGGAGCAATGCTTGGTGATGATGATGAGGAAGCAATTTCTATTTGCGGACATGAAGAAGGGTCGATATTGCACGAAGAAATGACTTGGAAGATCAACATAAAGACTTGAGGAGAAAATCATCTATCGAGACTATAAAGCCTTATGTTTTTAAATATGACAATTGGTGTGTGGGGATGGATGATGTGTTGCAGATGATGGAAATGACACTAATTTTGTTTCAGGCAAGGATGAAGACCATTTTTTTGAAATGATTTTTAAAAGTGACCGTAAAATGCTAATGAAATGTGAAGAATAATTACAATTACTAGATAAGATGTTGATAGAACCTGAATCTAATCAAGTTGTAGATAAGGAAGATAAATATTCAAGCAATGAAAATGTGGAACCTGAGATAAAATGTAATTTTCAATTTAATGTTAAAGATGATCAATTTATTTTCCAAACTAGTAACAACAAAATTCAATCAGAAACTAAATTGGATGATGAGATTGACGAATTTAGAAAATTGATGGAAAAAGTGGATAAACTAAGATATTGCAAGATAAGAAGAAAGAAAAAAACATGATGCATTTGATGGCTCAAGTATACATCAACAAAGAAGGAGGACAACTACAACATAAATTTTGGAAGCCTCGAAGATAGAAAAAGACAGCAACATAATGGAAACAATATGACAGAACAGTTGATCAGCAACAAACTAAAGTTTGGGATCCAGGAGGAGTTTAATCAGTTGATGAAGACATATGGTCAGGAGACCATGAATTTATTTTACCTATGAAGTCTGATGCAAGGACATCTAACTTAGGGTTGAATGTTTACTAAGGGACTTGGTTCCCTAAGTTAGGATTTAATTATTTATTGTATTTTCCGATATTTTTAGGAGAGAATGAAAATTAATTTTAAATAGGAGAGAGTATGAGAATATTTGTGCAAAGTACAGAGATTTGAGGGTTAGTTAGATCTTATCTAGAGATAAGGAATGAGGTAAGAGTTTTATGGATCACGGGAGGATCTAGAGAGAAATTGTAGGACTTTTTTTAGGATCTAGAACGAACTTTGGGTTCAGATCCATTTGTATAAATCAGTGAGACATGTGAAGGGTTGTTTGTGATTGAAAGTGAGGAATGAGAGGATAACTATTAGGCCAATAGTTCTCTAATAAATATTTTATTATTGAATGAATTGATTTAATTTTTGGAGTGCAGTAGCTATGTGCCTTTTTTTGTGTTTGTGTATTTTTAAGTTCAAACCCTATAGTCTGCACCATCAACGAGTGAGGCTATAATTCCATTAAAGGAGAAGAGAAAAATGAGCCTATAAGAATTTAATTCTCCTTTCTCAAAGTTCTCATCTAATTTTGCTACCATGGACCTTAAATGAAGCTATTTATCCTTACTAACATAGAAACTAACATAAAAACGTAAACATTAAATTCTAGAAATAGAGAACCAATGAGTCTTCACTTCCATACCCACAACCTGTACAACTTTTTGTATTACTAAAAAGGTTTTAAATTGAAAAAAAAGTCTAGGAGTACAAAACTCTAACTTGGTAAGCATCAAAACTTCCAAAAAGCAAAGATTAGTTTAATCAATATTTTCCACTGGTTTTACAAAAAAAAAACATCACACACAAGTGTTAACTATATATGTTCTCAAATGATAACTAAATATGTTCTCACACAAAAAATGAGAAGGTTCTAAGTGCCAAAATGCAAAATTATAATAAGAAAATTTCACCTTTAAAATATCAATATAAACATTTAAAAAATAGATTATAATATTAAATATTATCTAAAATAAGTATAGACACTTAAGTAAATAAAAACAAAATATTGATATTAATATGAGTATTAGTATATTAATTATTATCCATATAAACCAAGAAATAATTTTAGGGAAGATAGAAAGTAACAAGCTAATATATTGTTAAATAAAATTAATAAAAAACTAAAAGAAAGAAAAACAACATTATTATTATTATTATTATTATTATTTAATTTTAAAGTTACACAGAAACATTAAATTGGTGTATAAGATCCAATAAAAAAAAACTTATTTATATTTATTTTTCTTGATATTGTAAATTAAAAATAGTTAATTTTCACTAATTTCGACACCACATTTCCAATTCAAATTGTTAGCACGATTAATAATTAATTTTGTATTCAAATTGTTAGCATGATTAATAATTAATTTTGTTTTAAATAGCAATTTTTTTTCATGATTTTGATCTCCATATGGTGTTGGATATAAGAGAGTGTTCCGATATGTTAAATATGGTGTTTGGATGCAAGGGCGTGTTCCAATATCTTAAAGATGCTAGCATGCTTAATATTGATATTAGTTGCATGGTTTTTTATCCTGGTTTAGAAAATAAAAACCAGTTTTTCCTGTATAGTATGGACCAAATGAACACTCAACTTTGTTGACGTCATTGGGCTAACAATACTGAAGGTTATATTTGATACATCTCGTATTTTGATCAATGATACCGAGTAATTTAAAAAGGGTTGGAGTCTCTTTCTTTCTCAAGACCCTCGGAAATCTTGAGGATCACACCTTGAACGTAAGCTAAGTAGGTCATGTATATGAGGTTTGCAATGAATATAAGGTACGTATGATATCTTACCAAAATATAGGTTGGATTTTCTTTCTTTCTCAAGACCCTCGGAAATCTCGAGGATCACACCTTGAACGTAAGGTAAGTAGGTCATGTATATGAGGTTTGCAATGAATATAATGTATGTATGATATCTTACCAAAATATGATTCCTTAGGGATAAATGCTAAGTTTTATTGCACTTGGGTTGGCCTAATGTTTTTATTCGACGTCTTTAAAACCTTAGGTAGGCGATCTATTTCATGCTCAAGGTGCTCTTAAAGATTTTAATAAACTCTATGTTGTTATGACCTCCAATTTTTTTGGGTGGAGTGGTGATGATATTTTCACTATTTCACTTATCCGATTGGAGAAATGATATGAGTTATCAAGAAAGGCAACAATTTGAATAAACATGTTGGTATATAACTTAGAATTCATTTGCTTTGATATATCATAGACTAAATAAATAAGTAAATAAAGATAAAATTATTCTTATCCTTTAATTTTATTTTATTATTTTTAGCTTTTAGGCAAAGATTGTTTTTTTCTCTTTCCTATTAATGTTAAATTCTTTTATTCATATTTATAATTTTAAAGATAATAATTCTTAAAGTATTAATATTGATACTAATATTTTGATTTTTTAATAAGTTATAATCTAATACCAATAATTTTATTGGTATATAATAGTTTAATATTAATATTAATTATTATATTTAAAATATATCAAATTTATTTCTTTCCATATTAATAATATCATTTTTTATCATTAATATTAATGGTTCTAATAGTAATATTAATAAAAAAAATTATTATTATTTTCATTTTCATTGTTTTAAATTCTATTTATTATTTCTCCCATCATGATTAATCTCATTTTTTTTTAATTTATTTTATTTAATCTTACCTCCTTCCTTTCAAATCGGATTGATTGGCCTTTTTATATAGTAATATCATACTAAATTTTATGTTTTTTTATTATTATTGTGTTTTTTAATGTGTGATAGTTTCTTTTCCATAACTTATATTTTAGCCATGCAAAATTGACATCATTATATTCAAAATTATATTTTTAATTTTATATTTATATTGCTCAGATTTATTTTTTTCCAATAAAGTTTTTTTATGAATATAAAATATAGAATAACATTAGAGATAAATTGAATAGTTTTGAAAAAATACAAATTTCATGGCTTTACATAATGAAATCCACTTTATTACAGAAAATCTTTAAAACTAACAACAAAACATAATAATGTAATTAGTTTGAGACAATCTTAAGTAGACATGAGAAATAGGAAAACAAGTGGCATTGCCACAACAATACATAACAATGTGTACATAATACCAATAACCATGTGGGAAAAATATCCCTGTTAACTAAGATTCCTTATGATTCCTCCAAACAACAAAATCATTGACGTCTAATGCTTTTAGAAGAAAGGTAAAATAATATTGTAATTAATGTTGAAGGAGCATGATGTGGATGCTACCATACACAGTGAAAAGATAGGACATTGTAAATGCGGGAAAACATTGACAAGTCTTCATGTTGAAAACTTGATTTGCAATAAGGAGAAGTTAAAAATATAGAGCAATATCTACAAGATGATTAATCAAGATTAATGTGTCCAATGTTGATTGATGATATGTGCTAGTAATATCATGGATTCTCAAATAATTTGACTAAAAAAGTCAGCATTAGGTAATGAGTAAACCATCTAAACTTAAAAAGTAAGCATTAGGTAACGAGTAATGTTAAACTAGGTTGCAAATAATTTCGAACAGGAAATTTAAACTTCCATTTGGGAAGAGAAATTTATGAAAGGTGAGAAAAAAAAGGTTTTAAAATTGACCTCCTAAGGTGACATCTAAATGAAAACTGAGGTTGACAAGAAAGTAACATAAAAGTTGAAGCAAGATGCCTTCAAGAATCCTCCAAAATTGCAAAATAAGTCTTGGGCTACAATTAGGAATAATATGATGTTGTGGATAGCGAAACTAGATAAATATTAGCAAATGATTTTTAACTATAAGATGGAAATCATGAGGTTATTCAAGAGTAATATGTATAATATGCTTGGTGTTATCATTATGCTGTAGGTAAGAGTGTTTTTGTACATCATATTGTGCCTTATAATTATACTTATAATGTTGACCAACTAATGGGCTACAACAATCCATATCGATCGCATCACAAGTGACTTTTCCCAAAAATTTAGGGCCAAAAGTAAATGATATAGTTCAAGTGTTTGTGATCCAAAAAGAGGAAAATTATATTTCCATACAAGAAAATAGGGATAAGGATGATGATGATCCACTTGAATGTTTACTATATCAATAATGGATTTGGAAATCAAATTAACTTGTGAACCATTGTCGAACATACAAGCAATGGAGAAATCATGGAAGATGTATAAATTGTGATGAAGAGACTATCGTGGATTATTAGGGAGGTGTATTTGTAACACCCTTCCCTGATTTCCTAACCATGAAAAGGATGTTATGCAATATTATATAGTCATTTACATATATATGCTTCATGGGATTTGTTTTAATATAAGTTCGGTTTTGTTTAAATCGAATGATGTAAAGCATCACCACAAATATTTTACATTTTTGGAATAATAAATATTTTGATCTTAGGTGATATTTTACAAGATAAGGTGTAAGAAAATGATTTCATGATAACTCTAGTTTACAGTTTAAACATTTAAACAAAAATATATGAAAACCCATACTCTTTAGTTTTATTTCAATCACTTGTAATGCATGTTAGTTAGTAATAAGAGGATAGCTCCAAATTATTCCTTCACCACTTTCTCAATGTGAAACAAAATTATCCTCCCAATACACTACGACACTTGTAAGCTTCCTAGCTCCAATAAAAAAATAAAAATTCTTATCGCATTGTGCTTGAAAATTGAAGAGAGTAATGCAAAATATGATCTAATAAGATTATCATAATAGAATATCTCTTCTAATAATTCTCCAATCCATTAGCAAACTCCAACCTCTCCACATCTCCGTGAACATAAATTTCTCCTCTCTATTATCAAGTTTCCATACGCACTCTCCAAGTCTCCTCAACCACTATCATTAGTAGTCACCAACCACAACTTACAGATTTTTTCGGCTAAAAGCTAATTAAATTACAAATAATAAACAAAAAATACAAATAAAAATAGTAAATGAATTACATTAAATAAAAATAAATATAATATAAAGTGTTTCTTCCCATGATAAGTATACATGAAACTTGGAAATTTTCCTCAAAATTTATGAATACTCATCACGGCCATTTAATTCATAATACAAACTAATAACCAAAGTCCATATGGGTGTATAATTTCACTAGATGTGTATGCATCTAATATATTTACATAATCATTAACCAATTAATGACATAGTTAACAACCAATTTATTAATTAATACAACAATTATATTGTATGTGTGTAGTGTATGTATGCATAGCAAACATACATATATCATGTTCATGCACTTATGATAAAAAAAATAACTACCTTTATTGCATAGTTCTTATATTTTCATAACAAATAATGTAAGATGGTAAACGAACTGCATCATTTAGTAATATCAACTAACATGATTATAATAATTCATTAATTAATCATCACACTTAGAATATCAAAAGTGGATAAAAAAAGTTTTCTATATATGTTAAGAACCATGTAAGGGGACAATATTGACACATCTAATTCCTAATTAACATTCTCAACTAACTTCAAATTATCATTCCTCTATATCCTAATTCCATATTTCATATACTATCATTTGTTTTCTTGAAATATTATGGAGTTTTTACTATATCAACTTAAATCTAGATATAACTTGTAAGTGGAAATGTTGATTATATTGACTTAACTTCAATAGGAGGAAACTTGTAGTTTCAATCACATATCTATAGAAACTTGTCATAGAATGGATCTCTCATGACTTTAGGGTTTAGATGACACATTATGGGTAGTAAACCTATCCCTCCTAATAAAACCAAGTTCAAGAGGATACATTATCAGTAATACCTCCACCTTTCATGATAATGCTAGGGTTAACATTCTATATCGATTTATTCTATGTAACTACTATTCATAGAGTCATGTTGTTGAAAACCATTGTAGGAAACTTGTGCATCTTACCTAAACCACATTTATTGTAGAACATATTAGTATTTGAAATCATAAATCAAATGATAAGTAAAACATAGAATATATAGAATCTTCTTTATGTCTGTGACATAAAAGATGCCTCAATACGATAGAAATTTCATTATTACATAACTCTTTAACTTATAGGTTAGCTCACCAATAATCATATCCATATAAATACAACACAAATTTCATATAAAAATACATAATTTTATTAATATATATATATATATATATATATATATATATATATATATAAATCTAAAATATATATTTGCCTCTATTATGTTTTCAAAACATAATTTTGAACTAGTATCCGCATGCCAAAATTCTACATTTTAATTTGTATGTTTCAATCAATTGCATAACCACTGTGACCATGAACCTGTAATAATAAAAATAATGTAATTCAGCACATAAATAGGTTCATATGTACACATCTCAAATGTATACATTAATATAATTGTGTGGAAATAAATACTAAGCAATAAAGTACTATGATGAATAAACTCAAATTTCTAACTGCATATGGCCAAAATACGGAGTGTTACCTACACAATCTTGAAAAAGATCATGAAATTAGGATATATATATAGTCGTACATCATTTCCTTAATAGAAAACCCTATGTTATATATATCCTACCAGATCTTCTCATGATTAAAACATGTTGAGGCCATCAATATATTGATCATCACTAGCCATATTTACTGGATACGTTACTATGTTTTGACTCGATTTTATTACAACTTAAAATTTATTTAACACAAACACAAATACACCACTATCATGTAGATTTATTCTTCGTAAGTTCCGTATAGAAGAGCCCCATTTAATGTACGTACTACTAGTTAGGCCACTAGTAATAACCTTATAAGATTATTGGTTCTCTAATTAAGAGAATATTGTAAATTAACATCTATATCAATTTTATTAAGTCATGCATACAAACCCACCTACAATATATCAATCATTATAGAAAATTATTGTTTATTTTGGTTACGAATACTGCTTGAGTGGTAGTATGTATATTCATCACTCACGAGACTGGTGCACACATGTTTCTCATGCTTAAGAACATTAACTACGATATTGTTAATTGATTAGTATTAAGTGTGGTCCCTTCATAGTTTTTTTTTTTTTTTTTTGTTTTTCTTCACTAGTCACTTTCTCTTAATGCATATAGATTAGATCATCATAAGGTAAATATTGTCTATATAATTATCTTTATCTTCCTGAATTTCAAGGTTTAATATGATCTCTGTTGATACTTGAGTATCACAAAATACAAACAGGCTTAAAATAGCACCTACACTACACGTGGATTAGTAAGTATTTATAGAGTTTATACAAAGGTCTATTGCAGGTTCTACAATTATTCATTTTTAAATTTTTATTTTCTCATAATTTTACTTCATCTCAAATTTATATCATATATGTTCACATGATACTTATTAAGTCTCGCTTTTGACCTTTTTAGGTGTACCAGTGGAACTTTCCAAGTTACTATTCCTTAGTACAAAATTAGTTGAATAAAATTAGTTGAATAGTGGAATCAACATTTTCATCTTTTGTGATTGTATTTCTAAATTGGTTTCAATTTATTGATGTGGAAATTATTTTTCGCATTGATTAGCATTTGTTTTTTTGCAAATTTTTATTTTATCATAATGTCATCATTACATAAATTCATAATAGATAGTAGTACTCTTAGCCACTTACACTCACTACCATCATTTCAAAGTAATGAACAAAAATTGACTTAACAAGTTGAAACATAATTGGACATAAGTTATGTCAATATCATGTTGCTCGATATAATTGGTCTATATAACACTTTATATATCATGATACAATAAATCATATCATATTGATATTTCATTTGTAATTTTCAACTCAAGTTATAAGTTCATAACATAGGCCTCTTTATAGTAACCATTCAATTATTCATAAGAACATAGAAATAAATGCAAACCCCTGTTGCAAAGTTTCTGTTATTAGAGGAAATTTTAGCCTAAAAGTGCCCATGAAATTTTCACGTACATAATATGTAAACCAATAAAAATGTTTTAAATTTAAAAAGAGGTACATGTAAATATTTTGGAGGGAAAAAAAACTACTTCTATTAATGTATTGTTAGATTATCTCCTTATAGATTTTTTCAAATTTCAAGTGTAGACACTCATTAGATGAAAAAATAAATTTTGCATCCAACGAGTACCCTTTATGCATCCTTTTGATAAGACCCATATTGATAAAAATTGAAGACAATTAAAAAAATGTGTTGAACACACTTTCGTAATCTATCTTCATTTTTTTTATCAATGTGGGTCTTCCCAAAAGTATGCATAATGCGTATTCGTTGGATGCATAATGTAATTCTATGTCCAATGAGTATCTAGAGTTGAAATTTGACTAAAATTATAAGGATATAAGCTAAAAATACAATAAAAGAAAGTGTTTTATTCTTTTGCATGCAAAATTCATCCCTTATTTTATTATTTTTCCTTAGCAGGCCGGTTAAGCTGAAATTTCACCTATTATGTCAACATCACCATCGTAACCTTGCTAATGCTTACATACAACCTATTTTTGTGATAGACCTGACACTGTACCCTCTCTCGGCTCAAGGCTCTTTCCCCGACATTTTTAAATACATAAGTAGCCTATTTTCATAAGTTAGGTTCCTATGATAGCTAAAATTTCAATGGCACACCACACCAAACTCTCCATTATTTATGTAGTGTTTTGCTACCTAATGGTAATTTTCAATATGAATTTCATTCTCTATAGAACAAGTGTCATTAGAAAAATCATTTGTTTTCTACACATGCACATCATATAATACACAATAATTAGGAGTAAGGCCCATCATCAATTATAGCTCATAACATAAATATTAATGAAACTTTAAAAGATGTTGACCTATGCATAAATCTAACCTCTTTCTAATGTGCAAGCCATCAATGCTTTTAATGTAACAATATTATTTTCCTCAGTCTTAGAATTACTAAGGTTATATAATGTCTAGGTTTTAATATACCAACCAATACATAACATTGACAAGGTTAGATTTTCTTATAATCTATACATGCTAATATGTTCTCACTTAAAATAATGTTTACTCAAGGTACCTCTCACTTATTAAGTTGAGAATGACCTGATGTCATACATCACACAACATTTCTCATATTAATAATTTATTTTAGGATACAAGAATTATTTTACAACACCATCCCAAACCTTAAAGTTGTCCGTTGGAATTCGACATTTAAAACCAGTAAATGAGTTTTATGTAGGTTTTTAGAAACCTGCCGATGCTCACAATTATTAATTCTAGTCTTAAAGCTTTAAACAATGCCATGCATGCCTTACAACCCCGCCACGTTGCTATCTCTTGATGCACACTATATGGCGATGGTTCCAAAACATTAGCATGAGCAAAGGAAAAAGAATCGTTATATCTAGGTTTTTCTTTTTACCTATAAGTGATGTTAAAAGCATGACGTTGAATGGTGATAAAAAAACAGGTGAAATAGCCGTGTCTCTAAATAAATTATTGAAAGTGTCGCCATTTTTGTAGTAGAGCGTGGATGTGAGAGTTCGAGCACCAGCTCAATTCTCATAGAAGTGGAGAGCTGGAGAGGCTGCACGACTATCCATTCGCATTGAGCGGGAGCGGTTGAATCGAAGCCCTTGGCATTAAGAGTGCTGGTCACTCCCCAGGTAATGCACTTGGGTTCAACCGCATTCTTTTGGGGCCTAGTGCGGACTATATTTGGCTGAAGGAAGTTCGGGCCTCTGGCACGGGACAAATTCTTCTTCAAACAAATCCAGCCATATGGCTTTACATATAGGTTGGAATTGGATTACCGAACTTCTGAACTGGCGTGGGACCTTCGCTCAGAATTCTGGTTTTGCCGAGGTTTTTGAATAGAGATTTTGGACTCAATACTTTGTCGATCCACAATTCACTAGCGTCATAACTTATCATCGGCCAAATTGTAGTTAATTGACCATAAATACAGTGTTAATTGTCCAGTGCAAGTGCAAATTAATGATGATATGTATGGTCAAAGTCTTTAAAACAACCAATGATGTAATTATTTTTTTTTCAATAATTTAAAACCATTTTCTAATGTGTGACAAATATTGAATTATGTCAGATCAATATTCATTAGACTAATTAAAAATTAAAATTAAGAATTTTAAAAATTGGCAATACAATAAGTAAAATTAAATCAATAAATATTTTAAGAAAATTTTAACTAAATTCAAGAATATTTCATAAACTAATACATAGTCAATAGTATTTGATCGCAAGGCCAAAGTTATAGTTCTTTTGAGACAAAGACTAATAATAATGAATATAATCCTTGTTGTTAATTTGATTAGTATGTGTTTCACTAGAGATTACAACATTCCCCTCGTAGTAAAAGTGAATTGACTTTGAATGCTTTGGTTGTGTTTTTGTAATTTTAGTTAAAATTTCGGGAAATGTTTAATATTTTTATTTTTCCATAAATTAAAATATAAATTTATAATTTTCTAGAAATCTTATTTTTAATTTTTGATTGATTGAGCGAGTTTTGAGGGGACCATAATTCCCTTGGTGGAGAGAGTTTTATTTTTGGTATTTGTGAGTTTCTAACAATATATTTAAAAATAAATAAATAAATAAACTACTTTTTTGAATGGCCATTCTTTGTATGAGTGCACTAACACTGTTATGCTACTGTTATGGCTAATGATGCTAGAACCAATGTTGTTGCAGGTCCTTTACGTGAGCCATGGAGCGGGGCAGCACTAAACAAATCTCCAATTACTATTATCATTATGTTTCATTGTGCAAATCTTTCACTATGCGGAGGAAGCTTCCTCCGCATAGTGAAAGCTCCACACAAGCAAACAACATTGTGAACCCGAATGAAACTAAATACAACATATTTTGGGTAGGGGAAAATTGAGGGGCTAATAGTGGAAAATGGGCTAATTTTTCATGTTTTTCTAGACAATACTTCTCCAATTTCTATTTTTTCTAAAAATTATTTGCTGAAATTTTAGAGGATTAAAATTATTTTACCTTAAAAATTGCTCAATTTTTAAACTATAAATAAAATTATTACAAATTTGAATATTAAAAAAAGATATCACTAGATATTTTAAAACTTGCATATTAGGGACTAATAAGATTCGCCAAAGTTTGTAAACTTTAAGATAAATTTCCATCTTTAAAATTTTCCTTGATTTCGGGAATTGGTCATGTTTGTGCACATGGTTGCTACCATTATCACGTTCTCTGCTATCACATATTGTATTTAATTGTGCATGTGTAGTACTAGACATCATCCACAGTCTTCGAGAATTGGTCATGTTTGTGCACATGGTTTCTACCATTATCATGTTCTCTGCTATCACATATTGTGTTTAATTGTGCATGTGTAGTACTAGACATCATCCATAGTCTGCAGCCAGTGTCTAACTAGAATCTAGTAAATGAATCTAATATTGATCAACAAGCGAAAACAAAGTGAAACTATTAATGTTCAAAAATGAACACATATTGTATTGTTATTCAAATGGACTACAATCTAAGAATTTAATACACCAAACAACATTACATGAAAATATTTCTATTAATAACAGATGTCATTCTTATTGAAAGTATTCATATACTAACTAGTATTGCAACAAGTCAATGTAATTACAATTCTTAATTCATATGTTTCAATATTCATAGTAAATAGTGAGGTCTATCACTCATGATGGTATAACATCATAATAAGTTATAAAATGATGACATAAGTGGAGGTGTGGAGGCGTGTGGAGGTGCAAAGGTGTGCAGAGGCTTTTATGAAATGCGGAGGCATTCACTTTCTGCACAACTATTGCACTTGCCAATTGTTTATTTCAAAATTGCCAATTTGATCTCCATTTAGAGTTGTCGATGGTGATTTTGTGTGAAATGGGCATGTAGCTTAGCTTAGCAACTCCAGCGCCATGTAACAAAGGGTGGCTCTCATGTTGCTCACCACACCCTATGATTTCTCTCAGTAATGAGGGGTTCACGGGGGCAGGGATACACCCCTTATGTTAGCTACTAGGGGGTATGCACTCTTGGTTATAGCTCCTTCCTCATGTATGTTATGCCGCAACACTCTTTCCACTCCTGCACCAGGAGCTCTAGTGAGTCAAAAAAGAAGCATATGTCTGCAAAGGCGCAGAGGTGGGAGTTTTTTATGAAATACAAAGGCCTATACATTCCACAATGCTATTCCACCCGCCACTACCTTGTCAAGAAATTAAAATTCAAAACCAAAAAAAATTATAAGTGATAAACATTGTTGGTTTCCCAAATTTCCCTATTTTCTACCCCATTTCCATAAATATCAACCTCTGTTTTACCTCAATAAATACCCTTCTTTCCTACAGTAGTAAAAAATAGTTACCCATTCCTGCACTTGCTCATATTTTACATTAATATTTATTATAGTGCTTTATTAATCATTTTATATGGAGTTCATGCCTATTTGCATACCTCTTGTAACTCACGTTAATTTCCTAGAGTACTTGTGGAACTTAGTATTAATTATGAATGAGTATGACTAGTGCAGGTAGATTCCCGTAGTGCCATGAAGACTACCTGAGATTGCCGAGAAGCCAAATCTTCCCCGAAGATGGGTCTAGATCCTTAAATCCAAGTTTAGCTGCTGATGAACTGAAGAAGGATAATAGGTGGTGCGCAATCAGGGATTGTTTTCCAAAGCTAGGTTACAACTAAGAGAAATACATGTGCATTATAACTGCTGGCCGAGTTTGTAATTTCGATTTCTAAGTCTGTTCGGTCGAAAGGCCTTAATAATAAATGTTTGTAATTAGTGAAAATGGCTAGGGCCGAAAGGATGTATAAGATATAGATCATAGGTAGGATTATCTAGTGAACCATCGATTGTAATTTCGTTTCTTATGTAATCTGGTTATCGCCTCAGCTCTGGGGCTAGACTGCTCTGTTATGTATATTTGCTGAATCGAGTAATACAAGAGAACTACAATGATTTGCATACACAACATCTAATTTATCTTTGATTTATATTTGAAGTGTTGAGCTTTTTCGTTCCTTAGAAGGGGAACGAGCTGGCTGGCTAGGGCCCAGCCAACCCAGCTCGTTTACCCCTCTTGCTTTTGTTAATCAAAAAGACGGTGTGAATATTTCTTTTGCAGTTATGTGATGTTACAATTTTAATAGTCATTTCTCAATTTCTTATTTAATTATCTTTTGTATCTAAAGTGTGAAATGGATCTGTGGTTTGGGAGTTATCTGCGTTTACTTTTTTCATGAAAATTCTTTCTCACATTTCCTTTACTCTCAATCTCTATCTTAATTCATTTTTGATCGGATCGTGCAGGGAACTCTTTCCTACACCAGTGCATGTGTTTGCCTACACTTTGGTTTAGTCATTTGTTTTAGAGCAAACATTGAATCACTTACCTGCATATTATTTCTAGTGATTTTGCAAGTGAATGAATCAGTAACTTAGTAATTGTCTCCAGCATTAAAAGTACATCTTTAGCAGATCTGGAAGAAGTTGCATAAAATTATCATGAACATGTTATACTTGTAAAGAACATAAGAATTTTGAGTAGATTACCAAAGTTAGTTAACACATGCGAAACACTTAGACTATTGTTTGATTCCTTTGGATTGCTTTTCTTTCATCAAGTTTATTTCCTTTGCAAGGTTTAATGAATTAAAGCATCTTTCCTTTTCAGAGATAATTTACTTCAGACTTTCATTTACAATTGCAATTCTTTTTCAGCACATCTTTTAATCCTTTCGAAAGTAATTTGGAAACTGGGTGAAGGAAACTCTACCTCAGTGCAAAAGTGGGTCTCTTGTCACAGAAACAGAGTGCTCTAAGCCCTGAGGCTTAGAGAACCTTCACTAAGACATAAGCCTTAAGTATGGAAGGTCAAATATACTTTTACACAGAGATAATGTACCTGCATTAGTGCAAGCATACTACAACAATGCAAGGAGAGGTTGTTTGTGTGGAAGGAAGATGAAGAGGAAGACAGAAATCTGCAACGACCCACTTGTCAAACTGTTAGCCATCCATATAAAGATGAACAAAGCATTTCATTACAACATTTAAGATTGTTTCCGTTGTGTGGAATTACTTTACTTGATTTACTTGGAAATTGTGTTTTACATTCCAGCACTAGAGTTACTTTCGTGTCAATTGCCTTTCCAATTGTTTTTTGTTTGATTCTGCAAAGCATATCCTTTAAGAAGTAGGATTAGGAATAGGAAAAGTTCATACGATTTATGGCATTGCCTGTGCTTTGTCTCTAAGTTTATGAAACCATTGGGTTGACAATTAAGTGTTGAAGAGTTTGCTCAACTGCAATTCCTGCACCCAACATTTTGGCGTTGTTGCCAGGGAGGTGATTTGAATTGGTAAGAATTTTCCATTTTTTTTGCAATAAGGGGTAAGTTTGCTATTATTTTTTCCTGTTGTGTGCTTCTATTGTTTGAAGGAATTTATAGGTGCCAATTTTTTTTTTTTGAAAATTACAGTTTTTATTTGAATTTCGTTTTGTCATTTTTTGACATGAATGCCTAAAAGAGGTAGGGGTCCGAAGCCCAATAGGGGCCAAAGAAATACTGACAAATCTGAAACCAAAACTCATATTGGGGCTTCTTTTGCAAACAGAAAGTCCAAACAAACTTAGACTCATCACGTAGGAACAATCCACCTAGGCCCTGGTAGCAGTGATTCAGGTGTGACACAACCCATAAAGGGGAAGAAGGGGACTGTTGGAATCCATAGTCAGCCTTCTCATCCCATTGAGAGCGGTTAATGTGGAAGAAGAACAATGGACGATATGGAAGACCAATGCAGAAGGAAGTGGTGAGAATTAGGTAAATGAGGAACAACCCATTTTCGGATTCTCGATTGTGGATCCTGATACACAAGTACAAATGAAAAATATTTCACCATCATCTCTTCCTCATTTTTATGGTAAGGTACATGAAGACCAGGACCATTTCTTATTCGAGTTTGATATTTTGTGTAGAAGTTATGATTATTCATCTGAGACCCAAAAGTAAAAGTTGTTTCCTGCAACTCTCAAGGATGCAACACTCCACTGGTTCATGGGACTAGGAGGAAACACTATATCTTCTTGGGAGAAAATGAAGAGAGTGTTCTTGTCAAAATATCAGGAATATTGTAAAACTAGAGATATTCAAGATGAAATCTTTACTATTGTGCAAAATGATGATGAGACTTTAGAGGACTACTTGGAGAGATTCTTGTATATCCTTCAAAGGTCAAAGCACAAATTTGATCCAAGTACCATTAGAACCTTGTTCTTACATGGGCTCACTAATGATGCTAGAAATAATTTAAATTTGTTAGGACAAGGGGATATTTCTCAAAAGACTTTTGATCAAATTTGTGACTTGTGTAGGAAATTCTCGAGGAACCAATATAGATCCGGTAAAGGAATTCGGAATAAAAATAGAAAAACTGAATCTACTGATGCTATGATTACTGGATTAGAAAATAAAATGGACACTATGAAAATTGAAATAATGAATATTATTAGTAAATAAATAGACTCTTTGAAGTTTTAGCAGAAAATTGTAGAAGATCAAGAGATATTGTCCATTTTATGTCCTAAATGTAGAAGAAACCGTCCTTTAAGAGAATGTCCTCTAGATATTAAAGAAACTAATAAATGTGCAATTTGTGTAGATAACCATGTTACAGATAAGTGTCCCTCTATAACCCCGCTGAAAGCTGTACTTGAAGGGGGACAACCTGAAGCCAAATCATTGCATGCTATGGAGGCACGAAGAAATTGACCTCAGGTATGTGAAGGTATGGTTCCTGAACCCCCACCACATTTTTCGGTTATAATTCACAATCATATTCCTATCCTAACACTGGTCACTCTTAACATTGGCATCATGGGAATCAATATCATTATGGACAACCCTCCCAATCTTGGCAACAAGGATGGAGAGGGCCAAACCATTCACAACATTCACATCATTCCCATCCTACACCTATGCAATCATACCCTCCTACATATGCACCTTACTCAATGCCTCAACCATCATTACCTCAACTGAGTCAACCTATGCCACCATTACCTTTACCTCCACCGTTTCGACCTTCTCAGCTTCCTTCTCAACCTTTACCCAACCCCAATAATAAAGAGGTACAAATGATCCATTCTATGACCCCGCTTTCTTCATCCAGATTTCAGACTATGCTAGTTGGAGTCAATGATATCCAACTGAGATCAGGGAAGGTAGTAACCTCAGAAACTCAAAAGCATCCCATGGTGATTATCAATGAGAAAGGAGAGGAGGAAACTCCTAACCATTCTAAAAAAGATGACATCATCCAGCCTATCCTTGTACATTCTAAGCCCTTGTCATCTTCTTCCAACTGACCTCCCTACCCAGAGAGGTTATTTGTGGAGAAGAAAGAACCCATTCTTGAGTTTATTCTAGCTTCTAAGCTTAGGATCCTTTTCATAAGGGTACCTTTGCTCGAAGCTATCAAAGAGATTCTCATATGTACAAAAATCATTAGGGAACTCTGTCTCAAGAAGCTAGGAAGGAAAAGATTGGAACCCCAAACCATTCAATTTGTTGGTAGAGTAGCAGAGTTAATGACGGGATGTATGCACATGGAAAAGTATACTGACCCCAAAAACCCTGTTGTCTCTATTCAGATAGGTGATGTCCTTGTCTCCAATGTACCTATAGACCTAGGGGAAACCATTAATGTTATGACCAAGAAAACATTTGATCAACTTGGATTGGTCCATATCCGTCCTACTCCCACTATGCCTGAACTGGCAAATCGATCTAAAATCAAGCCGGAAGGGGTGTTGGATGATGTAGTCATTGCCCTATATTCTTGGGAATATCCCACAGATTTCATTATGCTTCAGCCAAAGAACCCTATTGGAGGGAATCCCTTGATCTTGGGACGACCATGGCTTGCTACGGCCGATTCTTATATCGGATGTCGTTATGGTGATATGTGTATTTCCCATGGAGATTCCAGAAAGAAAGTCACTTTATATCCACCCACTACATCCATTCAAGAGCTCTGAGACACTTTATGGTTAGACTACAATAGTGATGAGGAGACACAACCTGTTTCCTTGATACATCAAAATGTGGAGTCCTCACATGAGGGTGAGATTCAAGACTTCCTGAAAAATCTAGACACCATGCCTAACTTCGAGTCATTAAGTCATATTTTTAGTCTAGATTTTCAGGAAGGATATGACTCTCTACCTTCGTCATCACCATCTCTAGAGACAGCATTATGTACTCTTGAGCCTGATACTACTCTTATTGAGATTATTCTAGGTAAATCCTTGTATATCAGTTCAGACTTGGATCCTTCTCAACAAGAGCAGCTTGTGAATTTGTTGCGAAACCATCTTGATGCCTTTGCATGGGGTTATGAAGATATGAAAGACATCCTCCTGAAACTTGTACATACCATATCTATATTCAGGATGGACCTCAACTTGTCCAACAACCCCAAAGGCGAATGAACCCAGATCTAAGTGATGTTGTAAAGGAAGAATTGCAAAAAATCTTAGATGTTGATTTTATCTATCCTATTTCTGACAGCCAATGGGTCTCTCCATTAGTATTAGTCCCAACGAAAGATGGGAGATGGTGCATTCTTTATTTACTATAGAGAATTGAATAAAGCCACTCTTAAATATTACTTCCCTCTTCCTTTCATCGATCAGGTACTCGATACCCTTGCTGGTAAGAAGTACTTTTATTTCCTAGACGGCTTTAGCAGATATAGCCAGATACAGGTAACACCTGAGGATTAAGACAAAACCACTTTTACATGTCCATGGGGTAAAGTTTCTTATCGAGTGCTACCCTTTTGGCTATGTAGTGCCCCGACTACCTTTCAAAGGGAAATCTTGGCTATTTTTACTGATGTTGAATGCGTAGAAATTTATATGGATGATTTCTCTGTATTTGGTGGTTCATTTTAGGAAGCCCTCAAGAATCTAGAAAAAGTGCTTCTTCACTACCAAGAAGCTCATCTCGCCTTGAGTGATAAGAAATGCAGATCAATGTGCAAGGCGGGAGTGGTTCTTGGCCATCTTATTTCTCGCAAAGGTATCCAGGTTAACCCTGCAAAAATAGAAGTTATTTTGAGTCTTCCTATACCAAAAACTAAAAGGGAAGTGACAGTTTTTCTAGGACATGCGAGCTACTATAGGAGATTCATTGAAAATTTCTCAATGATAGCTACCCCCATTTTCCAACTTTTGGCTAAAGATAATGAGTTTTCTTGGTCCACAGCTTGCCAATAGTCCTTTGAGACATTGAAGGAAAAATTAGTTTAGGCACCAGTGTTGAGAGGACCAAACTGGTCCCTGCCATTTCATATTTCCTCTGATGCCTCAGATACTACTATATGTGTAGCTTTAGGACAAGAAGAAGACAAACAATCTTATGCTATTTATTTCACTAGTAAAAACTTGTCACCCACTGAACTCAATTATACGGTTACCGAGAAAGAGTTTTTAGCTGTAATTTTTTCTATTAATAAATTCAGGCATTATATTACAGGATATGAAGTTTTTGTACATACTGACCATTCTGCTATAATATATTTGATGAATAAACCATTAACTATCGGTAGAGTGACTAGGTGGTTGCTATTATTACAGGAATTTAATATTACTATTATTGATAGAACAGGAAAGTCAAATGTAGTAGAAGATTATATTTCAAGATTAAATAATCCTGGTGAAGCAATTCCTGTTGATGATGATTTTCCTGATGAACATCTTTTCGTTGTGTCAACAAAATCTCCATGGTTTGCTGACATAGCTAACCATTTAGTCACCAGAAAATTACCTCCTCACTTATCCGCTCGTGAAAGGTAGAATATAATTCAGAAAAGTGTTGTATATTCCTGGATCCAAGGAGACCTCTTTTACACCGGAGCAGATCTCATTATCCATAGATGTGTATAGAGGAAGAGGTGTTTGATATCTTAAAATCTGCCCATGATGAACCTTGTGGGGGTCACTTCGCCGATAAGAAGATTCCATACAAAGTGTTATGAGATGGTAATTTTTGGCGTTCCTTGTTCAAGGATGCCAAACAATATGTCAAGTGGTGTGATAACTGTCAGCGAATTGGCCAGCCTAATCAAACCAATGAAATGCATTTTTGTCCTTAGGTTATGGTTTAGCCTTTTGAAAAATGAGTTATTGATTTTTTAGGACCAATAAATCCTGCATCATCAAATAAAAAACATATTTTGGTTTGTACAGATTTTGTTACAAAATGGGTAGAAGCTAAAGTTGTTTCTTTTGCTACTGAAAGAGTTGTTGTTGATTTTCGTTTTACTGAAATTTTTACTAAATTTCTTGTGCCTAGAGAAATTGTTTCTGACAATGGATCGTAGTTTATTTCTAATCTGGTATAGGGTGTGATGGAGTAGTACAAAATATGACATACGAAATCTACACCATATCACCTGCAAGCAAATGGTCAGGTGGATTCCATGAATAAGGTGATTGAGTCCATCCTCACAAAGACAGTAAACATGCACAGAAAGGATTAGGCTGACAAATTACCGGAAGCATTATGGGCCTATCGAACCACTTGGAGAAACAACACAGGACACACACCATATGATCTGGTGTATGGGAAACAAGTCCTCTTGCCGATAGAATTCCAGATCAAGACTTTCAGGACTTCAGTCCAATAGGGGCTAGATCTCTCGGAAGCACAGCAGCAACACCTTCTACAATTAAACAAGTCAGATGAAATCCAAAGCGATGTTGTTCAGTAGAACATCTTGGTTCAACAACAGCGCAAAAAGTGGCATGACAAGTCCATTTAGAAGAAGTAGTTCTAATCAGGTGATTGGGTACTCCTTTACGATTCGAGATTCAAACATTTTAAAGAAAAATTCCATACATGCTGGATGGGACCCTATGAGGTGGTCAAAGTGTTCGAAAATGGAGTTGTAGAAACCAAAACAATTGATGGATGGAATTCTATGTTCCTGGTAAACAGGCATAGATTGAAGGTATGTTTTGAGCCCCTTACTAAAGGAGATTTTATGCAGCAAGTCCAACAACCATTTGAGAAAGAGTTGGTAGGTGGTAACAAAAACCTGTTGAAGAATTGATTCCTTCTTGTCCTTATTAAAAAAATAAAAAAATAAAAAGAAAAAAAATGACAAAAAAAATTATATTTATACATATAAAATAAAATAAATGATAATAAATAAATAAATAAAATCTTGTAATTATGAAAATGAGTTGACTAACATGATTGCAGAAGGATCAATCTGAAAACCAGCATGCTGGTAGGAAGATTAGAATTTTAATAAAAACGAAATGTTACTTGATTTTTAGATATGTTGGTTGCCACCAACAAGAAGCAGGTTCATGAAACTGAGCACTTACCCAAGTTTGGAGTAACTAGCATGGAAATTTTTATCCAAGTAAACGCTTACTTCCCACCGCAGTTATTTTTACGTGCACCAGTGTAGGAAAATTTCAAGGTAAAGATGTTGTCTTTCTTCTATTGCCCATTTTGAAATTTCCCACTAGTTTATTCTCTAAATTCCCCAATGAATTACCTTCCTCTTTCTTCCGAGAAACTTCCCTTTCCCGATTTCATAAAATCCCTCTTTCCCTTAAATTTTTTCCCACATCCCATTTCATTTATCCCTCTTGGTGATATTGTTTCTGAAATCCCTGTTGTAATATTCCTTCCCATTCTAAAATTTTTACCCCTTTCCCACTTCTTTATTCCCTCATAAATTGATTGTAGAATTTGATGCAGTCAATCCAAAAGGCATGTTTGAGAAAAACCAAAGGATGGCAAATAATTTTTTCTTGTATATGAGGCAATTTTTTTTTTAGTCTAGATACAAAAGTATGTCCTATCATATTCTCTATTGGTAAAAGTCTCTGGTGCAAGCACAACACAGTGCAGGCACAACGCAGTGCAAGCACAGTAGTGCAAGCAGGTTTAGTGCAGAAACACAACTGACTGCAAAAGAAATCTACATAGTCCTGGAGTGGTTTATCAATGGTACTAATGGGCCTGTACTTTCCTGTATATGTGTTGATCTGTTATCTCATTCCATGTTTTATTTGATACTTTCTTTCATTATTTACTAACCTAGGAAAAAAATCTTTAAAGTGTAAAATGTATAAGGTTTAAAATCTAATATTTTAAATGAGTGCTGAAGTATGCCTGATTAAATTATGATGCCGACTGTGGGATGGTACTATTGTTAGATAACCTACGTTCACCCTCCATGAAATAATTCTACATTACCTGGCCATTATTAGCTTGCCCGTAATCTGATCATTGTAGTCTTTTCACCACCACACCCTATACCGCCATTGCATCCAATCATTACGATTCACCCATAGTGGGCTGACATGAATCAACACCTGATATGGGAGAGGGGGGGGGGGATGTTCCATCATAGCCAGGTGAGGGGGTCTGAAAAGATGGAGGGCGACGAACCTTCAGCATAAAACTCTTGGTGAACGTTAGAGTCACTCGAGAATTCCTCCGAGGGTGTGCTTAGAGAGGGTGCAGTGGAGTTCGAAATGGAACCTATGAGGATAAAATTGTTGTCTTTGCAAGAGATTGAACAGACCACCAAGTACAGGAACAGTCTTTCACTATTGCAAGAATCTGAGTTCCTGCCATTCCTGCAGAATTTTGACGGGTTCGATGTGGCGGTGGTACTGGAGTTTGCAAGGACGTTCAAAGAAGGTCGAGTCAGGGTCAAGGCCTTAAAGTTTAAAATTACAGAGGAGTTTATTGCACAAGCCACAAAATTACCACTTACAAGGGAGTGCTAGTTTAAAAAGGAGCGACTCACTAAGAAGTGTTGGCACTGGTTTGTGATTGACAAGAAAATTAAGGTCGATTGGAGGAAAGGACTTCCACAGACTTCCATGGTCGAGAAGTGGCGAGACCTACTATTTATACTGCAGAAGTTTGTAACTGGGGAAGGATGTTATATGTTGGCATTTGTATATCAACTTTGATTGCTTTTGCATTTCTAGGCAAGAAAGTTGATTAATTTCCCTCACTTCTTGCTCAGATGTCTTGAGAAGATGGCAAAAAATGTGCAGAGTGGAAGTGCATGTCAAGTTGCAACCAAGATCTACCATCATGGGTTTATCACGATTCTAGTAAAAAAGAAGTTAGAAGAAAAGGGAGTAACACGGGGAGCATTTCTGAAAGAATTTTGAGCGAGGGGCACAGAGGTGTCTGCTAGCACGAGTAGAAGCAAGAAGAGAAAGGCAAAGACATTCTCTCCTACCAAGCAAGAAGGTGAAAGTTCACCAGTGCAAGAAGAGAAGAGGGTTGTTGAAAACAGTCCACACGCGACAAAGAAGAGGAAGACCAAAACCTCGATGAGGAGGAAGACTGTCGCCCAAGGGACGAACCAGTCAAGTTCTCCAATCGTAATCGATGAATCACCCCAAGTCTCCCCCATAGTTCATAATCTCTCGGTGCTTGTAGATGTAGTGGCACACACTCTGGAAGATGAGAAGAATGCAGAAGATGATGTATTGTTATCAAAATTTGTCAACAGGATAAGGAGCAGAAAGACGACACCAAATATTGGTGAAGTCCAAGCAGAGGAAGACGAAGAGGAACAACATGCAGAGGCCCTTGATAATTTCAGTGAACCAGGCGTAGAGACCCTCAATGATTTCGAGGAGCGGGGTACTGAAAACCCTGCAATTTTAGAAGGTTAGGGTATTGAAGACACTGCGGTTTTAGAAGGTCAGGGTATTGAAGACCTTATGGTGCTAGAAGGACAGGGTATTGAAGCCCCTACAGTTGTAGAAGAACGGGGAACCGAAACCCCTACTAATTTGGGAAGACAGGGTGTTGTATCCCCCAAGAACCTGGGAAAACAAGGTGTCAAGATCCCCGAGGATTTGAGTGGACAAGGTACTGAAACCCTTGGCACGGAGATTGGTGAGGGCATCAAAACCCTCAATGATGAGACAACCTCGAGTATAGGAACCCTCGCCGACGTCATAAGGCAGACATTCGACAACCTTGACCTTGATGATGATGGGACTTGTTTCGAGTCCGTGGCAGAGAAGGCATTCACACCTAAAGATCTCAACACAAAATTGTCCACTCCCTTTCTCAATAGCAAAATAGTAGATCTAGAGCAACAAATCCATGACCTAGAGGCTTTAAACTAGGTCATGAAAGAGCAGAGTTGGCAAAGCATAGCAAGGTGGAGTTACTTGCAGAAGTAAAGAGGTAGAAGCAAATAGTAAAGGTATGGAAGTATCAGGCTTCAAATCGCTATAAAATCCTCAAGAAGGTGACCAAGTAGCTGCGAAAAGCCTGAGACAAGAAGCCAAAGATAGTGAAAGCAAGAATAAACATTGAAGTTTAGGACTGAGGAGCTCGCCATTCATTTTTGAGGATTTTTTGTAGAAGTTAAAACGTTGTGTGAGAAAACACAACATCTTAGGGATGGGAGGATGTTGGTGTCCCAAATTGCCATATTTTCTACCCCATTTCCTTAAATATCAACCTCTGATTTACCTCAATAAACACCCTTCTTTCCTGCACTAGTCCAAGATAGTTACCCATTCCTGCAGTTGCTCATATTTTACATTAAGATTTATTACATCGCTTTATTAATCATTTTATATGAATTTCATGCCTATTTACATACCTCTTGTAACTCATGTTAATCTCCTAGAGTAATTGTGGAACTTAGTATTAATTATGAATGAGTATGACTAGTGTAGGTAGATTCCTACACCACCACGAAGACTGCCCAAGGTTGCCAAGAAGCCAAATCTTCCACGAATACGGGTCTCGATCCTTGACTCTGAGTTTAGATGCTGATGAACTGAAGAAGGATAATAAGTGGCACACAATCAGGGGTTGTTTTCAAAAGTTAGGTTACAGACAAGTGAAATACATGTGCATTATAAATGTTGGCCGAGTTTGTAATTTCGGATTAAGTCTGTTCAGCCGAAAGGCCTGAATAAGAAATGTTTGTAATTAGTGAAAACAGATAGAGCCGAAACGATGTATACGATATAGATCATAGGTAGGATTAGCTAGCGAAACATCGATTGTAATTTTGTTTCTTATGTAATCTGGTTATCACCTCAGCTTTGCGGCTGGACTGCTCTGTTATGTATATTTGCTTAATCGAGTAATACAAGAGAACTGCCATGATTTGCATACACAATGTCTAATTTATCTTTGATGTATATTTGAAGTGTTGAGCTTTTTCGTTCCTTAGAAGGGGAACAAGCTGGTTGGCTAGGGCCCAGCCAACCCAGCTCATTTACCCCTCTCACTTTCGTTAATCAGAAAGACGGTGTGAATATTTCTTTTTCAACTGTGTAATTTTACAGTTTTAATAGTCATTTCTCAAGTTCATATTTAAATATATTTTGTAGCTAAAGTGTGAAATGGATCCGTGATTTTAGAGTTAGCTACATTTACTTTTTTCATGAAATTTATTTCTCGCATTTCCTTTACTCTCAATCTCTGTCTTAATTCGTTTTAGATCGGATTGTGCAGGGAACTCTTTCCTACACCAGTGCATGCATTTGCCTACACTTTGGTTTAGTCATTCGTTTTGTAGCAAACATTGAATCACATACCTGCATATTATTTCCAATTATTTTGCAAGTGAATGAATCGATAACTTAGTAACTATCTCCAACATTAAAAGTACACCTTTAGGAGATCTGGAAGCAGTTGCATAAAATTATCATGAACATGTTATACTTTTAAAGAACATAAGAATTTTGAGTGGATTACCAAAGTTAATTAACACATGAAAAACACTTAGACTACTGTTTGATTCCTTTGGATTACTTTTATTTCATGAAGATTATTTCCTTTTCAAGGTTTAATGAATTAAAGCATCTTTCCTTTTCACAAACAATCTACTTCAGAATTTCATTTACAGTTGCAATTATTTTTTAACACATCTTTCAGTCCTTTCGAAAGTAATTTGGAAACTAGGTGAAGGAAAATCTACCTCGGTGCAAGAGCGGGTCTCTTGTCACAAAAACAAAGTGCTCTAAGCCCTGAGGCTTAGAAAACCTTCACTAAGACATAAGTCTTTAGTAAGCAAGGTCAAATATACTTTTACACAAAGATACTATACCTCCACTAGTGCAAGCAAACTGCAATGGTGCAAGGACAGGTTGTTTGTGTGGAAGGAAGACCAGGAGGAAGACAAAACTCTGCAAGGGACCACTTGTGATAATGTTAGCCATCCATCTAAAGATGAACATAGAATCTCATTATAGCATTTAATATTGTTTCCATTGTGTGGAATTTATTTACTTGATTTACTTGCAAATTGTCTTTTACATTCCAGCACTAGACTTTCTTTGGTGTCAATTACCTTTCCGATTGTTTTCTATCTGATTCTGCAAAGCATTTCCTTTAAGAAGTAGGATTAGGAATAGGAAAAGTTCATACCATTTCTGGAATTGTTTGTGCTTCGTCTATAAGTTTACGAAACCCCTGGAATGACAATTAAGTGTTGAGGAGTTTTCTCAAGTGCAATTCCTGCACCCAACAAACATGTCGAGGCCGATGAGACAGGTCAAAAATATTGAAATTGAAATACCTGTTGATGATGATGAGATATCCCTCTTGATTCATCTATTCCACATACAAAAACCTATCATTAACAAAATAGACTCGATCACTGCAAATTTCCTTTGGTCTAGTGTTGGTGATGTGTGGAAGTTCACCTTATGGTACTCAAGAACATTTCTTGGTCTATTCACAAAGGTGTATGTGGTATTGTTGGAACTAGTAGTTTTAACTTTGCACTCCTAGTTTTGAGAATTTGGAGGCTATTATTAATGAAGGGGCCATGGAAAAAGATCATGTTTGGGAGATATATCAAGCAGGAAAGAATAGGGGAGTGGATTGCAGCGGTGGTTCATCGGGTGGTAGTCCTTCAAAAATCTGTAGCAGTCTCAGGCTAGCCATCCGTTGGCTTTGCAACAATCTATTTTGGACAGTGGTGTTACACAACATTTTGTCACTATCCCTGTACTCCCCATTCCTTGATCCTGGAGGACCTCTATAGTGAACCCTGCATGCTTTTCCTTCATGAAGAAACTCCCATTGTGTCCCTCTTCATGAGCAAATCATTTCCCTTTTGCACCATTTCCCCTGAAATTTCTGTTTTTCCCATTTTACAAGACTAGCGTTGATGACCTTTGTCTCCCTCACGCCAATGTGTAGAGATTAGCACTAATCCTCACACCGACCAGAGCGACTAAACTGAGTTCCATTCGCGTTGGTCCTATTATGGAAAGTTTTTTAAATTAGAGCTGAAGCTTCCATCTCTAGAAGCTCTGTAACAGAAGTTTGGTAAATGGTTTGGCCGGATGGGGTTGAGGATGGCAGTTTGGGCTCCTTTCCCCTATAACAATGGAACTACCTCAAGGGATAAGTCCTTCTCCCATGAAGGGGTTCCATCTCCCATCCACATTTCCTATATAAACCTCCCTTCTTCCCAAGCACAAGCTAGTCCTAGTCACAATTAGAGTTTTGGCTGAGTTTGAGTATACTATTTTAGACAAGCATGCTATTACTAGTTGTAGCCATCTAGTTGTGTGAGGGAGAAGTGTGTTTGGTTTGGAGTGAAGCCTAAAGGGAAGACCGCAACATCAAGACGAATAGGTGTAATCTCTCTTTGATATTAAGATATGAAACTATCGATTATTTCGTACATGTTTTGTAATATTACGTATTCGTGTCTTAATGCTTCTTGACTCATTAAGTAGGTTGAATTACAATTTGTCTATTATTATGTTTGTGTGATTTTTGTTGTTCACTTGTTTTAGGAGCTTGAAGAAGGAAGTGAGAGACTGCTGGAGCGAGCAAGCGAGGACATCATCAAGCAGGATAAGCGACCAAGAGGTAGGCCCTCTTGATTGATTCTAACCTAAGGAAATCTTCCATAGAATGTATCTGTTGTGGCTAGACCCATTATCGGGCTAGAGGAATTCGTTCATGTGTGCACTTATAATTTTACTTCACCACAAATTGGCAACTCCACTGGGGAGACCCCATCTTTTGTTTGTTTTAGATTTCATTTTTTCATGTGAACTTTGCTAGTTTCACATTTTCCCTTTGGTTTTGTTTCTTTTCTCCTGCTCACTGGTCTAAGCTGAAAATTCATAGTAGCAGATCTAGTCCCTGTTTTGAAATTTGTTTTATTTTTCTTTAGTTACATTGGGCAACACATTTAATCCTATGACAGTCACGTCGACTAGAACAAATCGCTGAGGAACAATCGCACTGACTAGCCTCTGGTGATTGTTGTCAGTTAGGAAGTCGTGTTGATGCCTGTAAGTAAAGGTTAGGGCTTGACCCCAATCTTGGCCAGCGTGTTCTAGTCTTTTGATTTTGATCCCATAAGCCTTTTAGACCATCTTCTCCCTGACTAGAGAGATTCATTTAGCTTGGTTTGTGTGCTTGATTTTTTTAGCCCACTCTCTAATGTGTCAAGTCTAGCCTTGATTTAAGTTTTTTTTTATTTTTTGTTTGAATCCCTCGATCAACGCTAGTTGTTAGGTAGGAAGTCACGTCGATAGGACATTAGTGCTAGTTTTAGTGCTAGTTAGTCATGCCGATCGGCACTACTTTTAGCCCAAAAGTCGCTCCGATCTTAGGGGTAAGAAAAAAATAGAATTTCTCCCATTCGAGTGCCACTATGTCTTAACCCTCAGACTCTCTTCTTCCTCCCACAAGTGACTAGGATGTTTTTTTTTAATTGAATGAGTGAAAGAGTCTCATTTTTTCTCTTATTTCTAGTGTCTCTTTTCTCTTTCCAAGCATAGATTACATTGCTTGGTTTCTCGATTGAAGCATTTATGTGTTTGGTTTGTTCGATCCAAGGAAGAAGTTGCTTTTAGTTTCATTTGTCATGCTTTGGATTTGATCGATGATTGTTTGTTTAGAATTGTGAAAGTTTTCATTAAAGTGCTTTATGTTAAAGATCCATTTTGCATTTTATGAAAAGCAGAAGATCATTCTAGTTTAATTAAGCGAAAATATTGCATTAGTAGCATTATTAAGAAGCTAGAATTGCATCATCATAGGCATGGAAATGAAATGAAACTTCTTATGTTGTTATAGGAAGGTTAAGTGCATTTAGGAGATGTCTTAGAGAAAGATTTCATTCTTTGATTGTTGCATTGATTTTGTGTTCCCTATCTCTCAGTTAGTGTTAACTTTCATCAAAGACGAAGATGTATTTTCTCATATATCTGAATGTAGGAGTTTTGTTAGATAACAGTGGCAGGGCCTTGTAATTGAAACTTAATTCAAGATCAACCGTTAAAATTTATTGAATTAACCTAAGGAAGCATTGAAACTTAACGGTCACATTTAGTGGTCTAGGCTAGAGACGTGTTCTGACATCTTTAAACCTAGCAGATGTCATTCGCTTCAGCACTAGACAATGCTAGTATGGATTTATGCTCCTCATACCGTCGAGTATATAACGGGATACCCCACTATGATGCAATCCTTTCTCCATACGAAGCCGATTCGGCCTCCTTGCAAACGTGATACTTCGAACACAACATTCGGGGAGATTACATGCCGATACTTCTCGGTTCGCCGGGAGGTATTCTGCAGTTCACGGTTACCTGCTAATCCTTTTACCTAGATCATCTAGAGAAGTCATTTGATCTTTTTGACCCATTAAACTTAAAATATCATTTGAGCACTTGTCCTTTCGAGCTCGTTTGCAATCGAAAGTGATAGAGTCACCTTTCGTCCTTTTCTTGACTCTTAAAATATGAAAAGGCAAAGTTTTGTTTCAGTGTCTTAAAATTAACTGCCCACAAAATATTCCAGATAAAAGTTATCTTCCTTATTAATTCTTTAGGGTCGATTCCAATGGAAACATTTCCAGAGTCCACCAATCTAGCATTCCCCTCAAAGGGAATCCTTGTCCTTTTCCTTCTTTTGGAAATGGTGGTGCTCCTTATATGGCAACGTTATCCCTCCCTGGGTTAACCATTGGTTTACCTGTCTGGTTATTTTCAACCTCAGTGGTTCCGAGTGTCCCAACTCCTGCCCCACCATATCCTTCATTAGAATCACGTCATGATGATGTTGGCATTATGGCATTATGGACATGTGTTGAACTTGATGGCAACCCTCTCACAGACAGACATCTCTCTTATATACAAGAAGAGCCAAGAGGAGCTAAGAGGAGAGAAGAGGGGCCATTTTACATATGTTTATATCACAAAGAAGCAATTATCGGAACCATTAAGCCATTGGGAGCTTATCGGAGCAATAGAGGCTTATTCTCATGCTTATCGGGAGGTATCGGGCTTATTAAAACCCTTGGATGCATGCTAAATCATTATCGGGAGAGATCAGGCCTTATACGCATGTATTAACGTTATCGGAAGTGTTTGGGCACCCAAAACCTATATATATGCTTTTACAATAATCAAAGGCCTTTTTCCTTTTAGGCGAAAACAACACAAGTTAAATATGTTTTGGCACATATGGATTCGATGGCATATATATATATATATCTATATATATATATATATATATATATATATATATATATATATATATATATATATTTCGCCATATCGGCGCATCGGGGTTTCGGCTATGTGACCCGATGGCATATCGCAATGGACCCGATTGCAATGGACCCGATGGCATTTCATACATATCGCATCCGCAGCATGGTCTCCCACCCCAAATCCTTCGATTGCGATAAGTGGTGGCAGACCCAATGGAAGCTTTAAAGGGATTTTATAATAACATCGCATCCACGGTAATCGCACAGTTTATAAAAGCCTTCCACTTCAAATTGCCGATAGCAGACCCATAAATGGGCATGTCGCATCCGATCCATCCGGAAATAGGCCATGATATGGGCATGCGCTGGTAGCGATCAGAAGCGGGATATAGTATTATTATGGGTTCATTCAGTTTAAAGTCCGCCTTTTGTTGTTTGGACCGTTTTCATCATTTTCCCGCTTAAGCCTTTTTCTTAAGAGATCGGTCAAAACAGTTACGCCCCAGGTTTTCGGATCCTCTGGTTTCGATTCTTGGTTTTATCAAGAGGCGTGATTATATAAAGAAAAAGAGGATCCTGCGGCAAGGATCGATTATGAATTGAAGATCTTAAGGGATAATTGATTGGCATTCTTGTGATCGGTTAAGGAGCAATTAATGATCAAGGAGAATGCGCGTAGAACCGAGAAAAGGATCGTAGGCTTGAAGTTCAGACATTTCTTCGAGAGAAATCGCATTGCTTCGTGTGTATTGCAATTCAAGTTCTGGGTGCGCATATTGGGTTTGTCTTGTGTCTAGCCTCCGGGTGCATTGTTATATGTATATCCTCTGCATTGTGTTCTGATTTTGGCATAAACAACCTCTGTTTTTAATGGGTGACCAGATCGAGCATTTATTTATATTTTGATCTAGTGCTTGGGTTGGCACTTGGATGATTTTGAAAGATTTGTTGTATAAAGAAAATATATATTGATCTGATGCTTGGGTAATTCTGAAGATTTGTTTATATTTGATGACCATTTGATCTTCTTGGATCCAGTCTGAAAATTAATGAAACGTGGTCCTTGAATGAATTAGGGGGTTGTAGCTCCCTTCCAGGAGAGACTGGAAAACGAGAGAGGGTTGTAGCTCTGTACAGGTTGCAGCCCGCGTACTGGTAAAGGACTGCACCAATACAAATTCTTTGTAAAAGAAATTCTATTTGAAAGAAGATAGAGACATATTGCAGCAGGTGGTTTTCACCCACATTTGGTTTCCACCTTATATCTGGTGTTCCGTTGTGTGACAATCTGTTTTTAACTGTTCTTGTTCATCATTTTATGGTACTGACATACAAGTTAATTATCAATTTCGGAAGAATAATTTAAAGCATAAATCTGGATGGTTTATTGAAAAGAAATTAATAATATTGATTCACCCCCCCCCTCTCAGTATTATTTCCAACAATTGGTATCAGAGCAGGTCCTTCTGAAGAAGCTCGATCGCTTGAAGGTCGTTCATCATGAGCAACTACGAGAGGGAAGCATCAATTAGGCCACCAATTTTTGATGGGACAAACTTCGTATATTGGAAGGTAAGAGTTACTGCCTATCTTCAATCTCTGGGTACAGAAGTCTGGGACATCATGGAAACAGGGTATACTTTTCCATCAGCTACTCCTAGAGATCCAATTGAGAGGAAGAAATATGAAACAAATGCAAAGGCGGTCAATACTCTTCTAGGATGTCTATCTCAATCAGAATTCGTGAAAGTTATGCAGTTAAAATCAGCAAAAGAAATATGGGACAAGATTTTCCTAAGCTATGAAGGAGATGATCAGGTAAAACGAGCAAAACTTCAAACCCTCAGGATTCAGTATGAAAATCTCAAGATGTATAATGATGAAAGTGTGGCTAACTATTTTCTTCGTGTAGATGAGATTGTTAATTGTATGAAAAACTTGGGAGAAGAAATAAAAGAGGCTGTTGTGGTTGAAAAAGTTCTAAGATCTTTGTCACCTAGGTTTGAATCTAAAGTTTCTGCAATAGAAGAAAAGGAGAATCTACAAAGTCTTAAAATGTCACAGCTGCACGGAATTCTTACTGCTTATGAAATGAGGAAAGGAGGTCCATAAGACAGGAGAGAAGCTGCCTTCAAGGCCTCAGGCAAAGGAGAATACTATGAATCAGGACATGTGTTAGAAGAAGAAGAAGAATCAAATTTTGTCAAAAATCTCCAACGGGGTGCTGGACAATTCCGAGGTAAGTTACCTTTCAAATGTTTTCCATGTGGAAGAGTGGGTCACTATGCTGCCAAATGTCCTCATAAAGAAAAGAATGACAAGGGAAAGGAACCTGTTAGATGGAACAAGAAACAGAATGCTAACAGGAAAAGCTATTACACTCATGAAGATAGTGATGGACTCTCAAATAGTGACGAAGATGAACGAGGTAATGACTATAAACTCTTAATGGCTTTTGAGGATGATGACTACATGGATGCTATAGATGAAGAAGGTTTTTATGAAGAAATGTCTAATCTCAAACTTTGCTTAGAAGAGAAAAATGTGATTATTGAATCTCTGCAATGTCAACTAGCTGAAAGAGAAAAACATCTTGAAAAATTGGAATGTGAAATTTTTGGTCTTAGAAAAGAGATTGAGAAGACAAAAGCTCTTAATCTTAAATTTGTTAAAGGATCTAAAACTCTGGATGAGATCATCAATGTGCAGCGTTCTCCATTAATCAAGATAGGTCTGGGATATAATGGAGAAGCATCTCAAGCATCCACCTCCAAAAGTTATCTTGATGCAGCAAGAAGGAGCGAGCAAAGGCCTAATAGAAATCATCAAGTAAATCAGGGACATTTTATCTCAAGAACGAACAAAAACTATCAAGAAAATCGGAGGCAAGCTACAAACAGAAGCTACAACCAGCCACAGGTAAAATCTTCCCAATTTGCCTCAAGAATGGATGTTGGTAGAAACTACAATCGGTTGGATGACAAATTTGATAATCGCAGAAGTTTCTTCAATGGGCAATGTTTCTCTTGCCATAAATTTGTTCACAAAGCAGCTCAATGTGTTGCCTATAAGACAATCATGACTAGAGAAGCTCAAAAACAAAGAAGTATGTCTGGAATCAAGAAAAGGACCTATAACAATTTTTCCGCCCTTGAAAGTGAAATTGAATGTTCTATTTGTAATAACTTCGGTCACGAAGAATCTGAATGCAGGAGCAGGTTTCAGAAGACAACTCAGAAGGAACAAAGCCCGAATGCCAGAACATGGAGAATGAAGGAACCGCAACCAGAAAGATGTGGAATAGCTTTTTATGCAGAAGGACAGGAAAATTTATGGTTTATCGACAGCGGATGTTCGAAGCATATGACAGGTGATAAAGAAAAAACTTGAATCATATACTACTCTAGAGAAGGGAAAGAAGGTTTCTTTTGGAAATGATACTCCTGCGGCCATAAAAGGAAAAGGCACTGCTCAGTTGAAAGAAAAGGTTAAGGCTGGAAATGTTTTGTATGTTGATGGCTTGAAGCATAATCTACTAAGTGTCAGTCAAATGTGAAATCAAGGAACGGAGGTAATATTTCGATCAAATGGATGTAGTGTTCGTGATCTCGATACAAGAAAAACAGTGATCAAAGGCAAAAGAACTCCAAATAATTTATACATATTTGAAGAAGCACAACAACAATGCTATTTGAGCAAGGACGATGAACATTGGTTATGGCACCAGAGGTTGGGGCACCTAAGCTTTTCACAAATAAGGAAAGCATGCAAATACTAGGCAGTCCGTGGTCTTCCAGACATCAAAATTCCAGACAACACAATATGCAAATCATGTCAGTTTGGTAAGCAAACCAGAACTAACTTTCTTGAAAAGGAAGGATCAGCTAGCAGGCCTCTTGAGCTGGTACATACAGATGTATGTGGTCCATTTAGGACAAGGTCACCTCGAGGAGAAGAGTATTTTATATTATTCATTGATGACTTCTCTAGGATGGTTTGGTTAGGACTTATGAAGCACAAAGACGAAGCATTCGAAAAGTTCAAGTCTTTCAAAGCCTTGGTTGAAAATGAATCAGATTACAAAATTAAGTGCCTCAGGTCTGACAGAGGTGGGGAATTTACCTCAAATGAATTTTTCGATTTCTGTGAAGAACATGGAATAAGAAGGGAATTCTCTACAGCTAGGACTCCTCAGCAGAATGGAGTTGTGGAAAGGATGAACAGAACAATCCAACAAATGGCTCGTGCTATGCTTGATGAGTCTGGAACTCCCGCAACCTTCTGGGGTGAAGCTACATTTGCTGCGGTTGTTATTCTCAACAAAACAAATGTCCGAGTGAACAACACTCAAACTCCGCATGAGCTCTGGTATGGTGAGACTCCTTTCGTAAAGCACTTCAAAATTTTTGGGAGCAAATGCTATATTAAGAATACTGATGAACAGCTTGGCAAACTTGAGCCTAAAGCAGACGAAGGCATTCTCCTTGGTTAATCTCCTCACATCAAAGCATATAAGTGCTACAATAAGACACTTGGAAGAATTGTTGACAACATTGATGTAGTGGTTGATGAAAAGGGATACATTCCTAGGCAAGTAAGGTATGAAAATATCGAAGAAGATGAAGACTACCCTCCAAATCAGACCACTGATGAAGAAAAGGAACCTCAAGAGGCACCCAAAGAACAGATAATGATAGAAGAAAAGACTCCATCCAGGTATGTACAAAAGAATCATCCAGAATCTCAAATTTTGGGACAAAAAGAGGCAGGTGTACAAACAAGAAGATCAACTGCAGAAGCTTCAAGCTATTTGGCATTACTCTCCTCCACTGAACCACAAAATGTAAGAGAGGCATGCAAGGATGAATGTTGGGTCAAGGAAATGGATGAAGAACTTGAACATATCGAAAAGAACAACACTTGGGAGTTGGTTCCTAGACCAAAGGATAAGAATGTCATAGGAACAAAATGGATTTTCAAAAATAAGTTGAACGAAAATGGGGAGGTAATTAGAAACAAGGCAAGACTGGTGTGTAAAGGGTATGCCCAACAAGAAGGAATAGATTTTGAAGAAAATTTTTCTCCTGTTGCAAGACTTGAGGCCATCTGAATGTTCCTTGCTCTCTCAAGCTTTCAAAAGTTCAAAGTTTTTCAAATGGATGTGAAATCAGCCTTTCTAAATGGAGACTTAGAAGAAGAAGTATACATTGAGCAGCCAGATGGTTTCATTCTTGGGAATGATCCAAATCTTGTATGAAGATTGAAAAAGGCTCTCTATGGTCTTAAACAGGCTCCAAGGGCTTGGTACTACCGTTTGGACAAATATCTTCATCAACAAGGTTTTTCAAAAGGATCAGCAGATAGCAATCTTTATATAAAAATTGAAAATGACAAATTGCTAATACTTGTTGTGTATGTAGATGATATTATCTTTGGCAGCAATGAAGAAGCTATGAGTCAAAGCTTTGCCTTGGTAATGCAGAAAGAATTCGAAATGTCCCTGCTAGGAGAATTGACATACTTATTTGGATTGCAAATCCAACAAAATGAAGACGGTATCTTCTTGTCTCAAACAAAGTACCTCAAGAAAATTTTGAAGAAGTATGGCATGGAAGATTCAAAACCAGTATGTACCCCCATGGTTACAAGATGCAGTCTTAGTGCGAATGATGAATCAGCAGCAGTCCATCAACCAACCTACAGATCTATGATTGGAAGTCTACTTTATTTGACAGGTACCCGACCAGACATCATGCATGCAGTGGGAATAGTTGGAAGATTCCAGGCCAATCCTAAGGAAACTCATCTTCAGGCAGTTAAGAGAATCTTCAAATATCTTCAAGGTACTCAAAACTATGGCTTATGGTATCCTAGAAACACAAATCTCACACTCCATGCTTACACAGATGCAGATTGGGCCGGAAGTGTGGATGACAGGAAAAGCACAAGTGGTGGTGCCTTCTTTATGGGTTCCAGATTAGTATCATGGTTCAGCAAGAAACAAAGTTCAATTGCCTTATCTACAGCTGAAGAAGAATATGTGCCTGCCCATCTTGTTGCACTCAACTTCTTTGGATGATGCAGACCTTGCAGGATTTTCAAGTCACTTGTACTCCACCTATCTCCATCTTATGTGATAATACAAGTGCAATCAGCATTTCAAAGAACCCAGTCATGCATTCAAAAACCAAGCACATACCGATCAAGTATCATTTTCTCAGGGAACAAGTGCTTGAACAAAAGGTCAAGTTTGAATATGTTTCTTCTAAGGAACAAGTGGCTGATATATTTACCAAACCATTGCCCAGGGAGACTTTTGAATACCTCAGGCAAAAGCTGGGGGTTGTCAATGCATCATCCTGTTGTTAATTCTCAGATTGGTGCTTGTACACGAGGTTCTTATGGGGTATACGCGTACAAGGTTCAGGGGGAGCATAATTCATTGTTGGCATTATAGTCTTACAGAAGGAGTAATATGTTGGTAGATGAACTGTAAATAAGGCGTGCACCATATTTGATTTCAGTAGGAACGAATAGGGCAGCCGACGGGCCTCAGTAAGTTCTTGGTTGTCTCAATATCCATGGCAATAAAGGTGCCGAGTTCAATTAACGGCACCAGCTGAAGGGAAAAGCAGGGCGGTCTCTGTATTATACGTAGCCAGAATAGCTCTACTTTCTATCATAAAGAACATGGTGTCGCCAACTGTTGTGGAATGAAATGGTTGCCAGAAAACTCTGAAGTTGATGTCACTTTCAGAATCCGGTTCATAATCAGGCGGAACAGGTTCTCAGGGGGAGAAATCAGGAGGAGCAAGCTCTCAGGGGGAGAAATAGTCAGGAGAAGCAGATATCCGCCCTTTGCCCTTGATGTCAAAGGGGGAGAGTGCTTTTTGGTCGGTGTTGTTGCCATCAAGTCCAAAGGGGGAGATTGTTGGCATTATGGCATTATGGACATGTGTTGAACTTGATGGCAACCCTCTCACAGACAGACATCTCTCTTATATACAAGAAGAGCCAAGAGGAGCTAAGAGGAGAGAAGAGGGGCCATTTACATATGTTTATATCACAAAGAAGCAGTTATCGGAACCATTGAGCCATTGGGAGCTTATTGGAGCAATAGAGGCTTATTCTCATGCTTATTGGGAGGTATCGGGCTTATTAAAACCCTTGGATACATGCTAAATCATTATCGGGAGAGATCAAGCCATATATGCATGTATTAACGTTATCGGAAGTGTTTGGGCGCCCAAAACCTATATATATGCTTTTACAATAATCAAAGGAATTTTTCCTTTTAGGCGGAAACAACACAAGTTAAATATGTTTCGGCACATATGGATCCGATGGCATATATATATATATTTCGCCATATCAGCGCATCGGCGTTTCGGCTATGTGACTCGATGGCATATCGCAATGGACCCGATTGCAATGGACCCGATGGCATTTCATATTTGGTTTCTAATATATCCCATCCGTAGCATAAAGGGTCGCCCACCCCAAATCCTCTGATTGCGATAAGTGGTGGCAGACCCGATGGAAGCTTTAAAGGGATTTTATAATAACATCGCATCCGCGGTAATTGCACAGTTTATAAAATCCTTCCACTTCAAATTGCCGATAGCGATGAAAAGAGAAGACCCGATATATATATAAAGGCTGGTTAATGGACATGTCGCATCTAATCCATCGGATCGGACGTCAGGAATAGGCCATGATATGGGCATGCGCTGGTAGCGATGAGAAGCGGACCCGATATAGTATTATTATGGGTTCATTCAGTTTAAAGTCCACCTCTTGTTGTTTGGACCATTTTCATCATTTTCCCGCTTAAGCCTTTTTCTTAAGAGATCAGTCAAAACAGTTGCGCCCCAGGTTTTTAGATCCTCTGGTTTCGATCCTTGGTTTTATCAAGAGGCGTGATTATATAAAGAAAAAGAGGATCCTGCGGCAAGGATCGATTATGAATTGAAGATCTTAAGGGAGAATTGATTGGAATTCTTGTGATCGGTTAAGGAGCAATTACTGATCAAGGAGAATGCACGTAGAACAGAGCAAAGGATCGCAGGCTTGAAGTTCAGACATTTCTTCGAGAGAAATCGCATTGCTTCGGGTGTATTGCAGTTCAGGTTCTGGGTGCGCATATTGGGTTTGTCTTGTGTCTAGCCTCCGGGTGCACTGTTATATGTATATCCTCTGCATTGTGTTCTGATTTCGGCATAAACAACCTCTGTTTTTAATGGGTGACCAGATCGAGCATTTATTTATATTTTGATCTAGTGCTTGGGTTGGCGCTTGGGTGATTTTGAAAGATCTGCTGTATAAAGAAAATATATATTGATCTGATGCTTGGGTAATTCTGAAGATTTGTTTATACTTGATGACCATTTGATCTTCTTGGATCCAGTCTGAAAATTAATGAAACATGGTCCTTGAACGAAGTAGGGGGTTGTAGCTCCCTTCCAGGAGAGACTGGAAAACGAGAGAGGGTTGTAGCTCTCTACAGGTTGCAGCCTGCGTACTAGTAAAGGACTGCACCAGTACAAATTCTTTGTAAAATAAATTCTATTTGAAAGAAGATAGAGACATATTGCAGCAGGTGGTTTTCACCCACATTGGGTTTCCACCTTATATCTTGTGTTCCGTTGTGTGACAATCTGTTTTTAACTGTTCTTGTTCATCATTTTATGGTACTGACATACAAGTTAATTATCAATTTCGAAAGAATAATTTAAAGCATAAATCTGGATGTTTTATTGAAAAGAAATTAATAATATTGATTCACCCCCCCCCCCCGCTCTCAGTATTATTTCCAACAGATGATTCTAAGGTTTACCCCTCTCCTTCTTCCCCCATTTCTTCGCCATCTTCTTCTATTTCGCTTGGTGAAAGTTTGAAATCCAGTAACCAAGAGGTTAAGAAGAAGAAGAAGTCAAATAAGTGAGAGTCCAACCAGGCTGCTATTACTCCAAATGCACCCCCTATTGACTAACCTTCTGATCCTTCACGGAAGGTAAAATTCCCTTGCAAGCTGTGTAAGGGTGACCATCTCCTTCGAGACTGTCCTGACATTCCTAAAGTCTTAGAGGTATGGTCTGAAGACATGAATTGACCATCCCCGTCGACCTTTCGAGATCATGTTGATGCTACACCCTCAGCTAGTGATGGTAAGAAGAAAGGGAAGATTAGATTCCCCTATAGGTTATGTGAAGGAGAGAATCTTCTTCACCTTTGTCCTCTCATGGATAAAAGTTCCAAACTTTTGGAAAACCTTGCAGCTCCTCAACCCCAACTTCTTGTTGGTTATTAGAGGCTTTCTTCTAACCCTCTCCCAGTTGGTAAAAAGATTGAATCGGATTCATCTCTTACCCATCCTGCTATTCTTGAGCATGACTCTCTTGTGTTTGTTCCTGGCCAACCATTGGTCGAAAATAGTGTTGACTCAGCTTCGCCTTCAGTTATTCACTATGTTCCCAAAGAAAGTAGTGATCATACTGCTCATGTTCATCTTGTCTCCTCAGATTCTCATGAATCGAAGAGTGACCCTCCCATCCTAGTTGTTCAGGAAAGTCCTTCTCCTATTCTTGTACAGCATGGGGGCAATCATATGATGCCCCCACCAAGTAGTTCTGTCATTTCTTTCGATTGGAGTCACTTGACTGCTTTACGCCTCCCATCTTCTGTGCCTTTCCAAATCACAGTACAAGCCTATAATATGGTAGTACATGGAACTATATTAGATGAAGGCACATCGGTTGGCATGATGTATTCTACTACTTGGCAAGCGTGGGCTCCCCACAACTTGTGCCTGTCACCCAGAATCTGTTGGCTTTCAACGGAGGAACGAGTCAACCTTTAGGGATCCTTCTGAAGTTCCCCATTACATTGGGAGTAAAGACCATCTATATAGATGCGATGGTAGTCCAAGGTCCTTTAGATTTCAATCTTCTCCTTGGACGTGACTATGTTTATGTCATAGGAGCTCTTGTTTATTCACTTTTCCGTGTGGTTTGTTTTCCGCACGAAGGGAGAATTTTGATTATTGATCAACTGTCATTCATTTTTCACCAGGCACCTCCTTTGCAACCATCGTCCCCTATCGGCACTTATTTGCAAGAAGTACCTTCCCCGCCATAGGTTAATTATGTGGATACCCATTCCGTCTCCACATCTGCTGATGATCACACAGATGGTATAGTACATTATGTACTGGGGGAATTGGAACCCGATCTGTCTATGGTACCAATTGACATGTATTTCTCCCTGAGCGTGGTTATTCTGTCTACTGAAGACCTCTTGGGAGCCATGTTCTTGTATGGTTCATGAATAGATGGGTGAGGATATTTCCTGGTCTTGTGTCAACCTCATTAAAAAATGTATCAAGGAGTGCGAGAATAGTTTTTTCCTGTGTTAACCTCATTAAAAAATGAAACAAGGGTATGAGGATAGTTCCTAGTCTTGTGTCAACCTCGTTAAAAAATGAAACAAAGGGTGTGAGCATAGTTCTTTATCTGGTGTCAAGATCGTTAAAAAATGAAACATAAGTCCGAGGATAGTTTCTTCCTATATCAACCTCGTTAAAAAATGAAACATATGTCTGAGGATAGTTCTTTTACTATGCCAACATCGTTAAGAAATGAAACACCTCCCTTTTCCAAATCGAGTCTTTGATTAAGATCTCATAAAATCCCAGTCAAGTCTTTCCTGGATCTCGAAAGTGAACCTTCATTCCATTCACCTAGTTGATAAAAATGAAGCTTGGGGGGCATGTACCTTGATTTGAGTCATTATGCTGGGAGAATGCAAACTTATAGCAAGCATAGTTTTTCTTTTCAATATTGTGTAAACATGAAACCAAATTCAAAAAGAGTTCCCCATGGTTCAAGCTTGTGCAAAAATGAACCCATGCTCAATTTACATCTTGTGATTGCCCTTGTTATCAGCTAAGTTTTAATGAACCTGGGTCGTTTCATTCCATCGATACCATCTCTTTGGATAATCATATGCTTTCACTTGGTTGTTTTTCCTTTCCTGAGGAACCACAACGATGAATGGTTTTGTTAGCCAGCCTCTTGACCATTACATGTTTTGAGCAGTTCTACTATTACCAAAACTAGTTGCTACCCTTTATACCACTTGTTCCTCCAGGCCGAGTCACATTTCAGCTATTTTCTCGACTCATTAAACTCATATGAAAAGATTGCTAAGTATTTTTTCCCTTTTTGACTCGTTAAAGAGAATAAAAATGGGGGGTCTACTTTCAGCTCTTTTCCAACCCTTTAAAAGCGAAAAGATGTTCGAGCCCTTATCATTTCGAACTCGTGAATGGATGTGAAACATCGTCCGCCCAGTATAAGTTTACCCCTTTTTCGGGCTGGGAGGCACTATTTATGAAAAAGGTACTCCTTGGCTGAAATGGTCAAGTGGTTCTCTCAAGTATTGTTTTCTACCTTTTTGGACTCAAGAGACACAAGCATATGAAAAGGGACCATGTGGATTTTTCTTTTACGTGTCTTTTTCAAACTCTCTAAACATGAAAAAGATACCGAGTTAGACCTTTTTCGGACTCGTTAAACTATTAAACAACATCGGATTCTTCATCATGACGAACATGAGCTTCTCCTTCCTAGGGTTCATTAAAGTTACTAGGTCGGATTCATCCTAAGGATGAACTTACAGTGCAAGCATATGTTATCCCCTTCAAGCTTGTGATTAAAAAATAATTGTGGTACTCGCGAGAAATGGTGGGGGGGAATTTGGAAATATATCAGTCATGTCGGCAGCTCACTCTTGAACATAACACTCTTTCCTTCGTGTCGGGTTAGGACATCCTCCTCTATATTGTTGACTTGCCTGGGTTTGGGATGTTCATTTTTTCCTTCCATTTTATCCCTGCCATGTCATCATCACCACTGATCCCATGGATCCAAAAGCTGCCAAACTTCCAATTGTGTCACCGATATGTTCAAGAGTTGTCCTTCTGTAATTACACTTAGCTCTGATTCTCTGTATCATCCAAAATCATTTTTCATCCTCTCATCTCACATCAATGATGTGGGATTTATTATGGCCCTCCTTCGACGCGGTCGCTTTCCATCGACTTGAACTCATTATCAGGAAGTTGCCCGAGAGACTTTCTTCCAGTACCTTAAAGCTTGCATGCCCTAATGGAAAGTTCTTCAAACTCGACAAGAAGTTCACATCATTGGATTTCGATTGAGTGATTTCGCAGATGTTTGACTTCAGTTCCTGTATTCACATCCCGAGACTTATGCTGATAGTACCTTAAGGGCCATTATCATTATTAGTGGTTTCTCTCGTGCTTGTTAAAAGTATACATCATTAACTAGAAATCAAGAGACTTTCTAGCATGTTCGATGTCAACACATCTATTCGCATGCTAGGATTTGTACTTCGATCAGGTCGTGTTGGAGCGAAAGACCCTAGAATTAGATCACAAAAGTCTAGGTTGCAAAGTAGTATGACATGGTTGTGATGATATGCATGTCTCTTTCAGATGGCTAGCTGCGACCAGACCATTAGTTACCATATGTGATCCTTCTCATTATTGGCTAGCTACGACCATATCGTGCTTTCGTTATGATCCTCTTTGAAGGATGGTTGCGCCCATACCTAGATCCATTTACATGATCATTCTCTGGATGGCTGCATCCATGCCACAATTCATGTATCATTTGACAGAGATCTTAGTTTATGTATATGTATCTATTCTTGCTTTCAGGTTTTCTGACAGTAGACTGGTTCCCAGCACTAATTTATAAAGCATTTCATCCCTCACTCTAGTTTGGCCTTCATGCTTTAGGGGGCATTTGTTACACAACATTTTGTCACTGTCCCTATAGTCCCTGTTCCTTGATCCTGGAGGACCTCTATAGTGAATCCTGCATGCTTTTCCTAATGAAGAAATTCCCATTGTGTCCCTCTTCATGAGCAAAGCATTTCCCTTTTGCACCATTTCCCCTGAAACTTCTATTTTTCCTAGTTTACAAGACCGACTCTAATGACCTTTGTCTCCCCTACACCAATGTGTAGAGATTAGCACTACTCCTCACACCAACCAGAGCAATTGAGTTGTGTTCCAGTCATGCCGGTCCTGTTATGGAAAGTTTTTTAAATTAGAGCTGAAGCTTCCATCTCCAGAAGCTCCGTAACCGAAGTTTGGTAAATGGTTTGGCTAAATGGGGTCAAGGATGACAATCTGGGATCCTTTCCAATATAATGATGGAACTACCTCAAGGGATAAGTGCTTCTCCCATGAGAAGAGGATCCATCTCCCATCCATATTTCCTATATAAACCTCCCTTCTTCACAAGCACAAGCTAGTCCTAGTCATAGTTAGAGTTTTCGCTGAGTGTGAGTATACTATTTTAGACAAGAAAGCTATTACTAGTTGTAGCCATCTAGTTGTGTGAGGGAGAAGTGTGTTTGGTTTGGAGTGAAGCCTAAAGGGAAGAACCTTTAAACTATTTTTGTTTGAAGCCATCATGAAGTGCTAGCAGAAGTGTGTGGGAAATTGGTTTTGTCAAAGGAAGACTACGACGTCAAGACAAATGGTTGTAATCTCTCTTTTACATTTATATATGCATCTATCGATTGATTTCCTACATGTTTTCTAATATTACATATTCGTGTCTTAATGCTTCTTGACTCATTAAGTAGGTTGAATTACAATTTGTCTGTTATTACGTTTGTGTGTTGTTGTTGTTTACTTGTTTCAGGAGCTTGAAGAAGGAAGCGAGAGATTGTTGGAGTGAGCAAGCGAGGACATCATCAAGTAGGATAAGTGACCAAGAGGTAGGCCCTCTTGATTTATTCTAACCTAAGGAAATCTTCCATGGAATGTATCTATTGTAGCTGGACCGATTATTGGGCTAGAGGAATTCTTGTCCACACTTATAATTTTACTTCACCACAGGTGGGTAATGGGATGAGAATAAAAGTGGGCATGGATGCCATCAAAGGGCTCAATGGCAGCCACCTCCTCCCTATTTCAATAATTAATTATCTTAACTCACAATGGCTATATATTGCTAGCTTGTGGGAGTGCTAGTGGCAATGTGTGGTTTTGCATCCCTAGCCACATGGCTGGCAAATCGGTTTAGTGGAGGAAATGTTTGCAGAACGGGAAATGTATCACATCATGCTTTACATGGTGAGAATTAACATCTCACAGAGGTCTGATGTGCTTATGTGGGGTGGAAAAATTAGGAATGACTGTATTTCAGTCAAGAAGGCTATGATCACATCACCTCCACTTTGCAAGCGATGTCGTTCTTTGACATTACTTCTTTGTTATGTAAGTGGGAATCCCCCTCGAAGATCAAGTGTTTCTCATGGTTGGACATTTAGAACGACATTTTAACTTGGGACAATCTACATAGAAGCGGCTTATTTGGTCATGGTTGTTGTTGCATGTGTAGACATGATTTCGAGGACTACCTCCACCTTTTTATTTGTCACCCCTTTTCTATTGAGATTTATGTGGAGGTGGCCACAATTTTGGGAGTCTAAGGGGTCACAATATAACCAATCCGACCTAACAATAATACTATAAAGGCACAAAAATAATAATAGAGGGATTCTATGGGGCACAATAATAACAATATGGGGACAATAGGGGCACAACAATAACAATAAGGGATACAACAATAATAGTAATGGGGGAATCACTAGTATTATAGGAACGTAAAATGCCCCTCTCCTTCAAAAAAGTGTTGCCGTCAATGCTTGAGTAGTTCTGGATTCTTTTGTATAAAATTTTCATCCTCCCATGTTGAATCTTTAACGGGTAAGTTCTTCCACTTGATGAGGTACTCTGAAATTGATCGATTTCGTAGTTGTTGAGTTCTTGTTTCTTTGACTGCTTTAGGTTCCAATATGATTTTTCCTTCCTCATCAAGTTCTGGCAATATTGTTTGAACTGGAATCTTGTCACCTATAACCTTCTTTAAGCATGAAACATGGAAAACTGGGTGCACTCAAGAAGTTGCAGGAAGCTCCAATTTGTATGCCATAGTACCTCTCTTTTGCAACACCTTGTACGAACAATAATACTTTGGTGATAATTTACTATCCTTATTAGCTTGCTTGAGGGACATTTGTTTATATGGTTGTAGTCGTAGGAATACCCAATCACCTACATCAAAACTTCTTTCGCTATGATGTTGATCTGTGTGCTGTTTCATTCTATTCTGTGCCAAGGTGAGGTTATCCTTTAAGAGTTGGAGAAATTGTTGTTGATGCTCGATGTGACCTTCCATTGCTTGAACCTTAGAATTTTCTCTTAAATATTATCTGATTGATGGTGGATGATATCCATAAAGTACCATAAATGGGGTCATTTTTGTTGCAGTATGGAAGGAAGTGTTATACCACCATTCAGCCAGAGGCAACTATTTGACCCATTGTGTTTGTTTATCAGATACAAAGCAATGAAGATATCCTTCCAAACATTTGTTTACTATCTCAGTTTGCCCATCAGATTGAGGATGATAAGATGAGCTATGAGCTAACTGAGTACCAAGACAAGAAAATAATTCTGTCCAAAAATTTCCAGTGAAAATGGGATCTCTCTCACTTACAATAATATTTGGGTTTCCATGTAGCTTTTTAATTGTTTCCATAAATGTAGGAGAAACTATACTCACTTTAAATGGATGAGATAATGCACAAAAGTGTGCATACTTGGTAAGTCTGTCAACTACCACCATGATAACACTCTTTCCTTTGGACATGGGTAAACCTGTGATAAAATCCATTGAAACCTCCTCCCATAGTTGGCTTGGAATGGATAAAGGTTGTAATAGTCTCGGGGTCTTAATTGTTTCAACTTTATTTTGCTAGCAAAACAAAGATTCCACCACAAACTTTTAAATATTTAATTTAAGGACATCCCAAAAAAATCCTTCTTAACCCTGTGGTAGGTTTTTAGAAATCCTGAGTGCCCTCCTAAGGGAGAGGTGTGTAATTCCCTAAGAATATTTTTTTTGAGTTGGGAATTCCTACATAGGTATAACCGATCCTTGTACCATAACGAATCATTTTTCCAACTAAATGTACCAGATGTACTGGGATCTTGTTGTATCTTTTGAATGAGTGCTGACACTTCCTCGCCATTCTTCCATTTATTCCTTGCTTTGTTTATCCAATCTAGTTGGATAATAGAAATGGCACAAAGAAATGCTTCCACATCCTCATCCTTTCTTGAGAGTGCATCTGCCACAACATTTTGCTTCCCTTTTTTGTAGATGATTTCAAAGTCATAACAAAACATATTTGTGACCCATTTTTGCTACTCTTCTGAAGATAATATTTTTTCTAAAAAGTATTTAAGACTATCATGATTTTTTTTTACCTTGAAGTGCCTTCCCATCAGGTAGGGTCGCCATTTCTTAAGTGCATGTAGTGTTGCCAACACTTCCTTCTCATAAAAGGCCTTGTGTAAATACTTTCCTTTGACTGGACAACTTTCGAAAGAAATGGGTATTTCTTCTTGCATTAAAACAACACCAATTCCATTTCCTGAGGCATAACATTTGACAATAAAGGTTTTTGTGAAGTCCGGTGTAGCTAAGACTATTGCTTGGCACATTTCCTCTTTAAGATGTTCAAAGGTATTCGTTGCTTCTGGAGTCCATGAAAATGCATCTTTCTTCAATAATGTTGTTAGAGTTGCTGCTATTCTCCCATAATTCTTAACAAACTTGCGATAATTCCCTATCAACCCCAGAAATACTCGTATATGTTTTATGGATGTGGGGATTTTCCATTCCTTAATGGTTTTAATTTTGCTAGGGTCTACCTTAACACCTTCATGAGATACAATATGACACAAATATTCCACCTCTTGTACTCCAAAGAAACATTTGGAGATTTTTGCATATAATTGTTTCTCCTCCAATAGTTTGAGCACCATGTCAACATGTTAAACACGATCCTTCCAAGACTTGTTGTAGATTAGTATTTCATCAAAAAAAAACTGAAGGGTTTGAAAATAGAATTCATCAAACCTTGAAATGTAGAAGGTGCATTAGTAAGGCCAAAAGGCATGACCAAAAATTCATAATGGCCCTCATGAGTTATAAATGCTATTTTTGGAATGTCTTCAGTCTTCATTCTGATTTGATGATATCCTGAACGAAGATCCAACTTGGTGAAGTAAATTGATCCATGCAATTCATCCAATAATTCATCAATGACAAGAATGGGAAATTTATCTTTAATAGTGAGCTTGTTGAGCTGCCTATAATCTAGACACATGCACCATGATCTATCCTTCTTGTGAACCAATACTATTGGAGCAGAGAAAGAACATTGACTAGGTTGAATTATACCAGCCTCTAGCATTTCTGCAACCATACATTCAATTTCACTCTTTTGGACATAGGGATATCTATAAGGTTTGATGTTTGGAGGAACACTTCCTGGAATCAAATTAATAGCATGATCATGATCACAAATAGGTGGGAGGACTTTGGGAGTCTCAAATACCTTGGAATGATTGTCCAAGAATTTTTGGAGATCTAGAAAAATGGATGATTTCGATGTGGGAACCTCTAGTGAACATAATTGTGCAATTATGCCTCATTGTTATTTCTTTAGAGGCTTTGTCATTCCGTTAGAGCTAATTATCTTTCCCGGTTTCCCTACAATACCCCTTAATTCAACTTCCTTTCCTTCTCAAGAGAATTTCATCAAAAGTTCTTGAAAATTAAAAATTATTGTACCCAAGGATTGTAGCCATTGGACTCCTAGTACAACATCAGCACCACCCATTGGAATAGAAAGCATTGGGCTATTCAATACATATTCTCCCATGGATATCTTGATATTATGGCACTTTCATGAGAAATTTATGGTTCATCCACTTGCAACCACTTGACACTCTGGTGCTGGATATAGGAAGAAATTCAATTCCTTAGCTATCTTACAATGAATAAAATTATGGGTACTTCCCGAATCAACCAACACTATTACCTTTTTCTTCTTGATATGCCCTTCTATCTTGATAGGTTGAGGAGTGGTAATTCTAGCCAATGCATTACAAGATATGGTTAGATTCATTTCTTCTTTTTCTAGGGTCTGTTCCTGGTGTATATCCTCTTCTTTTGACATTTCTTGTTCCTTTTCTTCCTCCTCTTCACAATCTATCTAAAATAATTTCTTCTCAGCGCACTTATCACCTTTAGTGTATTTGTTATCACAACTGTAACAAAGTCGTTTTGCTCTATTTTCTTCCAATTGTTGTGGTGTCAACCTTGTAGGTTGTGGATGGCTAGGGGAAGCAACACTTCCATCTTTATGATTGTGAGTGGTAGGCTTCCTTGTTGCCATAATTTTGCTTTCCATTTTTCTTGCCAACCTGAACGCCTTCTCTAATGGATCAGGTTCCCAAAGGCGAACTTCATGTTGGATGTTATCTTTTAAAGTCCCTATGAACACATCAATCCTATGCTCCTCTGGAATATCTTTTACCCTTATATTCAATTTTTGGAAGTCCTCAATGTGCTCCATTATTGAACCCTTTTATTTGAGATTTATCAATTGGCTAAAAAAAGTGTTGCTTTCTGTATCCTCATAATGTGCTATCATTTCATCCCGAAAAATAGCCCAAGTAACAATTTGTTTACAAGAGCAAAGCCATCGATACCATACAAACTGATTTGGTTCCAAATATAAAGTTGCAATGTATACCTTTTGTGTGTTTTGCACATTATGGAGATCAAAAAATTGCTCCATTTGTAGTATCCATGTTCCAGGATCCTTGCCATCAAACTTCCTCATATCGATCTTTGGAACATTTTGGTTCTTCGATCTAATATTAGAATCTATGCAATAATGACTATCATTTATTTTGTTCTCATCATGTGTTTCCTTTACTACCCTTTAACCATTAGTAAGCATTTCTTGTATAAACTTTGTCAAATTTGTGTTGAAATCTTCCATGCCTTTCTTTAAATCATCCATCTTAGCTTCCTCGCCATCCATCTTAGCTTCCACGATGTCCATCTTAGCTTCCACATCATTCATCTTAGCTTCTACGCCTTTCTTTAAACCATCCATCTTAACCTCCATGCCTTTCTTTAAACCATCCATCTTAGCTTCTATGTCTCTCTTTAAACCATCCATCTTATTTTCTGTTACTTTTTGTGCAAGTGAAATTTGTTGCACTTGGTTTCATAATTTTGATATATCATGTTTCATTTCTTCCTCTTCTTTGTGAGTCATGCTAGAGCTTTCAGGTTGCTTACTAGGTGTTTCCATCTTCTTTCTTCAGGGCATCAATTAATGATAATAATGCTTCACTATGCCCTTTGAATTCCTTCAAACTAATTTTTCAAACCAAGATTATGCGAAAATTAAAAAAAAAAACTACACACCTTTTTTCACTTTGTAGGAGCTCGATATTGAATCTGATGTATCTCTGCAATTTTGGATCTCCAAGGTTTGAATTTTTTTCTTGCGTTAACCCTCTGAGTAATGTTTCTAACCCCGCAAGTCTAATCAAGATTGGATTCTCCAATGAAGAGTTATGCCAAATATCCCACGATGACTTGGGTATAGAATGGTTTAGTAGAGTGAACTTGTACGATGCGTCATGGGTCACTGTTTCAACCTTAGGTTCTAAAAATGTTACTCGAAAAAAATACCATCCATCCTCTTTCTGTAACTTCCTAGGAAAATTCAATCTAATGCTCATAGCGAAAGTTATGATGATTTTCCCAAGTTAACCTATTTGGAATGTAATTCGAGGGTCTGCAAAAGCCCTAATTTCCTCAAATTATGTCTCCGAAAATAGAGCGATACATGAGCTAAAATTTGGAGCAGAGGATTAGACTGATTTCTTCTCGAATGGGTTTTGTTTTTAGCTTCTAAAACTTTGTATCAAAAGAGTTATAATGAAAATCCCACGATGACCTGTTTCAGATGAAATTATGGAGCTTGCAAAAACCCTAACTTCCTCATATCATGTCTCCATAAATGTAGCGAGACAAATTCTGAAATTTGGACCCAAGGTTTAGCGAGATTTAGTCTCAAATGGGTTTTTTTTTAGCTTCTGAAATGTTGCAGAAAAAAAGTTCTAGCGAAACTTCCATGGTGACTTTTTTGGAGCAATGAAACCCTAGAATCCAAAGCTCTGATACCAAATGTTATGAAACCAGCTCACAAAAAGGTAGAAAAGATAGATCAACGCCTTAGAATTCAACCTCTTCGAGGGGGAAACCTCCTTTACATTACACAAATGAACAATTCTTGGATGATTCAAATGAAAAAACCTCCTTTCTATATATAGGAGTCTAAGGGGTCACAATATAACCAAGCAGACCTAACAATAATAATATAAAGGCACAAAAGTAACAATAGAGGGATTATATGGGGCACAATAATAAAAATATGGGGCAATAGGGGAAAAAGATAAAAATAAGGGATATAATGATAATAATAATGGGGGAATCACTAGTATTATAGGGACCTAACAATGTTTCTCTGGACATTACAACATTTTTCAAGAAATTTGTCACTAGACTCCAAAGTACTCTCTTCGGTTTGTCTCATATGTCGATTTGTCCAGAGTTTTCTATGTTTGTTCCTTTGATGGTGCCTCCTTTGAAGGGAATTGTGGACATGGTGTCTTGCTTCATTTGGATCTTTTTGTCCATTATCATTTCTTCTGGCATGGTGGTAGGGGGAAACTACAGAGATGAGTTGATTGCATTGTAGGGGGATCTACAATGCTCTTCTTGGTTGGGAATTGATAATTTTCTTATTTTTGGTGACTCTCTTGTCGTGATCGACTGGATTCAGGGTTTCTTCTCTATTGAAGCTCCAGTTATTTGCAATTGGATTCAATTGATTCAGAACATTCTCCCCAATTTTTTCAGTTGTCTCCTTTCAACATGTATTTGGGGAGAAAAACATGGAGGTTTATATCCTCTCAAAACCTGGTCTCTCACTCTATCTGGGCTTTATTTTTTTTAAACGTTGTCTGTCGGTAGGGGTTGTGGTATGGGATCATTTGAGTTTTAACTCTCATCTATGTTGATGTGATTTGGTCTGTTTTTTTTAGGGTATCTTTTTGGGTGGGGATCCTTGCTAACTCCCCTGTTTTTTTTCTTTCTTGCACTTCTCCTGTTGTGGATTTGTCATGTGGACAATCAAGCTAATTTACATGATATGATGAATATGTTATGATATAATCCCATGAAAATGTAACTATCCCTATTCTTAGAATGAAAGTTTGTTTTTTCATCTTAAAAAAAGATGATGAGAGATCCCTTGACATCTTTACGACTATGCACAAAATCCATGTCAGTCCCTAGAATTTCATATTTCAAATAAGAAAAGTACTTGTGAATTTTACCAATTTTCTAAAAAAACCAATAAAATGACCAAAACCTTGAGGACACATTTAAATTCTAGCAAAATTTCATTTTATGCTCAAAATGACAAAAAAAATAGTGCATAACCATTGGGTTTGTTCGATATTGAATTCGTATAATGTAACATGATTCGATGTGAAGAGGATGTCTTCAACACAGGGATCAGTCCACTTAAGAACCATGAGGCTGAGGAGATTGGTGCTCTACTAGTCCAGATGTGGCATTAGTTTCCCATTCTGCAACATCGAGGTTCTTCTTATTTTCATGTTAGGAATAACTCCACGAATTTGAATTTATTTTCATTAAGGGAGAATATGAATGCATACAAGGGGAGGGAGGCTATTGGGTTTCATCTCCCAATGTCTCTTCATCTTCCAACTTTCTTTTATTTTTACTATTTACAATATTTTCATCAATTTACCTAATCCAAAAGATTAGGTGTCAACATTCCCACTCTTAATATGAAGGGATGTTGGTGAGTCTGATGCAGGAACATCTAGCACCCTTAGTGAAAGGGAGGAATCCAAAGCGGAAAAAGGAGGAATACATGGACCAGGGGAGAAAAACAGGGAAAAATCTATTTTAAAATAGATTTAAAGGTTGAAATGGATAAGTCTCTTGAAGACTTGTTATTATTGTAATCTGCCATGTGTTATATGCATGCATGTGTATGAGAGCTTCTGGGTTTTTGGCTAGAGGATTGATCGGATCCTTCCATGATCCTATCCAACAATGCTTCTTATATATATATATATATATATATATATATATATATATATATATATATATATATATATTTGTTGATGAACTTGCGTGTTCAAGGAGAGATCGTGAGATAGTCTAGATGTAGTCGAGAGGGAGTCTGTTCCTAAGGCAAAAATGCCTTAGAATTGTAACTGTGTTATTTATAATATAATACATGTCTGTTGTGGACTTCCTGTGTGTCTGTGTATTATGTCCCTTTCAATTCTGTTATATATGTGTGTGTGTGTGTGTGTGTCTGTGTGTGTGTGTGTGTTAGGAAACCAGCTCAAGAAAAGATAGATCAACGCCTTAGAATTCAGCCTCTTCGAGGGGGCAACCTCCTTTACATTACATAAATGAACAATTCTTTGATGATTCAAATGACAAAACCTCCTTTCTATATATAGGAGTCTAAGGAGTCACAATATAATCCAGCCGACCTAACAATAATAATATAAAGCCACAAAAATAACAATAGAGGGATTCTATGGGGCATAGTAATAACAATATGGGGGCAATAGGGGCACAACAATATTAATAAGGGGTATAACTACCATAGTAATGGGGTAATCACTAGTATTATAGGGACCCAACATGCCCCTCTCCTTCAAAAAAGTGTTGTCCTCAACGCTTGAGTAGTTCTGGATACTTCTGCATAAAATTCTCATCCTCCCATGTGGAATCTTCAGCGGATAAGTTCTTCCACTTGATAAGATACTCTGAAATTGATCGATTTTGTAGCTGTCGAGTTCTTGTTTCTGTGACTGCTTCCGGTTCCAATATAATTTTTCCTTCCTCGTCAAGTTCTCGCAATATTGTTTGAACTGGGAGCTTGTCGCCTATAACCTTCTTTAAACATGAAACATGGAAAACTGGGTGCAATCGAGAAGCTGCAGGAAGCTCCAATTTGTATGCCATAGTACCAATCTTTTGCAACACCTTGTACGGACCATAATACTTTGGTGATAATTTATTATCCTTCTTAGCTTGCTTGAGGGACATTTGCTTATATGGTTGTAGCCGTAGGAATACCCAATCACCTACATCAAAACTTCTTTCACTGCGATGTTGATCTGCCTGTTGTTTCATTCTATTTTGTGCCAACACGAGGTTATCCTTTAAGAGTTGGAGGACTTGTTGTTGATGTTCGATGTGATGTTCCACTGCCTGAACCTTAGAATTTTCTCTTAAATATGATGTGATGGATGGTGGTTGATACCCATAAAGTGCCATAAATGGGGTCATTTTTGTTGCTGTATGGAAGGAAGTGTTATACCACCATTCAGCCAGAGGCAACCATTTGACCCATTGTGTCTGTTTATCAGATACAAAGCAACGAAGATATCCTTCCAAACATTTGTTTACTATCTCAGTTTGCCCATCAGATTGAGGATGATAAGATGAGCTATGAGCTAACTGAGTACCAAGACAAGAAAATAATTCTGTCCAAAATTTTCCAGTGAAAATGGGATCTCTGTCACTTACAATAATCTTTGGGTTTCCATGTAGCTTTTGAATTGTTTCCATAAATGCAGTAGAAACTGTACTGGCTTTAAATGGATGTGATAATGCACAAAAGTGTGCATACTTGGTAAGTCTGTCAACTACCACCATGATGACACTCTTTCCCTCAGACTTGGGTAAACCTGTGATAAAATCCATTGAAACCTCCTCCCAACGTTGGCTTGGAATGGATAAAGGTTGTAATAGACCCGGTGTCTTAATTGTTTCAACTTTATTTTGTTGGCAAACCAAACATTCCGCCACAAACTTTTGAATATCTGATTTAAGGCCATCCCAAAAAAATTCCTTCTTAACCCTGTGGTAAGTTTTTAAAAATCCTGAGTGCCCTCCTAAGGGAGAAGTGTGCAATTCCATAAGAATCTTTTGTTTTAGCTGGGAATTCTTACAGAGGTATAAGCGATCTTTGTACCATAACGAATCATTTTTCCAGCTAAATGTATCAGACGTACTGGAATCTTGTTGTAACTTTCGAATAAGTGCCCACACTTCTTCGTCATTCTTCCATTCCTCCCTTGCTTCATTTATCCAATCTGGTTGGATAATAGAAATGGCGCACAACAATGCTTCCACATCCTCATCCTTTCTTGAGAGTGCATCTGCCACCACATTTTGCTTCCCTTTTTTGTAGATGATTTCAAAGTCATAACCCAACATCTTTGTGACCCACTTTTGTTGCTCTTCAGAGGATAATCTTTGTTCTAAAAAGTATTTAAGGCTATCATGATCCGTTTTTACCTTGAAGTGTCTTCCCATTAGGTAGGGTCGCCATTTCTTAAGTGCATGGAGTATTGCCAACATTTCCTTCTCATAAATAGCTTTGCTTAAAAACTTTCCCTTGATTGGACGACTTTCAAAAGCAATGGGTCTTTCATCTTGCATTAGAACAGCACCAATTCCATTTCCTGAAGCATCACATTCCACAATAAAGGTTTTTGTGAAGTCCGGTGTAGCTAAGACCGGTGCTTGGCACATTGCCTCTTTAAGATGTTCAAAGGCCTTTGTTGCTTTCGGAGTCCATGAAAATGCATCTTTCTTCAATAATGTTGTTAGAGGTGCTGCTATTCTCCCATAATTCTTAACAAACTTGCGATAATACCCTGTCAACCCGAGAAATCCTCGCAGATGCTTTATGGATGTGGGGATTTTCCATTCCTTAATGGCTTTAATTTTGCTAGGGTCTACCTTAACTCCTTCATGAGATACAATATGACCCAGATATTCCACCTCCTGGACTCCAAAGAAACATTTGGATCTTTTTGCATATAATTGTTTCTCCTCCAATAGTTGTAGCACCCTGTCAACATGTTCAACATGATCCTTCCAAGACTTGCTGTAGATTAGTATATCATCAAAAAATACTAACACAAATTTTCTAAGGAATGGTTTGAAAATTGAATTCATCAAACCTTGAAATGTTGAAGGTGCATTGGTAAGGCCAAAAGGCATGACCAAAAATTCATAATGACCCTCATGAGTTCTAAATTTTGTTTTCGGAATGTCTTCAGTCTTCATTCTGATTTGATGATATCCTGAACGAAGATCCAACTTGGTGAAGTAAATTGATCCATGCAATTCATCCAGTAATTCATCAATGACAGGAATGGGGAACTTATCTTTAATAGTGAGCTTGTTGAGCTCCCTATAATCGGACACATGCGCCATGATCCATCCTTCTTGTGCACCAATACTACTGGAGCAGAGAAAGAACTTTGACTCGGTTGAATTATACCAGCCTCTAGCATTTCTGCAACCATACGTTCAATTTCACTCTTTTGGACATAGGGATATCTGTACGGCCTGATGTTTGGAGGAACACTTCCTGGAATCAGATGAATAGCATGATCATGATCACGCATAGGTGGGAGACCTTTGGGAGTCTCAAATACCTTGGAATGATTGTCCAGGACTTTTTGGAGATCTGGAGAAATAGATGATTCCGATGTGGAAACATCTAGCGAACATAATTGTGCAATTACACCTCTTTGCTCCTTTTTTAGAAGCTTTGTCATGCCATTAGAGCTGATTATCTTTCCTGGTTTCCCTGCAATACCCCTTAATTCAACTTCCTTTCCTTCCGTAGAAAATTTGATGAAAAGTTCTTGAAAATTAAAAGCTATTGTACCCAAGGATTGTAGCCATTGGACTCCTAGTACAACATCAGCACCTCCCATTGGAATGGAAAGCATTGGGCTAGTCAATACATATTCTCCCATGGATAGCTTGATATTATGGCACTTTCCAGAGCAATTTATTGTTCCTCCATTTGCAATCATCACTTGACACTCTGGTGCTGGATATAGGAAGCAATTCAATTCTTTTGCTACCTTACAATGAATAAAATTGTGGGTGCTTCCTGAATCAATCAACACTATTACCTTTTTCTTCTTGATTTGTCCTTCTATCTTGATGGTTTGAGGAGTGGTAATTCCTGCCAATGCATTACAAGATATGGTCGGATTTATTTGTTCTTCATCTAGGCTTTTTTCCTGGAGTATATCCTCTTCTTTTGACCTTTCTTGCTCCTTTTCTTCTTCCTCTTCACAATCTATGTAGAATAATTTCTTCTCAGCACACTTATGACCTTTAGTGTATTTGCTATCACAACTGTAACAAAGCCCTTTTGCTCTTTTTTCTTCCAATTGTTGTGGTGTCAACCTTATAGGTTGTGGAAGACTAGGGACAACAACACTTCCGTCTTTATAGTTGTGAGTGGTATGCTTCCTGGTTGCCATAATTTTGCTTTCCATTTTTCTTGCTAACCTGAATGCCTTCTCTAATGAATCAGGTTCCCAAAGGCGAACATCATGTTGGATATTATCCTTTAAAGACCCTATGAACACATCAATCCTATGCTCCTCTGGAATATCTTTTACCCTTATGTTCAATTTTTGGAACTCCTCAATGTGCTCCATTATTGAACCCTTTTGTTTGAGACTTATCAATTGGCTAAAAAAAGTGTTGCTTTTTGTATCCTCATAATGTGCTATCAATTCTTCCGTAAAAATTGCCCAAGTGATAAATTGTTTACGAGAGCAAAGCCATTGATACCATACAAACTGATTTGGTTCCAAATATAAAGTTGCCATACGTACCTTTTGTGTGTTTTGCACATTATTGAGATCGAAGAATTGCTCCATTTGTAATATCCATGTGGAAGGATCCTTGCCATCAAACTTCCTCATATCGATTTTTGGAACATGGTGAGTCTTCGATCCAACATTAGAGTCTATGGAATCATGATTAACATTTCTTTTGTTCTCATCATGAGTTTCCTTTAGTACCCTTTCACCCTTAGTGACCATTTCTTGTAGCAACTTATTCATATTTATCTTCAATTCTTCCATCTTATCATCCATGCCATCAATTTTAGCGTCCATGCCATTCACCTTAGCTTCCATGCCATCCATCTTAGCTTCTACGCCTTTATTTAAACCATTCATCTTAGCTTCTACATCTTTCCTTAAACCATCCATCTTAGATTCTGTTGCTTTTTGTGCAAGTGACACTTGTTGCACTTGTTCTTGTAATTTTGATATATCATATAGCATTTCTTCTTCTTCTTCATGAGTCATGCTAGAGCTTTTAGGTTCCTTACTAGGTTTTTGCATTTTCTTTCCTCGGGGCATCAGTTACCGATAATAATGCTCTATTATGCCCTTTGAATTCCTTCAAAATAAATTTTCAAACCAAGCTTAAGAAAAAATTTAAGAAAATCTACACACCTTTTTTCACTTTGTAGGAGCTCGATATTGCCTCTGATGTATCTCTGTACTTTTCGATCATCTAGTTCTGAATTTGTAACCTATAGTAGCCCTTTTTGTCCTCTTTCCAATGCCACAAGTCTGACCCAAATTGGATTCTCCAAGGAAGAGTTATGCGAAATCTCCCACAGTGACTTGATTATAGACTAGTTCAGTAGAGCGAACTTGTACGACATGCCACGAGTCACTGTTTCGACCTTTGGATCTAAAAAATGCATACAAGAAACTACAGTTTGTCCTCTTTTTATACCTTCTTACAAAATTTCAATCTGATCCCCAGAGAGAAAGTTATGACGATTTTCCCCAGGTCACCTGTTTGGAATGTAATTCAGGAGTCTGCAAAAAGACCAACTTCCTCAGATCATATCTCCGCAAATATAGCACGAAAAGCTCTGAAATTCAGACCCGAGGTTCAGCGCGATTTCTTCTCAAATGGGTTTTTTTTTGCAACTTCTGAAACATCGCAGAAAAAAAGTTATAGCGAAAATTCCACGATGACCTGTTTGGAGCAGCGAAACCCTAGAATCCAAAGCTCTGATACAAAATGTTAGGAAACCAGCTCAAGAAAAGATAGAAAAGATAGATCAACGCCTTAGAATTTAGCCTCTTCGAGGGGGCAACCTCCTTTACATTACATAAATGAACAATTCTTTGATGATTCAAATGACAAAACCTCCTTTCTATATATAGGAGTCTAAGGAGTCACAATATAAACCAGCCGACCTAACAATAATAATATAAAGCCACAAAAATAACAATAGAGGGATTCTATGGGGCACAGTAATAACAATATGCGGGCAATAGGGGCACAACAATATTAATAAGGGGTAGAAATGCAATAGTAATGGGGTAATCACTAGTATTATAGGGACCCAACAGTGTGTGTGTGTGTGTTGCAGGTTTAAATCCTAATTTTGAGTGTGTTGATTGACCATCATGCGTAATGGCAATCCATTGGTGAATGAGTTAGCTGTGTATGCGTGAATGGAAAAGACTGTGGCAGAACTATGTTTAACACAGAATTCCATTGATAGCGAGCAAGATTAAGTTAAGGAGGAAGCGGCAAGAATACTCAAGAGTTGTTGGATCTAGAAGATCAACGGTCCAAATCCTTTATCGCATTGGTGAAACTCTTTATGAGTTATCGGAACCGACTGTTGGAACGGTGCGATTGTGATAGTCGATTAATCGGCAACCGTCGGATCAACTTCAAGATCAACGGTCACGATCTAGACACTAAATCGTAATCGGAGGAGTTAGGATTGATGGTCAAGGGGAACGCCGATGGTCGATGAGCAATAATGCGATATCACCGATATGCATCGATCGGTGATCGGAGGTGTTAGTAATCGAAGTTCAGAGAAGTCAGAGATCGGTGCAGCAGGAAGCAGTAAGAGCAGACCCGTAGATTTTATAGTTGCGGGATTATAAAGATTTTAGATCCGGCTAAGCAAAGCGGAGTGGGGTTTTTCCTTGGATTTCCTTTGTTCCTGTGTATTTCCGATGGTTGTATGGACGCGGGGTTAAGGCTTAAACACCTATATTAAAGGCTCTGATAACGTTGAAAGGTCCATTGTTAAAGGCTGAAGGCCTAAGAAACACTTCTGATAGGCTTGGTGGGTCATAACCCACAGGCCTCAGGATCGATTGTTTAAAGGAAAAGGGATTTTGATTAAACCTCGAAGATTCTCTTCCCATCATTTGGTATCAGAGCAAACGAAGATTCTGCATTAAAGAGAAGGGAAAGGATTCCAGAGAGAAATAAGAAGGAGCAGGAGGTATAGTTGTATAAATACTAGAGAGTTTATGGTCTTACTGTCGCACAGAGAACGATAGAGGAAGGTGAGAGGATTTGCAGCAATAGCCTAAGAGAAAGGAGTGCTCAAGAGAAGGTGAGAACAACTTCCAACTACGGTTGGGTAGAAGTTGTTGAGGCAGCTCCACAGTTGCGATTGTGGGTAGAGTTGTCTTAGATATAACAATTCCAGCAAAAGAAGTGTTGGGTAGAATTGTTAGTCAGCAAGTGGTTCCAAAGGAGAGAACCTGAAGGATGCCAAAAGACTAAGCTCAAGAGAAAGCTTGGTGAGGTATCGTGTAGCATAGGAAGACTGTTACTGTAGAGGCTTAGTTGTAGCTCACAAAGGACCATAAAAGAAGTTCCACTAAAGGAATACAGTGGCTAGAATTCCTAAGAACAAGAAGAAGCATATGACCAGGAGGTCATAAACTTTTGTGCCATGGGAGTCTGATGCAGGAGCATCTAGCACCCTTAGTGAAAGGGAGGAATCCAAAGCTGAAAAAGGAGGAAGACATGGACCAGGGGAGAAAAATAGGGAAAAATCTGTTTTAAAACAGATCTAAAGGATGAAATGGATAAGTCTCTCGAAGACTTTTTATTATTGTAATCTATCATGTGTTATATGCATGCTTGTGTATGAGAGTTTTCGAGCTTTTGGCTAGAGGATTGATTGGATCCTTCCGTGATCCGATCCAACAACGCTTCTTATATATATATATATATATATATATCTGTTGATGAACTTGCGTGTTCAGGGAGACATCGTGAGATAGTCCAGATGTAGTCAAGAGGGAGTCTGTTCCTAAGGCTAAAATGCCTTAGAATTGTAACTGTGTTATTTATAATATAATACATATGTGTTCTGTGGATTTCCTGTGTGTTTGCGTATTATGTCCCTTTCAATTTTGTTATATAGATATATATATATGTGTGTGTGTGTGTGTGTGTGTGTGTGTGTGCCACGGGTTGAAATCCCAATTTTGAGTGTGTTGATCGACCATCAGGCGTAATGGCGATCCATTGATGAATGAGTTAACTGTGTATGCGTGAATGGCAGAGACTATGGCAGAACTGTGTTTAACACAGAATTTCGTCAACAGCGAGCAAGATTAAGTTAAGGAGGAAGCGGCAAGAATACTCAGGAGCCGTTGGATCTAGAAGATCAATAGTCTAGATCCTTTATCGCATCCACAGAACTCTTTATGAGTTATCAGAACCAGTAGTTGGAATGGTGCGATTGCGATATCTGATTAATTGGCAACTGTCAGATCAACTTCAAGATCGACGATCGTGATCTAGTCACTAAATCGCAATCGGAGGAGTTAGGACTGATGATCAAGGGGAAAGCCGATGGCCGATGAGCGATAATGCAATATCGCTGATATGCGTCGATCGACAATCGGAGGTGTCGATAATCGGAGCTCGGAGAAGTCGGAGATTGACGGAGCGGAAAGCAGTAAGAGCGGACCCACCGAATTTATATTTGCGGGCTTATAAAGATTTGAGGTCCGGCTAAGCAAAGCGGAGTAGGGTTTTTCCTTGTAATTCCTTCGTTCCCGTGTATTTCCGATGGTTGTATGGCCATGGGGTTAAGGCTTAAATGCCTATATTAAAGGCTCTGATAATGTTGATTGGTCCATGGTTAAAGGCTGAAAGCCTAAAAAACACTTCCGATGGGCTTGGTGGGCCATAACGCAGAGGCCTCAAGATCGATTGTTTAAAGGAAAAGGGATTTTGATTAACCCCCAAAATCTCCTTTTCATCATTGTCCAACCATCATTCTAAATCTATCAAACTTTTCCCTTCCAGGAATGTTGGTGAAGGTATGGAATCTGCTCATTTGTGGAACAATATCATAGGTGGATTGTTTTGGCCTCAACTGTGATAATGAATCTGATGGTATCTTTTATTAATTTGCTTGGTTCAATCATGAAACTTTGGGTTCTTCACCAACTTTATTACAACAGTGTTGTCAATCAAAAGAGGAGTTGAATGCACTTGCTTCTCCAAGAAATCTTCCAGAATTTTCTCAAGCCACACAATTTCCATTGTTTCTTAAGTTGCAGCCACATATTCTGCCTCAGTCGTTGAATATGCTGGAATTGATTGTTTGTGCCATCTCCAGGAGACAACTCCTAATCTATGACACATAACATAACTTGAAGTAGATACTCTAGTTTCTTTATATCCATCGAAATATGAATAAAAGTATCCAATCAAGGTGAAGTCATCCACCTGTGTATACATGAGTCCAAAGTCTTGAGTTCCCTTTAAGTACTTTAGAACTCCTTTTGTAGCATAATAGTGACCCTCACAATACTTTTTCATAAACCTGGAGAGGATTCCAACAACAAATGAAATGTTTGGTCTGGTAGTAGTCAGGTACTTGAGACTTCCTACGAGTTGTCTATACTTAGTTGCATCCTCAAATTCTTTTCCTTTAGTGGAAGTGAGGTTTAAGTTCTATTCCATTGAAGTGGTTAAAGGTTTACACTCAGCCATGCCAAACCTGTTCAACAAATCTCCAATGTGCTTCTTTTGAGAGAGGAATATAAACTTCAGATATTAAGTTACTTCAATCCCAAGCTAGTAGTGAACATATACCAAAGTTGTCATTTCAAAACATTTTCTCAGTTCTTTCATTATGGATGCAATGTAGCTCTCATTTTTTCTTTTCATCATAATATCATCTACATACACGACAAGATATACAACTCTTTTTCCAAATTTCTTTATAAACAAAGTTGCATCATCAATATCATAATTTCTGAAATTGAGTTTTAGAAGATGTTCAATTAATTTCTCGTACCAAGCTTGTAGTGCTTTCTTGAGGATGTAAAACCATTTGAAAAGCTTGTATACTTTGTGTCCCTTTTCTTGGGATATAAAAACATTCTCTTTCTAATCTCCATTCAATAAAACATTTTTTACATCCATTTGATTGAATTTCCAGCCATTCTGAGCTATCAAGGCAAAGAGTGTCTGGATGGTATCCCATTTTCCTGTGAGAGAAAATTTTTCCTCATAATTGACCTGTTCATTCTGTCAAAAACCTTTAGCCACAAACGTGGCTTTGTGCTTTTCAATTGAGCCATTTGCTATACTTGTTCTTTAAGACCCACTTGCATCAAATTAGTTTGGTTCCCAATGGAGGATTAACCAACTTTTAGGTGCCATTCTTGATCAAAGCATCATATTCATTTTACAATGCTTCTTTCCATTCATCATGAGAGGTGACTTATTTGAAGGATTTGTTTCAAAATCTATAGACAAATTTAGCTCATAATCATAAGAAATGTTCATATCAACATGTGAATCATAATCATCTACATTGCCTCCATTCTGTTTGGTTGAGTTCTTGTTCTGTCTTTCCAACCTCATGAGGACGAACAATTTCAAGTGTCTTTGTCAGCCATTTTGGAGGACCATTGTGAGATGGCCGAGTTTTATCAGTTGACTAAGATGGTGCATGAATAAAATCCATCACTTAAGAGAAAAATCATCAACGCATATTACATAATACATGTGCTTGACTGTGAAGAGTGTCAAGAACGGTCCAAACACATCTAAGTGAACTCTATCAAGGATCGCTTGTGCTTATCTTTCTTTATCATGAAAGGAATATTCTGTGTACTTCCCCAATGTAAACCCTTTTAATGTGTCTCTCTGCTCCAATGCACCCTTGGGAAGTCCTGTAGAAATTTTTTGCATGATCTTTAATGATGCGTGGTGCAAGTGACCCTATCTTCTATGCCACAACTCACTGATATGTCAGCTCTACACCTTCTCTTCTTTTGTAATAAAAGTAGTGAAATCTTCTACATCCAATTTGTAGATGTTATTCACCAAAACCATAATCCTTTTCACCTGTCCTAAGGCTATGTGATGAAGGAAATCCTTTCCCTTGCCAAATATCACATCATAGCCACAGTTCTCCAACACGACAACTGAAACCAAATTCTTCTTCAAACCTGGAACATACATAACATCTTTTAATGTGAGAGGAGAACGAAAATCCCTCTCAAAGGTAACAATACCAATTTCGGTCATGTTATACCTCCCCTCATATATAACTCATTACACGTGCGATATATTTTATAAATTTCTTTGACTAACTATTTAGTCAAAGGAATTATCTTTTATGTTATCATATCCATTTAATTGTGTTCAAACCTTATTATAACATGTTAAACGAATATATTTGTAGATCTCATACCATACAAGAACAGTTGGGTTTAAATTAGAATAAGTTAAGTTAGGGAAATTCATAACAACCGCATAAAACTCTATATACATATATTTTAACCATAACCATGTATTTCATATAAACATATAAACGTACAATTCATAAGTTGAAACAAACCACATGTAAACATCCCGTTAAGGTAGAAACCCTTACCTCAATGAGAGGCTGCCCAATAAATAGACTATACTCACACGTGAGTATTGAACCAACAATTTCCATAAACTTATGCGAATCGTGGCCTTTGAAATCTGCACATGTTTGTTTTTATAATTTATATTATTTCTTTTTTTAATTTAACTTACTATTTAATATGAATAAAACTGTCATACAAAACTGGTCATTATAAAGAATAATAAACTAAAAAATTATCTCTATAAAACATTCCCAGTAAAACATAATATATCAGTGTAGAACACTCAAGTTCTAATAAATATGAATATTATTATAAAAAACACTATTTGTTGAGAGTCGAGACCAGGGTTGGAATTTGAAATCAGACTCAGGGTTGGCGAAATTAGATTTACTTGTTAAATTTGACGGTTTTCACTTCTTTCTACTAATTTTCACAACTTCACCAAAAAAAATTTGATGGTTTTGCAATTTTTTAATGGTATTTGATGAACAAATCACTTTGTGGGGAACAATTTTCATGTCAAAGTCCATCCGTGATCGAGACATATTCATGATCTTAAAGTACCAACTTGGAAACCCTCAGTTGAAAGGAATATAAATATCACTAAAAAAATCTGTTGTTTGAGAGGTATTCATGATCTTAGGTACCAACTTGAAAGGTACTTAGTGCAAGATTGAAGAAACCTAAGTTACATTGAATATAAATATCATTAATAACGCTTGATGAGACGTACTCGTGATGTTAGTGTACCATTTTGAAAGGTACTTAGTGCGTTAATTTTCTTTATAGGTACCTTTCAGTTAGCAACATGGCATTTATCGTACCCCGATGATAGTAGAAGTGCAAAAATAATGGTTAGTGGAATGATGGTAATAGTAAAATAATGATGTTAGGTGTAATAACGGAAATTGTAAAATAAATTAATTGTTTTTAGTCAGATTTTTTAGAAGTTTTTTTGGTGGGTTTTTTTGGTCTAATTTCCTTAAAATTTTGCCAAAATTTAGTGAAGTCACCCGTTTGATGGGTAACTCCGACATAATCAAAGTGCCCTAGGGTTTGTTAGGGTGTTGAATTGATATATACAGTGAAAAAAACCAATTTAAATAACACAAATCAAGATTCCACCTCAAAATTTCCCCGGATTCCAGCCCGGAAAGTCCAAAAGCTGCATTAAAGACAACTCTTAAAACAAATATTAATTGAAACATATTTTTTTCTGTTGATAGGCTTTTTGTTTTGAAATTGGATTTTAAAAATTTTAATCTAATTATTAATAATTATTAAATGGTAAAGACTTATATTTCAAAGAATAATATAGAATATTTTCTTAATATTTTTAGTAGCATATAAATTAAATGTTGGGATTTATTTTCAAAATAGTTATTCTCTTTTTTACTTTTTATTTAAATTCACTAATTAAAATAATTTAAAAATTGTCATATGAACAAGCATCATATAAAACAATTTACGGTTGTTTGGGAATGTGACATTCATAGTTTATGGTATTGATCCATAATATTGTAACAAAAAATATTTATACATTAAGAATATCCATAATAAAATAAAGTTGAAATCCATAATAAAATGAAGGTGAATTTCTATAGTTAAGAATCATGTTACATATTTTTTTTAAATGTGTATATGTTTAATTTATATATTATATTTATCATTAATAATAATAATTATTATTATTTTATATCAATTTATAGTTTAGTTAATTTTTATGATATTTATAATTTTAAGAATTTGATATGTAAATAAAGTGTTTATATATTTATTATGAATTGATGTTTATAAACATTTACCAACCATAATCATAACTACACTAATTTAATCCCAATAATCATAATCATGTTCTGGTAGCTTCATCAATACTAAAATGACATGAGGGTTATGATTAATTGGATAAGTGTTAATATATTCTTGGAGAGACGAAATTGGATAAGGCCTGCCATCAATACTAGAATGACACAGGGTTATGATTAATTGGATAAGTGTTAATATATTCCTGGAGAGACGAAATTGGATAAGGCTGCATAGCTAGTGTTCTCTACTGCTTAGTTTAATTATTGAACTTTGAAAAATACTAACTAACTATTTATGACATATATTTGGATGGTTAGGCTCCAATTTAAAATGCTTTTTACCCTTGTATTGTGGATTATGTGTAAACTAGCAATTGCACCACATGTTGCAAATGAAACGTCGTAAGGCAATAATAAAAATGTTATGCAATTTTATATCTTTATTGAGGTTTCTTTTTTATCATATGTTATGTTTCAGGGAGGATCGAATGAAGCCAATATTCTAGAATAAGTTCAAAGTGAAGGTAATGAGAGAGGTGCTAGTGCTGATTCCAACCAAAATTATTTAATCTCTCCATTCTCTGCCATTTCCCCGAGGTTCGAACGCATGAGTTTCAATAATTGAAATCATGATTATGGTAATATTGAAACTCCAAAGCTTAGCCATACATAGTAGTAAGAGACCAATCGGGCCAATTGTTGAATCCGTGAATAGAATAAGCAACAAAGAAACCAATGTTATATAAACTAGGATATATATGTTCTATAATTACTTCAAATCAAATAGTATATATCTTAGCACTTAGAAAACTAGTTGCTCTGCTGAAAGGGTGTTTATTGATAATGTAAGTGAAATTGAATTAATAGATTTTCTCTAGAGAATCTACTACCACAGTATCCTTTTGAAATTTTTCATGATGCTTCTCTTGCTAATAGGTCAAGGAAAAGTGATGAAACCTTTTTAAACCCAATGATCCAATGAATTCCTAGTTGAGAGCTTTTCTCACTAAGCCATACGCTTCCAACCAGTGCCTTGTTCCCTAGACAAAAAAAAATTGAAGCATAACTTTCACTTATTGTGGATCATTACTATACATGCATACATAAAAGGAAAATTTAGTATACTAGAAATCACTAGAGAAGATGGAGAACCAATCTACCTCATATTCATATGTATATATAAATCCATATATGTTTGTTCCTCTCAAGCTGATTTAGATCTGGGTGAGGGAATCCACAGGCGAAAACATGAGATCATGGCTAGGGGATTCTTAGGGGAAAAACAATATCCACGATGTGAACTCATTCTTCCTGGAATCTAGGCAGAAAGTTTAGATATAGATAATTAGGGAGGACCAGTTAAAATTAGAGTTGGTCAGATGGTGGTTGTATTGAAATTTAGAGTGGAGAAATGAAGGAGTTGGCATACCGTACCTATTCAGAGAAAATTTTTTGAGCCATGAGCCTCTATGGTAGACTGTATTTCCTTGGAGGGTGAAAGTTATTTTAGCTTTCCAAAAGGAAAATTATTGTGAATATTTTAATTTATTAAATATATTTATATGGATGTGGATCAAGAGCAAATGAATAATAAATTTTAATACAAACTACAAGTATTAAGAAGAGGTATTTGTATCATAAAGAGTTCCATGAATTTCTTGTCCAGTGCATAGTAATTACAAAATACAGGGGAGAAATGGTACACTATCCACTACAGTTAGCCATATTATGAAACAAATTTTCTAGATGTTGATGCCAAAAAGGCATGCTTCCTTACTTATGTTGTGAGGGGTACCTATGTACCCGTTCTCTTTGGAATCATGTATCATTTTGGATGTATTTGTATCATGTTTAGTCTACAAAATCATCCATTTATAGAATCATCCTTCAATTAACTTACTGCTAAAGTCCATAAAGGAGTAAATAATCTTTACGCCGCTTTGGATTTGGACCTGTGACCTTTTACAAAGAAGCACATATTCTTAACCATTATTTTTCTTAACTATTAAGCTCACAATGACATAAAACCTCCTATTCAACACTACTATAGTACCAAAGCCAAGCCTTGGCATAAGCTGCAGCAAATAAGGAATACCCACGACAACAAATTTCACCCAAAAATTGCACTTGAGTTAAATGTTGTCACAAGTATTGATGCACTAAGCTACAACACCTAAGGAGTGTCTAAGGAAAAAAGTTTCACCTAGAACTTGCAGCTGATCAAGAGCATTGGCGCAACTACTAGTACATAGTAAACACAAACACAAGGATGTCCTATGTGAGACTTGAAACCTAGTGGGGGTTGTAACAACACCCCACTTTTACCAACTTGGCATTATTCCTCAAGCTCTGGATTTTGTTGCTAACAATTAACAAAGGGTAATGAGGCAATGGGATGTTTCCCCATCTGTATTTCATTATGTTCACACTCACTCCTCACCTGCAAAGATTGTTGGAAAGAATCTTTCCTGATTGTTTGTTTCCTCTCTTGGCATTGAACAAACTTCGCCCCTGGAGAAATTTGCAAATCAGGAGATATTCTTGAAATATTATTATAACTTTTTCATTGCATATCCTCTGGCAACTCATTCTGACAGTCGAAGTTCTCAAACTCTTTTGAAACTTTTTTCATGCATTTTTTGAAGTTCTCAAGCATTTTTTCTAGCATTCATAAATAAGGAAACATCCAATTAGATTAATTTAATGAGTGATACATTATCTATACATGTCTCTTCAGGAATTTAATTAAATGGCCTGCATAGATGCTTATTCTCAAAATGGTGTTAAACCCTTCGACCATAAATAATTGGGATTAACTAATAGTTAAGATAGAATTGGGTACCTAAAAACGTCATATCTATTCAATGAAATTGTGCAAGTGATTATAATTTATATAGGAATGTAACCATATACCTGAAAGAGGTATAAACATGTTCTACCTGTCATTGATCTCAAATAACCCTAAAACAACACATAACTCAACCTACCTCAAGGAAAGCTCAATCTAGAACATGCCCATGATAAGCTCGATGACCTATTAAGAGCTTCAATTCCTTCCTTGAAGAATTTATTTTCATTCCAAGTATGGGAAGACCATGCTCCAATGCAAGCAAACATTGGTTGACAATATACCTACAACAATGCCATGAAATTAATTACAATGAAGTTTATATGGGTAATAGAGACATTAGATTTTCAATCTAGTAGAACTAACAGAAGGGATGAAAAAAATATTTCTTACTTGGTATTCTCCCACCAGGTGAACCACAATGCATGCATTAGAAAAGTCAATAAGCCAGTAAGGCTCGTAGAATCCAAATCATGTCAATAGGTTTCCAGGCGCATTTTCCCCAAAAGTTGCATAACCTAGAAAAGCACATAGCATATAGAAGATTGTTGTTATGCTTAGTAAGAAAAAAAATTCTTTTTCATAGTGAGGTTCTCTAGGGGTGTTGAATTGAGAGTATCATGCATAGTTGTAAATTAGAGGAAGCCTCATAATTATCCTTGTAGTTTTTGATTTTCCAAAGGATTCAAATATAGAAATGAACAAAAAATATTGATCTCTACCTAAATTTCAAGGAAAATGGAAGTATATGGAAATGAAAATGCAATGTCACCATGATCTTGAATCATCCTCCAAACTTGTTGGGCCTGAGTAAGATAGGTTCTAGTGCTAATTCTCCTACGTTAAAAATAGAGTTGGTTAAATGGGGGTTGTATTGAAATTTACAGTGAGTTAGATATATTGTTGAATTAATGTGAAAATAAATAGTTCAACTATAGTAATGTATCCATGATTATAACTATGAAGTTATTAAAAATTGTTTGTGTTGGATGATGCAACTCACTACCAACATGTAACTGGAAGCTAATATTACCTCTTATTATGCTTTGTTTTTTTCACTTCAAACTTTTTATACATTGCGAGCACCATGAACATAGAATCCCAACAGGTAGTTGGAAGCTAAGATTGCCTCTAATTTTGCTTTGTTTTTTTCACTTCAAACTTTTTATACCTTGCGAGCAACAGGAACATAGCATTATAACATCTGTGAATTTTTAAATACCATATAGAAAGGCCTCTCTATGTCTCCTTATCTTTCACAAGGACCTTTAAGGATCCAACAAAAATTATCATTGTTATAAGAAGAGATATGAAGCTAAATATTTTGAAAATGGTCCACCTGCCTGTCCATCTTGGGACTCTATTCTGTGCAATGTACATGTCGACTAGAAAGTAGACTACCAATGGCCAGAAATTTAGAGCACCCAAAATTTGCAACACATCATTGAATAATGGATATATGATGGCAATGCCAGTGGTTGACACCACAAATGCAGTTCTCTAGCACAATCTGAAGAGATTGACCCTGCACCACCCACAGAAGGGCATGAGTATGGGAATTCCCTCCTTAAAGAATTTATTGTCTCGCCAAGTATGAGAAAACCATGCTTCAATGTAAGCAAATATTGGATGAAAATATACCTGCAGCAGTGGCACGAAATGATTTACAATTAAGTTTTTATGGGTAACAAGGACATTAGAGTTTCAATCCAGTGGAACTAAAAGAAAGGATGAGAAAATTCTTTCTTGCTTGGTATTATCCAACTAGGGGAACCACAATGCCTGCATTGACAAATCAATAAGCTAGTAAGGCTTGTAGAATCCAAATACTGTCAATAGGTTTCTAGGTGCATTTTCCCCAAAAATTGTGTAACCCTAAAAATAATATAACATATAGAAGGTAGTTTTTATTCTTAGTGGAAACAAATTTTCTTTTGTATCCCAGCTAAACATTAATGAATATCTAAAAGAAGAAGAAGTATTGATTTATGGGTTTCCCCCTTGTGGGGCTTTTCCCTCGTCACTGACCAAAAATTTTGGTGTCTTTATTGTGTATCTTTTTCTTCTTCCTTTATGTTCCCTTGCATTATTGATTTTATTGTTCTCTCTACATCATTTCTAATGATGATATGATGTTATGGGGAGAATGTAATATGAAAACGTTGAACAAATTTAAAAATTCAATTATCTACAACAAATAATATAGAGCCCTAAAAATTAACGTCCCACTCCCCCTTCCTCTCTCTCCACTCTCTCCTCTCTTTCTCTCCCCTCTCTCTACCTCCCCCTCTCCCTTCATCTTTCTTACTCATTATCTCTCTTCCTTCATCCCACTCTCCCTATCCCTCTCTCTCTCTATCTCTTGGACCACACCTCTCTCCCTCTCCCTCTTCTATCCATTTTTCCCTTGTTCCCCTCTTTATCTTTCTCTCATTCATTCTCTTCCTCCATCACTCTTTCCGTCTCCCTCTATTTCTCTCGCACTCTCTCTCTCTCCCTCTATCTCCCCCTCTCTGTCCCCCCGTCTCTTACTTCTCTCTCTCCCTTTCCCTCTATCACTCCCCCCCCCCTCTCTCTCTCTCTCTCTCTCTCTCTCTATTTTCCTCTCTCCTTTCCTCCCTCCATACCCCCTTTCTCTTTCATATTCTCTTCTACTTATCTTTGACCTCTCTTTGAATTCTCTACCTCCTCACTCTAACTCACTCTCTTCTTCCCCCTTTTTCCTCTCTCTCTCCATCTCCCTCCTATTTCTATACATTTATCTATATAAATGTTTCCATGTTTTTCTCTATGTTCCTCTACCTCTCTCCCTCTCAACCTCCCAAATTCTATGACTCTCCATATTTCCCTCCCTCCTTCCTTCTAGCTCCCCTTCACTCCCTTTTACCTCTTCCCTCTCTAGAATAAGATTCATAGTATATAATTGGAATATAATAACTATATAATAATGCAAAACATCAAAGCTTACAATAAAAATATTTATAGGAATATTTAGCATGACCTAAATAATTACTAAATTTTAATAGCAATTACACCAATTTAATATTTATTTTATAATAAACATTTATTTAAAAAAAAATTATATTATTAATATTAAATACTTACCAAAAAAAAAGAGGAAAAAAGTTTTAACTTGTGCAAGTCTTAATCTATATATAGAAAACGTAACCTCTATATAAAGAGCAATTTCTTAAACACACTTACTCATATGACACATTACTTATAAAATATGGTTGTCTCTCTTTTATAAAAAGACCAACAATACTTTATAAAAAAATAATATTAATTAAATAATCATTAAATCTTAATAATGTTATATCGATATGATATTTAATATATAATAAGAATTGTGTACCAAAAATTTATATTATATTACAATAAAATTATAATATCAAAAAAGTTATATTACACTGAAGTTATAATAATATAATGATTAAATTGTGATTAAATTATTTTTTAAAATATAACTACCCATTAAATTTTTTTAAACGATGAAAAAGGTACACAAATGGTCACGGCCTAAATCGATTAAATAGGTCGAGGTATCCACTAATAGAGCTTCACAGAAACACACAACATATGTGCAACAAAATTGTTTAGAGGTCCAAAATTATATACACACATCATCTAATAAAAAAAATTATGTACACACATCATCTAATAAAAAGCAATCCAGCAATAGTGTGTAAGAAAATTACCAAGTCCATGTATACTCACTAAACGAATAACATTTAAATTTATTATCATTATCTTTATCTTTAAATTTATTAAATAAATATACGAAAAACTTTATAGTAGTGTTGAGTCACATTTATTAAAATTAAGGAAAAAACGATTATTTGATTATTATTTTAACTTTAAAAAATATAAATGAATGTAAATGCAATTTAACCCATAATCAAAGAAAGAAGCAAAAATATGTGGCGGTTTCTCTTTATTCATAAATTCCCTGCTCACTAGTCAAGAATGATAACTCGTAACTGCATTTTAACCTCTATCCAACCTCTATCCAAGAAACACTTTCAATTTATGAATACAGAGCATCTTCTGTATTCATTTTTCGCAAATGAGACGATTTCTTTTAATCCATTTTGTTATAAAAAACAATAAATAAAACATATGAAAAATAGAAAGGAGTTATATATATATATATATAATCTATTTTGATATAAAAAATAATAAATAAAACACATGAAAGAATAAAAGAGAGTTATATATATATGGGGTTAGTACACGAATTAAATTGTATGAAAGAAACGGAAACAAAAAAATCCAAATTAATCTTATTTTCCAACGTATGAAACGCTACCAATGAAATATAAACTCAGAACACAAATATAACTAGAATATATAGTTAGAGTAATTTTCTTCAAACTGTTTGGTTATTAAGAAAGAAATATAAACTAAAGTTACAAAATTATATTCATTTTATAAAAAAAATTGAATACTACGAAAGAGATAAAATCCTTATCAAATACATGTATAACTTTTTTTTGTTAGATATTCTACAGTTTTAACAATGATTCTGCATGCGGAATAAACTCAAAGGATCATTAAACCTTATTGCCCAGGGATACGAGTTACCTCCAGCCATTGGTGATGTATTGATGCATGCCACAGTCCACAAGCTTCTCCTTCAGCACTCCAGCTTCTGTCCAAGCAAAAGAACACAAAATTCTGAAGGCACTTCCGAGCTCTGCTATCTCAGCTAGATGGTGTAGAACTGAAGGGGGTTGAGATAGGAGCTTGGGGACCAAACAGATAAACATATAGCTAAGCTTCCATCAAGCTTCTAAATGCTATGTGTTAGAAAAACCACAAATCAAGGTAGAGATGAGATCAAAGTAATGGACCACTTTAGTAGCTCCAAATTATTAATTTAGTAATTGCAGTTGATTTTCTTAACTTAAGGAAACTACTGCAGTTGGTTTCCATAAGTTAAGAAAAGCTGCAACTCCATAAATCAAGGTAGCTTTTGTGTTAAATTAATGGAGCTTAACATTCTCCCACTTGGTCCATACTTCCAAACTTAATGTCTCAACTTAAAAACCATTGATAATCTGTATTAAGTAATAGATACATGAATCATGGTGATAAGTCCTCTAATGACGAGTATTACCTTCCATGTATTACTATGCATTTATTCTTATTATAATTTATGTGGCAACAATTTCTTAATGAATAAACCCTATGTTTATTCTTGGTCCTTCTTAAATGAATTTTCTCAAATTAACTTAAGGTGCACATAATATGAGAAAAAACATCACAATAATTAAGAATTTCATTAACATTGTCCATATAATGAAAAAACTGCATAATGGAACCAAGTCCCATATTCAATACATGATCCTTGAAATTAACTGTGGCATGCCCTTAGTCAAAGGATCATTGATCATTAACTCACTGTTGACGTGCTCAATGACCACTTTATTTTCTTTAACACGTTCCCTTATAGCTAAAAACTTAATGTCGATGTGTTTATTTCGACTCCCACTTTTTTAGCCATAAAACCAGCAGCTGAATTATCACAATATATTCTCAATGGCTTAGATATAGAATCCATAATTCTAAGCCCAAAAATGAAATTCTTAAGCCATACACCATGTAAAGCAGCCTCAAACAGGATATACATAAGCATGTAGTCTTTGGTCCCTTGAAGGTACCTCATTACTTTCTTTGCAGCTCTCCAGTGGTCTAAACCTGGATCATTCTGACATCGTCCCAACATTCCCAATGGGAGCTACACTTGGTGAACAATCCTTCATCCTGAATCTCTCTAAAATTTTATTAATATAGGTTCCCTGTGACAGACCCAAGTTGCCTCGAAATCTGTCTCTATGGATCTTAATGCCAATGACATAAGATGCCTCACCCATATCATTCATATCAAAACTTTTAGAGAGGAATTGTCTCACCTCATGTAGAAAACCCTTATCATTGGTTGCTAGCGAAAGGTCATCCACATATAAAACAAGAAAACAAATTTTACTCCCACTAACCTTCAGGTATATACATTGATCCATAATGTTTTCTACAAAACCAAAAGAAGAAATTACACTATGGAATTTCAAATACCATTGGCGGGATGCTTGTTTTAAACCATACAATGACTTCTTGAGCTTGCAAACCAATTGCTCACCATGACTAGAGGGGAATTAATGAAGATGTGTTATTCATGAAGAAGTGTTATCAATCATTAATGAAGAAGTGTTATTAATCATCATCTTTTAGTACCAGTGTGAACATGCATTGAATCATATGTGACATTGTTTTGTAAATTAATGCAGTAAAGACCATTAGACAAAATACCATTCCCAACATAATCAGATTTATAGAATAGACTGAAAGATTTTTCTGAAAAGTTTAAGGAATATCCAAAAGGTACAAGCCTTGAAACTGAGATCAAGTTTCTAGAAAACTTGGAACATAACAGGTCTTTTCTAACTCCAAAACAAAACCACTACTTAAAGTTAAATAACATGTTCCTATAGCTTCCACATGCGAGCCCATCTTGTTTCCTGATAAGATGCTTTGCTCACTTCCCACTGGCTTCCTTTGGTTTTGCAAACCTTTGCAAGGAATTCGAAATGTGAATTGTTGATCCAGAATCAATCCACCATGTGTTAATATTAACATTAACCATATCAGATTCACAACAACCAAATGAGATTACTTCCTCAAGTTCGGGAATGTCAGAACGAATTTCAGAGAAATTTGCAGGTTGTACTACTGCATCAAAATAAAGAATCACATGCTTATGTTGAGGCTTAATAAACTTTCATGTTTTACCAATGTAAAACATGGTAAAAAGAATTGAATCAAATGACATGAAAATTGCCTGTGGGCTAAATTTTCAATTCAAACAGATTCAATAAAACTTTATAAACTTTCATGTTTTACCAATGTAAAACATGCTAAAAAGAATTGAATCAAATGACATGAAAATTGCCTGTGGGCTAAATTTTCAATTCAAGCAGATTCAATAAAACTTTTATGAACTTTCATGTTTTACCAATGTAAAACATGCCAAAAAAAAAAAAAAATTGAATCAAATGACATGAAAATTGCCTGTGGGCTAAATTTTCAATTCAAGCAGATTCAACAAAACTTTTATGAACTTTCATGTTTTACTAATGTAAAACATGCTAAAAAGAATTGAATCAATGACATGAAAATTGCCTGTGGGCTAAATTTTCAATTCAAGCTGATTCAATAAAACTTTATGATAAAACTTATTAATTCATAACTCCTGTGGGTAGGTTATGAAATTTTATCCTAATTAATCACATAAATATAATAAAAATTCCTGTGGGATAAAATTTATTATATTCAGTGTAATTAATTACAATTTAATGTCTAATCTTTATGTGATCTTGCCAATCAATATATAATTTTATTTAATTAAAGATGCTGTGGCTACTCTCTAATTAATTAAAATTACATGGATCACTAGACATTAATTTTGTTGCATAAACAAAACTTAACCAAAATAATGTTTACTGAAAGGAGTAAGTCAAAATGACATTTTAATAAACTCCATATAACTGTAATAATTCTCCAGCAAATTCAAAAGCAGGTTAAAGCAGTCAGTATGACTACAAATTGATTGTTCAATTTATAAACTTAACCCGGAGATTGACTCACAAAATTGATTTTCAACAATGCTAAATCTGAACTTCATGCGAACTGAATGCCCAAATGAGAAATAAACCATTTCTTATTTCTCTTTAATTACAAATGTTCATAAATGTAAGTTCAATGTAATGTAATCAATTTACTTTGCATTTTGCATTGTTGATCTTATATAGTTTATCCAAATTAACTATATAAATAAAAATAACATATACCATAACAATCTTTAACATACATATAAACCGTTATGGTATATAATCAAAGGGTAATACCATGTGTTATAAACAAAATCCAACGTTAAACAAATACTTGGCATGGTATGACCACCACCCAAAATTATCAAATAACATAAAATGATCTTAAAAAATGAATTTGATTGCAGATGCCAAGAACCTGAGTTAATGATATATGCGTATTCACGCTAGGATGGACTGATGCCACAGTCTTTTCAATGCGGCTTCCACCATGCAAAAATTTTGAATCACTAACATGTTTGGCTTTACTTCCCTCAAATATATATAAATGAACTCATGCGCAATATTTAACTTCATGCGCAATAATCATGGAATAAAAAAAATTGATTGCCCGAATGAGAAATAAAGACTCGGGATCAACACATATGCCATGGGTTACATAACAAATACAAGACACTCCCTTTAAAGAAAATAAATAAATAATCAGAAGAACCCTTTTAAATTACGTTCGGGACTCTATGAAGCGGAATTTAATAGTGGTCTAAATATAAGGTTGGTTATATATGTAACCAACTCCATTATTAAACAAACAAACCCACGTGCTTGTGACAAAACCAAGTCACATAAACCAAAAGTTTTGTGAACGGTTATAAAAATACGACTACTCCTATGAAATGAGTGGTGACCTGGCTTGACGGAGTATTAATAAGCAACATGTGAGAAACAAATAGGCCTTGCCTTCATGCTACTTGCACCACGTAAAACCAGCCCTTTAAGTTGACTCGCCAGCACTTTAGATATTTACTCAGCATATATAGCATGACGGAGTACATTCATAACGCCGACATAATTTATTTCCTATGACCTGATATACATCACTTCCAATAACCATATGCAAGTGCAATATATACGTCCATTCTAATATATAACCAACATGCCCAAAGAATTATTCATATGATTCAGAATCTTAGTGGCTGGATTGAATCACTTCTAGAGGTATTCCCATCAAGGTAGACATTTGGCTAATGGATATAGCAACATCTCAGTAACCTTTCTTTGACATGCTAATATATATATCACATTTTTGAACAATGTTTAACCAATATTCTTAGTCATCGTTCAACCAGAGTATTTCTTTTGATAATCATTTTTATGCAGGTTAATACATTGTTAATATTCTCAACGCACTATCAATGTTGAGCAATTGTAATGTCGGATGTGGACCCTTTCATAGATGGAATATGTATGTATTAAATCATATTAACGCGATGATCCCCAATACGTGAAACGTTTCCACCATTCTGAATTATATATCATAAAATACATGAAGAATATATGATCATTATATATAATAACGATTTTCATGTATTTAATGATCATAAATACATGGTACATAATATATAATAACGATTTTACATGTATTTTATGATCATTATATATATAATATATAATAAAAATGATCATTAAAATCATAAAATAAAAATTTAATGACAACTCCAAAAATATCATAAAGGGAAAGCTCGGGGATCAAACATAATTGTCAGCTTATTAAGTACTCAATTGTCTTTAAGTGCCCCTTACCAACCAACAGAAGAAACACCATATCTAAGAGCCAAAGAAATGAAAAAATCTTGCGAAAATTTGAATAAGTCGTATTTTGAGCAGAAGCTCGACTCATGTTACTGTAAGAAATACAGTTATCCATTTGCAAAACATATTACCAGAAATACAACGAAAAATTAAGCTACAAATCGCACTCGAAACTCTAATAAGCATTTATTAGTATGGATGCTTTCGCAGAGAGACATTTTGTTATTGATTTTCTGGTTTATCAGTGTGTTAATTGTTTTGTCTCCGAAAAGTTTCGGCTTAACTCTGCCCTCATGCTCAGGGAAACATGAAAAGTAGCAGCGACCTCAGCAGAACCGGAATTCAAGACCGCCGCACATAAACTTTCAGGAAATCCAAAAATTCTAAGAAAATAAGCAAAAACAAAAAAACGCCATGCTTCACGAGCGACGTTTCAAAACTCTTAGAATACATGGCAAAGGTAATATTTATCAAAAGAAACTACAAACACGATTTGCATGCGGACCCAGAAAACCAAAGTTGACAAATGCCCTCCACAATTCGAACGCGGATTCATATCAAGAAACCTCGCAAAAATCAGAACTAATTTCTAATGCTATTCGAATCGCACACCAAGGCAGAGGCAAAAATAGGCTCTGATACCAACTGTTAGATATTCTACAGTTTTAACAATGATTCTGCATGCGGAATAAACTCAAAGAATCATTAAACCTTATTGCCCAGGGATACGAGTTACCTCCAGCCATTGGTGATGTATTGATGCAGGCCACAGTCCACAAGCTTCTCCTTCAGCACTCCAGCTTCTGTCCAAACAAAAGAACACAAAATTCTGAAGGAACTTCCGAGCTCTGCTATCTCAGCTAGATGGTGTAGAACTGAAGGGGGTTGAGATAGGAGCTTGGGGACCAAACAGATAAACATATAGCTAAGCTTCCATCAAGCTTCTAAATGCTATGTGTTAGAAAAACCACAAATCAAGGTAGAGATGAGATCAAAGTAATGGACCACTTTAGTAGCTCCCAATTATTAATTTAGTAATTGCAGTTGATTTTCTTAACTTAAGGAAACTACTGCAGTTGGTTTCCATAAGTTAAGAAAAGCTGCAACTCCATAAATCAAGGTAGCTTTTGTGTTAAATTAATGGAGCTTAACATTTTTTAGTGGTTATTAAAAATTATGAAAGAAATGCAAATTTTTTCCACTCATTATCTAACTATTAAATATTACTAAGATAACAAAACTCAGAGAATAGAGTTTCATCCATTTTTCCATTTTACATGGAATGAAAAATGTCCACGATATTATCCAATGATGGCAGCCTCTGAGAAAGGTGGTGTAATAATTGCCAAATTTAGCTTCCTCATTCTCACAACACTGTTGAGGCTGGGCAGACGGTTGACGATGAGTGGGATATTTTTGTCGGCGATGAAGTCCTTGAGCTCCTTGGCCATGGAGACTGTGTTGCGTTCTCTGCCATAAATGTATTCATTTTCCCCATTTTACTAGAGCTTTGTGTTGAGCATCACCCAACCATACCTGTAGCTTCTCTCGGGGAAAATTTAATTTTGGCCCCTAAGAATTTGGAGTCAGGCACAGGTTGAAGAAGGCGTTGTGCTAGAGCAGCTCAGTGCAGAATCTGCTCTGCATTGGAGGATATCGAAAACACCATTTCAAGCTCTTGCGACAGGGCATTACTATCCAGATTCTGATTTTCGAGGGGACGTAAGAATTGCATAAAAGGAGGCCACACCGTCTATCATGCCCCTACACCTGCGGTAGTCTCTCAACCGCTTATAGCGAGGTGCGGCACTACCAATCGTTTTCTTTTCACCAATACTTATGATTGTAGACTACGCCTAACATTCCATACTTAGTTTTATTTTCGTTACCAAGTATTATTATCTTTCCTTTATACAAGTGAAAGCCCATAACATTCACATAAACAACATTATACAAGAGAAATGCACAATAATATAAAGGGAGGGGCAACTCCCTGCAATATGAGTCTGCTCGAATCAATATATTATACAATCTTCACTTTTACAAAGTACAAGTTAAATCTTGGGAAACCCCAAATTTACACTTAGCCAATTTTCAAACTTCGGCAAACTCGATTGCCCAGCTCGTCAGCACCTCCGCACGGTCGCCGCACAACTCACCAACCCTTCGTTCACCTCGTCGCATGATCGTGTTGTTTGCCCAACTTGGGCGCGCCTCGTCGTAACCAAGTCGCCACACACGGGCGCCTCCGCACAAGTCACACCTCCGTTCACAATCTCAACACTTCACCAAAAGTCACTCCATGCACACTTGCACGACGGGCGGGCGCTCACCCAAGTCACCCAAGAACCCGTGCCAAGTCATCGCACAAACCCGGCACCCACGCCTTCGTTTCACCGTCGGACGCTCCTTCACACAACTGGGCACCACACCCGTGCACGCCCTTCTCCAATCGGCGGGCGACCTCTACCCACGCCCTTCACCCAAAACCAAGAGACCGTGCGGCCTCGCCCAAGAATGGGCGCATCACCCAAGTTTTGTGCCTTCCTTCTTTGTTGCATCCACACCTTAGATTTGCGCCTTCTTCACATGTTGAGCGAAGTCGTTGTGTGTCCAAATGAGCTCTATGCTTCACCAATATATACGACTGGCAGGGCGAGGTCTTGGCTGCCTAGCCGACCTATCCACGCCCTCAAACTTCATCGCAAACATGAGTCGACCTTCTTACAAACGCCCTCAACCATCGGTCGGCCTGCTACGTTTGTAAGTCGGCTCCGTGGGTGCTCCTCCACGCTCCCACGCATATAAGTCATCTCGCCCTCCTCCTACGCACTTCACATTATAACTCCATCGCGTTGATGGTCCAAGCTCGCACTTCGTCGTTTCATGTTGTTCGTTCGTGCCTCCAACCGCTCGTCCTCCGTTCGGTCGTGTCGCACCTCACCCGGTGGGCATGTCAAGGACTACAGGTCCTTACCTCCTCCTCCACCTGAAATCGTTGTGGTCCTCGACAACATACCATCCTAGTAGCCATCCACTAAGATCATCAATATCTGTTTCACCCATGATGTCAACTCCTCCACATACTGCAAACATCCCTGCAACATATGTAGAACCACTGTCTCCTTCATGTCTCGTCCCGCCAACCCTCTGTCACCAAGATCACCATACCAAGGTATAAACCCCATCGGTATGTCATACATCGGAAATCATCTCAATCCATGATCATCGACCATCTCGTTGCAATCTCCACATGCTGCTCTCCATCGTGGAAGGCTGACCCCTCCATCTCAAGCTACATGCTTCCTGCAACATCTCGTGTCGACCTCATCATGTGTCGTCCTCGTGTGAACTGCTGCCATGATACTCCAACATAATGCTAACACATCTCTGTACATGTCGGCCCCCATGTTTGAACTAGTCGGGTGATCAGTCCAACTGTCATGCTCAAACCATGAGAATGCACATCCTCATGCCACCATCAGTCGTTTCTCAGAACATCCCGTCACATCCTCAACTCGATCAAGAATCCATCTCCATACAAGTGTAAGCCATGCTCAGGTCCATGAATTAATCTCCATCTCGTCTGCAACATGCTGTCCATGATGTTTGGTACCAATGTGCTGCTTGAAATCAGCCACATCTATCCCAACATCATCATCCATATGTGTGCCTCCTCAACATGAAGAGACCATCTCATCAAACTCTCGATGTGCCACATCCAGGTCCATGAAGCAACCTCCATCATATCTGTATGTACCATCCCTCAAGTCTGCCATAGAAACAAGCATATACTTGTCTCATCTGTCCATGTGATTCCTGTGATCATCAGCTCCCATGTGTCAAAGTGGTTAAGTCTCGGCTCAACCCATGCCCAAGTGTTGTCACCAACGCATTATCATCGTTGTAACTCCATCACTCCAAAGTGTCTCATATCGATCCTCCACATCAAGTCACTCTTTCAAGCCATTCCCATACATGTACTTGAAAGTATCGACCCCATCTTACATCAAAGTCCTTGACCTCAGCTCCTCAATGCATTAGATCGTCCAAGTCCACCATATATGAAGTCTCCAAAAATCACAACCTCATGTCATCATGAGCTCCATAAGCCATCCCCAACCAACACTCTAGCAAGCATACAAGTCTCGGCCCAAAGGTCTCTGCAAGATGCCTCAGCCCTCCATGTAGTAGGAATGCTCCATAGTTTGCTCACAACTCCATCCAAGTCCATGGCCTTGTTGTACAAGAGTGCACAACCTCTCTATCGGCTCATAAGTAAAACATCTCCATGTCACACCGGCAAATCCACCTGCACAACATCGCTACCTTGGCACTCCTCATTGGATGCCCATAAGTGACACCTCTACAAGTGCTCCTGCATAATGTCCCTGCATAAGATTGCCATGCTCCATGTCTCTAACCCGATGTCCATGACTAAGTTGCCCATGTATTCCAACCAAGTAGACCCATCACAACAATCGGTCATCCTCATCCAAGTCTGTAATCTTCGGTCTAGTGAACTTGGTCACCCAACCATATCATCATCATCACAAGTCCCTTCCATCATAGCTCCCCCACTAAAGGTTCCACCAAGACTATCTCTTGGTGTCGGCCATGAGAAGTCCACCCAAGCATCATCAACCCTCAAGTGTGTGCCCTCTAATCTGTCCATGAGTCATGTCGGGCACTTAGCCAATTCTCCATGTGGCTAAAGCATGACCCAATCCTCCACAATGATCATCATGTTCCTCCCTTGTCACGGGCCTTTGCACCTTCTATCATAAGGTCACAAAAAACCCCAACAAGTCCTGCAACAGTCAACAATCCTTGCTCCTCCATACAAGGTCTCATCATAGTCATCCATGGTAAGATCCTCCCTAGGATCGGCAAACTGATTTTGCCCTTCCCTGCATATGGTCCATCTACCAAATGCTCAAATGAAACACAAGTATCAACAATACTTACATCATCATCATGAGGCTCCTCCATATGAGTATCCTCATCCATCCATGTCTGCAAACTGCACGATCCTCGTCCAACTTGAACGATCTCAAGTTCATCCTCCATCGTTGTCACATCTGCAACATCCTCAATCATCACGGCTTCCTCTTCCTTGTTAGCACAATCTGCAACTTCATCCTGCTCCATTGTCCAACCAAGTTGAAGAAGTTCGTCTTCAACATTCTTTTCCAAGACTTCAAGCTTATCTCGAATCCGGGGATTCTCTTCTTTCATCCGCTTCAACCTGTATAAGCTAAGCAAGAGCTTCCCTTCGCATTCTTCCAGCACTGCCGTACCTTGTCGTTCAGCTTGGCCCAAGCACTAAGCTTCACCCCTGCTAAACCTGTTTCACCATTCACCTGAATCACCCTGATATTCCACCTGTCACCTGTAAAACTTGAGCTCCCTGCCAAGTCTTCAGTCTTCGTAGAATCAGCTCCTTGATTCAATTCACCAGCTCTGATACCACCTGTCACGCCCCTACACCTGCAGTAGTCTTTCAACCACTTATAGCGAGGTGTGGCACTACCAATCGTTTTCTTTTCACCAATACTTACGACTGTAGACTACGCCTAACATTCCATACTTAGTTTTATTTTCGTTACCAAGTATTATTATGTTTCCTTTATACAAGTGAAAGCCCATAACATTCACATAAACAACATTATACAAGAGAAATGCACAACAGTATAAAGGGAGGGGCAACTCCTTGCAATATGAGTTTTCCCAAATCAATATATTATACAATCTTCACTTTTACAAAGCACAAGTTAAATCTTGGGAAACCCAAAATCTACACTTAGCCAATTTTCAAACTTCGGCAAACTCAGTTGCCCAGCTTGTTGGCACCTTCGCATAGTCGTCGCACGACTCACCAACCCTTCGTTCACCTCGTCGCACGATTATGTTGTTTGCCCAACTTGGGTGCGCCTCGTCGTAACCAAATCGCCACACACGGGTGCCTCTGCACGAGTCACACCTCCGTTCACAATCTCAACACTTCACCAAAAGTCACTCCGTGCACACTTGCACGACGGGCCGACGCTCACTCGAGTCACCCAAGAACCCGTGCCAAGTCGTCGCACAAACCGGGTGCCCACGCCTTCGTTTCACCGTTGGAAGTTCCTTTGCACAACCGGACATCACACCTGTGCACGCCCTTCTCCAACCGGCGGGCGACCTCTACCAGCGCCCTTTACCCAAAACCAAGAGACCGTGCTACCTTCGTGTGGCCTCGCCCAAGAACGGGCGCATCACCCAAGTTCTGCGCCTTCCTTCTTTGTTGTGTCCACACCTTAGATCTGCGCCTTCTTCACATGTTGAGCGAAGTCATTGTGTATCCAAATGAGCTCTACACTTCACCAATATATACGAGTGGCAGGGGGAGGTCTTGGCTGCCCAGCCGACCTACCCACACCCTCAAACTTCATCCGAAACATGAGTCAGCCTTCTTACAAACGCCCTCAAGCATCTGTCGGCCTGCTACGTTTGTAAGTCGGCTCCGTGGGTGCTCCTCCACGCTCCCACGCATATAAGTCAGCTCGCCCTCCTCCTACTCATTTCGCATTATAACTCCGTCGCGTTGATGGTCCAAGCTTGCACTTCGTCATTTCATGCTATTCATTCGTCCCTCCAACCGCTCGTCCTCCATTCGGTCGTATCGCATCTCACCCAGTGGGCGTGTCAAGGACTGCAGGACCTTACACTGTCACTCTTGCTATTTCTTCGTGGCATGGAACAAAATTTTGGCATCTACCGGCATCCCTGATCCTTGTAGTATGATCTGACCCAAATTTTTCCATGTGCCTTGGAGTCAAAGGTGGACGCAACTCCACAAAACGTTCTGTGAAAACCTAAAAAACATAAGTAGTACACTCTACCACTAATGCCTAACTATCGAAGCCTGATCGAATGATCGCACATCTTTCAATCGTTTAACACATAATCTAATGGTCTAGAATGACAAAACGTAAGCAAGAGGGAAGTTTTTCTTAGAGAAAATGCTTTACAGCGTAAATATAATGAAGACTTTTAATTTTTTTATGTATATTATTTAATACTTGATATAAATCATTGAAGCCAACACATATTATTTCATGTTCTTCATCAATCAAGAATGAAAATTGATCACAAATATATATACTTAGCATGTTCACCCATTTTAAGAATATACAATTGGATATTTGTATTCATTTAGCATGTTCTCTCATGTACAACTTTATTATTTATTTGCAAATATAACTGCACATTTGTCTTTGATCAATTTTTTCCCAAAAGACACACTAAACTAATAATAATACCATTCAAATGAGTGTTAAATTCAAATTTAGTATATTATTTGATAAAGATACTTTGAATGTTTAATATATATATATTTATATGACATGTTCAGCAATTTTAAAAATACATAATTGGAGATTTGTATTTTCTTAGTATGTTCTCCCAAAATACAATTTTATTATTATATTAAAATATTAAAAATACTAAACTACTAAGTTCATTTCAAAATGAAGAATAATAATTTTTTATATTAAAATTTGTGATTTTATTAAAAAATATTCAAGTAAAAAAAAAATTATATTATTTGACTAACTCTTCTCATCCATAGTAAAAATATATTTATTTATATACGGGAATCTCGGCAAAAAAAACCTAAATTAATTTATCACAGTGGGAATTATAAAGACACAAGGGCCTGGTTAAACTATTGGGAGAACAACGAGAATGATGCATTGCAAAACATAAATAACATTAAAGATATTGTTACTTCTAAGTTCAAAGAAAAAATGTGGTGTGAAAAAGATTTAGCGGCTAAAAGAAAATTAAGTTATTATAAGAAGGTCATCAACCCCACCCTAGAAGATCAAAAGTATCTCTCTATTTTAACTATCTCAAAGAAGAAATTAATATAGCAAAGATTAGAACGAATTCTCATGAGCTCCGAGCTCCATAGTGAAACAGGTTGTTGGGCAGTTCCTAAAACGCCATGGATGGAAAGGATCTGCCATATATAGGAACATCGAGGATGAAAACCACTTCCTCTTAAGTTATTATAAGAAGGTCATCAACCCCACCCTAGAAGATCAAAAGTATCTCTCTATTTTAACTAGCTCAAAGAAGAAATTAATATAGCAAAGATTAGAACGAATTCTCATGAGCTCCGAGCTCCATAGTGAAACAGGTTGTTGGGCAGTTCCTAAAACGCCATGGATGGAAAGGATCTGCCATATATAGGAACATCGAGGATGAAAACCACTTCCTCTTAGAGTGCCCTGCGTACAACCACATTAGATCTCAATTTCACAATCTTTGTTACAACACTGACCTTCCTAGCCTTTTACAATGTAAAAATTATAGTGAGCTCGGGAGGCTTCTTTCCAAGCTTTTTGAGCATAGGAATAAAATCTTAAATCAAAATAAATAATTTGTTTCTTTAGGTCCGATAGACCAATGTTTGGTCTCAGCAGACGTTAACCATCATCATCATCATCATATATGCTACACAGTAAAAATAAATTAATTTATAGCCAAAATCTGGTCACAACACATGCAACGTTAAAAATAAATTATTGTTTTTTTAATTTTGGTTCATTCTATTGACGGACTACCATATTTAAATTATTAAGGTTGATATATGAACATTTGTGTACGTGTTTAGATTTGTGCCAATTACCATTAAAACCTTTTAAAGATGGAGATATTGACATATGGAGATTCATTCATAAATGCTTACGAAAATAACTCTAAATCTTTCATTAAAAACGTATTGCAAATCCTTCTGGATACGTATTGCACTGTGACAACTTATTGTAAATCTTCTTTTGATATGTATTGTACTGTGACGACGTTGATATGTACTGCAGTGTAACGACGTTGTTAGTATGTATTGTACTGTGATACATAAAATGATTTATAGTTTTTTGGGAATGTGGTTTTAGTATTGGTTTATAATATTGTAAAAAAACATTTATACATTAAAAATATCTATAATAATATAGAGATGAGTTTTTATAATTAAAAATTGTATTGCATATTTTTTTAAATATGTATATATCTAATTTATATATTATAATATTTATTATTATTTTATATAAACTTATAATTTAATTAATTTTTATGATTTTTTTAGTTTTAAAATTTTTAATAATTTTAACATATATAATTTTTGTAAACATTTAGTACCAAAAAAATTCCCTTGCTCTTATTCTTTTAGTTCCTTAAAAAAAAAGACTTCCTCCCAAATATATCTTGAAACTCAAAGTTAACCCAAAAAAAAAACTTATTCCATTACAAAAATGAGAAAATTCTTTATTTAATAATAAAGCTTACCCTATAGAATTATCATCATCTTACTTATGCATATATTCCTATAACTTAATACAACACCATACTTCCAACAATAAATGGTTATTATTCATACCTTACAATCAAACTATTAATTAAACCAAAACCAACACTAACCCATAGATTTTTCCAAGTTTAAGTTATTTAAATGTTGTAACTTGCATACTTTAAATATGATTTTATAGAAAATCCATTCCATAATTTCATAACAACTCTATAAAATTTTATATAGATACATTTTTACCATAACCATTTATTTCATAGAACATATAAATATACAATTCATAAGATAAGCATGCCGTTAAGCTAGAAACACTTACCTCTCAATTAGAGGCTGCCCAACAATTAGATTACACGTGAATATTGAACCAACTACATAAAACTCATCCAAAAGGAGAATACATTTGACGTCAGATCAATGTCCATAAACTCATGCTAATCCTGGTCTCCGAAATCTGCACATGTTTGTTTTTATAATTATACTATTGTTTTTTTAATTTAACTTACAATAACTATATACCAATGAACTCATTATATAATGGGGTACAATATAGATCTCCCAGATCTATATATCCTGGCTAGATCCTGTTATTATTATTTAGATATGCTTCCATGCTGATCTTTTTTGACCAAATATTTTTAAATCAATTACAGATGTAAATATATTGACTTTTATATCTCTCATATAATATAATATCTAGCTTTTTCGTCCTATAAAAAAAAACTACATACCAATGAACTCATTTTTATTTTTATGGTTGTATTGAGGTTGTACATTATTATTATACTCATTCCTAAACTTATTATGCCACCGCAAGGCGGGAGATAAAGCAATCGGTTTTTCGTTGATTATGGATTAATATATTGTTTAAATAAAAATTTAATAATAGTTGATTTTTTTTTAAAGTAAGTTAATTATTTATTTTAAAATATTTTAATTATATTTATTTAAATTATGATTGATTGAGTGGGTTCATTTTTATTATGTGATAATGGTTTTGGTGTCAGATTATACTATTATTCTTACGGAGTTGTCTATAATGCGACTTTTTGGAGATTCCGGTGACAGAATCCGGCGGAAGAAATTGAGCTTAAATCTTGATTTGTTGCAGTTAAAATGGTTTTTTAACTGCATATTTGGATTCAGCACCCTCGAAAACCCCTGAGATGCTTTCATTGTGCAGAAACTAGCTATCAAACTTCCGATTCCAATAAATTCCTGCCGGATTTCGACCGAAAAAACCCGCCAGAAAAACTTTCAAAAAATCGCGTTATAGACTATTTCTTATTTCTTACTATCGGATCCCTTCTGTGCAGATACAAAGGTTCGATTCAGGCTGAGGTACACTTCAAAGATGACACTTAACTGTCTATTCAATGCGTAATCATGAAATCGACATTCAATTAGATATTGGATTACGGTAAGTACGTAGCACGTAAACCTATGCTCGATGCAAACTCATGAAATTAACTTATGATTAGAAATTGGGGTATGATTAATTTAGATTAAAGCTTTATTAATTATTAATTTTTACTGAAATTATATTATAATTCATTATTTTAGTTGTATTTTAATTTATAATTTATTTAAATATAATTAATTTTATTAAAAAAAAAAAATTCAATATATATATATTTTTTTTAAATGTGGTAATTTTTTTAATATGGTGTTTTTTTTAAATTCAATACATAATAAATTCTATAATGAACTTTTAATAAATAATTTTGTATGATTTATTTTTATTTTAAATTAAATTAAAATTATTTTTTATTTTATTAAAATTCTATATAATTATTAAATTTAAATTTAAATAATTAATTTAAAATAATTATAAATAAATAAATATAACTTAGTGTAATTTACAAATTAGTAATTTATATATATATATATATATATATATATGTGATGGTGGTGGTGGTTAATGTCCACTCAGACCAAATTTTGGTCTATCAGACCTAAAGAAATGAATTATTTAGTTTGATTTAAGATTTTATTGCTATGCTCAAAAAGCTTGGAGAGAAGCCTCCCGAGCTATAATTTTGACATCATAAAAGGCTAGGAAGGTCAGTGTTGCAACAAAGATTATGAAACTAAGATCTAATGTGGTTGTACATGGGTCACTCTAAGAGCAAGTGATTTTCATCCTCGATGTTCATATTCTCACAAAGATGGAAGATCCTTTCCATCCATGGTGTTTAGGAACTACCGAACGACCTGTTTCACTATGGAGCTCATGAGAGTTTGTTCTAATCTTCGCTATATTAATTTTCATCTTTGAGCTAGTTAAAATAGAGAGATACCTTTGATCTTCTAGGGTGGGGTTGATGACCTCCTTATAATATCTTAATTTTCTTTTAGCTGCTAAATATTTCTCACACCACATTTTTTCTTTGAACTTAGAAGTAACAATATTTTTAATGTTATTAATGTATTGCAATGCAACATTCTTGTCGATCTCCCAATGGTTTAACCAAGCCCTGGTGTCTTTATACCAACCTCGTTTGAGCCTTGGGTGGTTTTGGTTGGAATTTAAAGCTAGCTCAGGAAGTCTATGATCTCCTATGTTATTGAGCTTATGTTTGTATAACACATGCCTAGTCATAGTTAGGCTCTCGATAAGGGAAAGACCCACTTCTATAAGGAGAATAGGATAGGGTGTATTGCTTTTAATTTTGAGTTTATATGTTATAAAATGCTTCTGTATTTGCTCAATCTTTCTCCGGGATTCTCTAGAGATGTTGCAACCCCAAATTTCACATCCATATAAGATAACAAGAGTGACTAAAGTTTTAAATAGGAACTTCTTTCTATCCCACATTACGAGGTTTGTCATTTTACAGTTATTTTCAAGACCAAAATAAGCTTTCCACTCCCCATTAATCGTTTTCTCAATGCTATAGTTCCAGTTGAGCTTGTGATGAATATCAATTCCTAGGTACTTGTAAGAAGACACTTCCTCCAAGTTACTATTGTCATACATAAAATTAGCGTAAGTGTCCTTCTTGGATTTGATAATCATAACTTTTGTTTTGTGAGTGTTAATAATCATACCCATGGTAGAGGAAAAATCCTTAAGAAGCTTAAGTTGCTTGTCAAGATCAGATGGGCACCTTACGAGAAGAACAATATCATCAGCACAGAGAAGAACGATGATAACTATCCTGGCTAAGATTGTGCCAGCATAGCCTGCTTCTTCTAAACAACCTTCTAGCTTGTCGATGTAAATGCCAAATAGGGTAAGGGAGAGGGAGAAATGTTGTTTAACTCTGATATTACACTTAATGTCTTTCGACCACCCCTCATTGTTCTTTAACTTGGTAATTACATTCTCATATAACCTTATAGCAGCAGCTCTCAACTTGAAAGGAACCTTTAACTCTTCTAATCTATTCCATAGGTTGTTTCTAGGAACCGTATCGAAAGCCCTTCTAAAGTCCACAAAGCAACAAAAGAGATTGGATTTATCATTGTGGCATTCCTCCACAATGATCCTAAGTGTTTCATTATTATTATTAATTTTAATTAACAATACTTATATTTTCAATTAAAATATTACAAATAATGAAATTTAAGAAAATAAATTGAATTAATTTCATTATATTAATAAAAATTATATATATATCTATATCTATCTATCTATCTATCTATCTATCTATCTATCTATATATATATATATATATATATATATATATATATATATATATAGATATTAAGGAGCTTATGAATTCTAATATTGAAAATTTGAATTATCTATTTGTGTTGACTAGTGATAAAAATGAAATGAACATTACAAAGATACAAACTAAGTCTCATGAGCGTAAACGTGAATATGGGCGTTGTTCAATGCCCAAAATACCTTGGGATGGAATGACTTATTACCTATGCGAGTTTAAGAGAGTTGAAGACGAAAAACACTTTCACTTAGATTGTCCAACATTTAATTTACATTCGTTCTAAATTTCAAAATATTTATCACTAACAACCTTCTTGACCTGTTAAGTTCGGATAACTATGGTGATCTAGAAATGCTTCTGAGGTTTTTTTTTAGCATAGAAATTAAATGTTAATGAATATCAATTGATTGCTTACCTTCTTAAAGTCCAAGAGACTATATTGAACTTAGTGAACATTAATTATAAAAATATCTATAAAACATTACAATATCGAAAATTTAAATCATAATTTTCTATACTATCTTATCTACATTATTTCAATTTCCACTTATAGTATTTGTATTTTTAATTTATTTATTAAATTTCTCTCCACACACACAATATACAATTAAAATGAGCATATTTTAAATGAATGTATAACACTATATTTTAGAATAATAATTGTTGAATTGAATTGAGGCTTCTGTGATCCATATCAAGTTTTATGAGAAGAATTTTCGGCGCAAATCACATAATGATACATTTGTCGATGCATTTCGAACCAACAAGTGTGGTTCATCGCCAGGACAAGTTGAAGGATCATATTATGGCTGCATGTTAAATAGAGAGAGAAAATCTTCAAATGGCTAGGTTTGACTCGAAAATGGCTATATCAGATTGGGTAACTAGACTGGACCAACGACTAAATTTGACTAGCCAACCGGACTGGACCAAGCGACAGGGACAAGGACTAATATTATATTAGATAAAATTATTTAATTATAATAATATTATTGGATAAATAATTGTTCAATGTCTTAATAGTGTTTAATATCAATATTATTAACATAATATTTTTATAATGTTCTGAATGCCATTAATGTCTAAAATAATAATCTTATGAAATGCTATATATGAATATTTATGTTAATACTTTTATGTTAGTCATGTTTATTATTTAACTAAATTTGTGTTAAAAAATAATAAATCTAGGGAATATTAATAATAATAATCAAGTAAAATGTTAACATATTTATGTTAATATGCTAATAGTAATTTATTAATAGATATAGGGATTATTAATATTTATAATAGTATGGATTTATTATTACTCCTAATATTCTTAAATATATAACTATAATAATGATATTATAAAATTAATTATCATTTCAGAAATTATATTATTATTATTATTATTATAATATTTAATAATAGTATTATTCTTATTATTATTATTATTAAAGGTTTGGGTAACTTATTAATTATTAATTAAATATAAACTTACAACATTAAGTTATCTAATGTAAACTTGAACTTTCTACCTAAATCTAAATTTAGATCAATAACCATCTATAATAGATAATTTTTTTAACCCATTAAGTTAGTTATACAATGGAGCATCTAATAAATTGAAGGAGAAGAATATGAATTTTTATTTCATAAATAGACAATTTGTTCAAATCATTAATTGAGAAGGGGTGAAAGCAGGGGACCATAAGAATCAAAGAGATGATAAAAATGAAACAACAACGATCCAGAAGACGAGGGGGAAGAAACGATTAGGAAGAGAGGGCAGGGATCCAACAACTGTTGATTTTCTAGCCGTCGTCTCTATTGAGGTTGCTCAGCCTTGTTTCAATATCAATGGCTTCCCTAAATTTTCGGTGATGAAACTGCACAACCTTAGCAATAACACGGTTCTCCTCAATACAAACGTGATGTTTAGTCTTCTCCGCATGCTCCGCAAGTCTAGAAGACTGGTTCCTCCCATGTTTTAGGTCTGTTGAGTGCTCCTTAATCCTCTGATTAATAAAGCGACTAGTCTCGCCAATGTAGGGGGTCCCACAGGAACATGGAATAATATAGACACCTTTCATGTCCTTAGGTTCGACCAGATCCTTTACCGATTGGAGGGAATTACGAATGGTGTTAAGGCGTCTAAAGGTTGAGGGAAAATTATGCTTCCTAAGAATCCTTGTAATCTTATCAGTGGCCCCTTGGATAAAAGGTAGATGGTCCCCAGGGTCAAGCTTTATGCCCTTAAGTTCTTCAACAAAGGACGCAAAGCCTTTGACGAAAGACTCTATAAGGCCAACCAAGGGTTTAATCTTCAAGGCAAGGTATTTAGCAAGAAGGTAGGTAGGACCACCAATGGTGGTGATAATGGGCCTTAGGGGAGCCCCCTCCTTGTGAATCTTCGGAAGCCCATAGATCCTAGGAGTAATGGGGCTACTCTTAATGAGTTTATGGCAAAAGGAACCCACAGATCTACTGGACTTGATGGCAAGAGCCACAGTCCTAGAGACCTTTTTCAAGGGATCCTTGAAAAGCTTTTTATAGCTTCCACTATGATACAAATGATCTAACATCTTCTAGTGATAATCCTCTTTGTTGAGGATGACAACAACCCCTCCTTTGTCGGCTTTTAGAACCACGACATCTTTATTCTAGCTTAAGGATCTGAGGGCATCAAATTCATCATTGCTGATGTTGCTGGTGGGGGTTTTTGCCTTCCTAAGGACAAGTAAGCCCCTAATCCCAAATTCTACATCACAAATAATGTCTTCTACCAGGATTTTTTAGGGGTGAGGGGAAAATTTAAACCCTTACCCAGAAAATTAGAAATGAAAGGGGGAAAGGAGAAACTAGAAAGATTGATAACCTTATTATTTCGAGAGGGAGAGAGAAGATTATAGTTATTATTATTAGCATTACAATTCTTATAATTACTATGATTCTTATTGGCCAAATCACATTCATAATTAATCATATAATCTTTGTTTTTATCAATATTTTCAATAAAATATTAATTGTCAATAAAATATCAAATAGTAATTATTAATAATTATACTTATGTTTAATATTTTTATATAGAAATTCAAATTTATTATTTACATTATTTCACTCTATATGTACTATAGAGTACTTTTAATTTGTTTAATAAATTTTTTATACATTATTTTCATAAAAAATATTGCAAATTATATAATATATATATATATATATTTTATATAAGAATGCAAAATCATTATATTAAAGTTTATTATATTGTGAATCTTAAACTTAAACTTAATATAAAATTCTAATATTAATTTAGGTTTAAAATATTTAAATTGGTATGGTATATATATAGATTAATAGAAAATAATCCTTCTTACAATTTCTTTGTTGTTCCAATAAATTATATATGATTTTAAATCTCTAATAAGATTTTTAAGATATATAAATAAATACAATGTATTAAAATTATAATCTTAGCTTTATCAAACTATTTTATATATAATACTATATTTTTATTTTAATTATAATTATTGAAAATAAATGATAGCAAAAATAATTTAATAGTTGTTAATAAATCTGATAAAAAAATTTATACATGTTGGAAAATGTAAATGTTCTAATAAATTGATATATTATACCAATAAATCTTTTTTATAAATTATTCAACATTTTCATTATAATTATTGAAAATAATAAGAAATTTAATTTTAATAACTTTACTAATAAATTATATAACATATTTCAATTCTCTTTTGTAATAATTTAGTAATCAACTTTCACAAAAACACTAGGAAGTGAAAGATAAAATAATTTCAATGATTTATGTGTATTGAAAAATAGATATGTTATGATAAATGGATGACAATGTCCTTCAATTCTCTCCTACAATAATATACTAAGAAACTTTCATCGCAAAATAAAATGAACAAATATGATATTAAATTTGATATTAAAGTTTAAAAAAAAAACCATCCACCAATAATAAAATGAACAAATATGATATTAAATTTGATATTAAAGTTTAAAAAAAAAACCATCCACCAATAATAAAATGAACAAATATGATATTAAATTTGATATTAAAGTTTAAAAAAAAAACCATCCACCAATAAAGTTCTTATTATCTCTGCTTAGCTACAAATAATGCAATGATAAACTATCTTGTTATTTTAATTGTATTTTTTATTAATATAAAATTATACGTGTTTGTTGTACTCTCATTATACTATATTTAACTTAAGACGGAGTCAACAGGGGGATGGGGCTTACTTGATTTAAGAACTTTTGGAAATGCTCTCTTGTGCAAATCCTTGTGGAGAGCCATCTATGGAAACGGCCCTTGGAGTAACACCATTAAAACCAAATATATGAAGGGTAAACATATGGAGCACTGGTTCCGCTTGAAAAGGATTGGTGTAAAAAGCGGATCTGCTATCTGGCATAGCTTCCGCAAAATTGAACCATTTTTCTTGTGCAATATAAAATGGAGCCTCCAATCAGGTAAACAAATTTTCATAGGAGTCGACCCCATCATGAGTGGACGCGCAGACATTTCAATACCTGATAGGATCCTTTCCTTTTTACACGGCAAAGGATATTTCACTTGGGACAAATTGATTACCGCCTGGCAGGGTCCCATTCCCATTTGGAAATCGGCGGATGACATTGGCCTGCCGGTCTCGTTGCTACATATATGGAATCCTTTCAGGAACGCGCTGAGGAACTGTCATTTTCTCCGATCTAATTCACAGAATTTTCTTGTTTGGCATTTAACAGGTTCCAACAAACAAGTGACTGTCAAGAATATTTACTCTGAAATGATGGCTTCCAAACATACGCTCTCTCATCCACTGTTTCCTATTGTTTTCTGGAAAACTAGGTGCGCTCCCAAGCTCATTTATTTCTCATGGCTAGTTTTTTACAACAAAAACCTGTCCTGGGAGAACCTGCGAAAAAGGAATTGGCATGGCCCGAGCAGATGCCAAATGTGTGAATCGGCAGAGGAAACAAACTTTTATATGTTCTTTCAGTGCATCTCCATTCAGCGAATCTGGCAGGAACTGGTCTTTCTATATGGTTTTCCCCTTGCTTCACATATTTCTACTCAAGCTGCTTTCATCTGGTGGGGCAAACAGCGTGAAACATGGAGGCCGATTGTTTTGACTGTTTTATGGTGTATCTGGAGCTGGCGGAACAACAAAATATTGAACGATGCAAGAGTGCCTCTTGTGGACATTATTCAAAACATTTCTTACCACCTTGGCTCTGTCCCCAATGAGAGTCCCAAAAAGAAAAAGTCCAACAAGATTGGAGTGTCTGATCCTCTCTTTAGTCCCCCAATGGCCTTTTTTGATGGAGCAGCCCAACGCAATTCTTGTGGCTGTGGAGTTTATATAATTATCAGCGAGCATATCCACTACAGGCTGGCGTGGAATGCTGGTAATGGAACAAATATCTTGGCGGAGATGATGGCCCTGGCAGGCCTGCTCGCTTTCTACATTTATTTCGACATACAATCCATATCCATTTTTGGGGATTCCAAGTTATTGGTAGATCATGTAAACGGTAAATGCTTCATCAGATGCCCTCACCTTGCTGGCTGGTTGGAGAGAGTCATGTTCTTTTGGAGCCTTATGGTGGGCAGCTCTATTCAGCACATCTACAGGTCTCGGAATCAGGTTGTTGACTGTCTGTCTAAGCATGGTCTTCTACTTGGTACAGGTATCTGGTCTCTGGAGGTATTGGCATATGGGGAGTCTTACTTCATACAGGATTTCTGTATCCCGAGCTTCTGAACTTTTCCTATGGTTTCAATGTTCATGCTTATGGTCTGTATCCTTTTTTGTTTTTTCTCTTGAATATGGTCTCATATGATTGACTCCATCGCTGTTGCACGATCCTTGCGGGATGCTGAAGATATCTCTGCCAATGTCACTCCATTTCTTATCTGAGTTTTGTTTTCTGGCACTCAACATCTCTCCCGGTACATGACATACATCAATCCATGATATGTTACTATTTTGTTACTGTATTATACTGGATCAATATAATACAATCCCGCTTTTTTCTTCCTGAAAAAAACTACCCTATACTCCTTGTTGAAATGTGAGCGTTAGTTAATAACTTAAATCGATTCATAACCTTTAAAATTAAATAAATTAAACTTAGTCTCATGTAAAGATAAAAATAAAACTCTCATACAAAACTGGTTATTATAAAGAATAGTATCTAAAACATTATCTCTCTAAAACCCTTCCCAGTAAAACGTAATATATTAATCTATAATACTCAAATTCTAATAAATATGAATATATTTAATAAGAAAAACACTATTTGTTGAGACATATTCATGATCCTAAGGTACCAACTTGGAAACCCTTTAGTTCAAAGGAATATAAATATCATTGAAAAAATCTGTTGATTGAGAGGTATTCATGAATGACTTAAGTACGAACTTGAAAGGTACTTAGTACATTAATCTTCTTTATAGGTACCTTTGAGTTAGAAAGACGGCATTTATTGTCCCCCCATGATAGTAGAGGTACAAAAATGATGGTAACTGCACTGATAGTAGAAGTACAATAATGATATTCGATGTGATAATGCAAACTTACTTATATATATATATATAAATTTGATTTTTAAAATATAATGATATTCGATGTGATAATGCAAACTGATATATATATATATATATAATTTTTAAAATTTATATTTCAAGCATAAAAATTAAAGATTGGATTTTATTTTTAAAATATTTATTTTTTATTTAAATTTATTAACTAAAAAAATATCATATAGATAAATATCATATAAAATAATTTATTGTTTTTTTGGGAATGTGCTATTCATAATTTATATTATTGATCCATAAAATTATAACAAAAATTTTTTATACATTAAAAATATCCATAATAAAATAGAAATAAATTTCTATAATTAAAAATGGTATTATATATATTTTTTAAATGTGTAAATATTTAATTTATATATTATTATTATTATTAATCATAATATTTGAATTTAAGCTTCTGTGATTCATATTCTGAGTATTATAGAAATATTTTAGAAAAAATCACTTCAAATTCTTTTTCAAAATAATCTTATATAGATTTATAATTTAAATTTTTTTATATATAAATAAAATATTTATATATTTCTTAGGAATAGATGTTTATATACGTTTACCCACCATAACCATAACTACGCTAATTTAATCCCAATAATCATGTTCTGGTAGCTTCGTCAATACTAAAATGACATGAGGGTTATGATTAATTGAATAAGTGTCGACATATTCTTGGGCAGATTAAATTTCTGACATCCTTCGTTATGACGGAGAACGCCTCTAGTTTACTTATATAATGAACGGATGGCAACTGGAAACTTGGCAATTACTCCGAGGGTCTAGCATCTTTACTAGAACCTCGGGTGAGTGTCCCGTGTCATCTCCGTTTCCTGCGCAGACCCTGGCCAATGCCCGACCAGGAAATTTTCTGCTATGCCCGCTCCAATACATGGGAAAAAATCGCAATACTAGCCGCAAGTTTTGAGAGCCAAATTAGCGCGAAGTTTTCGACTTCAATGGCTAGTACTTCTACAAATACGTTTGAACATATAACGAGTTAGTTTGCGTCGATTTCATGGCATGGTGAAGAATGTGAATAAGATGCAGAGTATTATAACTGGTTGAGAGAAAAGTAGAAAGTAGACATCAACAGAATGCGTATTCTCTCTTGATGTAATATCTATTTCCACAACTTGTAGCGTTAGATATCTGTTATTTCTATCGCAGGGGTCTAAGACTATATGGCTTATAATTGATTAGACCTACATTTTGTGGATGTATTTGGCACTTAATCATATTAAGTATCCTCTGCTTTGCTACAGACGTCCATATCATAATGTGTCGTAACGCTTTTCTTTGAATGTTTCATTTATAAAATTTCCATGAATATTAGCACGGATGTATATCTTAATGAAGTGCCAAGAAAATTTCTCTCCGTACGCTCCATGTGAAAAATGCCCTACTCATTCATTCATTTAATTCATTTAGGTGCGTTTAAAGATATTATACCAGAAAATTATCATTAAATTACATATCTCATCTGTGTATGCTTTAGTTGTTTTTTCAATTGTAGAAGTTTATTCTTTCCCATTCCTATATTGATGATCGAACGTTTGAATAGGCAAGAATCGAGCCTGTTACGGTGCATCTTTCATCTAAAGACTGGTCGCCTAGATCTTCTCCGAATAGCTGAGGGAGATCAGTCCCTTGCTTTTGCTATCAAAGGCTTGGATTATTTGATCGACTTCTTTTTGGAGCTATGTTGGAAATGAACAGAGGTTCCGTCTTGCAAGCGAATGATAAAATCCGTCTGTCAAATAGTCGTGGGAGCCGTATTTGAGATCACCGGTTTAAGATTGCAGTTCTGAGAACCAAGTAAAATTGTTGCATTTCAAATCTGAAAGCCAAAACCGAAGTGTTGCATTTCACAGTTCCGGATCTGAGAAGGAAATCGAAGCGTTGCATTTAAAAATTAATGTTGCAGTTTTGGTAATGAAAGAGCGCACCGCTCAATAACGAAATATCCCAACTCAATAAGATCAGTGTCCATATCTAGATAACAGACAGTAAATGTTATTGTATTAATCTTCTGTTTGTATTATCATTGTATGTGTTACCTTTTTTTTTCAGAGAGAAAAGCATAATGGATTATATTAAGAAAATATAAAGATTTTGATACATGGGATTCGATGGAGCCAGAGTCCATCAGAATACTGTTCCATATATGGAGAGCGTGATCTACATTCATACAGAAAATAGATAGATTTTCATTTGTATGTGTTACTTAATAAACTTATTTGCAATGTGGTTTTAAATTTTGATAACGGTAACGGTAGATTGTTAGATCTGGATACCATTTCTTATTCGTCGAGACTGTTTACTTTTGATTCGAAATCGTAGCATAACGTGAACGATCGCCCAGTTTCGATTGAATAGGTATAAGCTCCATTTAAATAAAATTGCCATGGTAGGTAAACATTGTCGATGATAACTTCCATTATCCCATTTCATAAATTTCATCAGAACACTGGGTTTGGATCTGTGTGACGGGGATGATTCTCCCATAAACTCTCGATCACGGGCTGAGGCTCATGGATAGACATTTGGTACACACACATGGTTTACATTGATTTTTTCTTTGTTATTGTCCATATTCAATCCACCCAATTCATAGTTTAGATTCAATGCACTATCACTCCACTCCAGTTCACAATCCTGGATGTAGAGTGTAATGAGTGGAAATTTTGCACCCAAGCTCAATATCAACGGTTAAACATGTTAACTATTTCAACGCCTTAGCACTGGTTCCACTGCTTCCATCGCAGCACTGCCTTGACTGTTCGAAATCAGAAGGGACTAACATTGCCAAAACTCGCTGAAATCTGAAAGGGCAAAAATATCTTTTAAATCCAACTAACCAACTAGATTTTTTTTATAAATATGAATCGGGGCAGAAGAAGGATGTACGCACAGTGGTAGTTATTAATTGTTCCTTGTAGTTTTTCCTTGGTTAGCATTTAGCTACGCATTCTCCTTGTGCTCGGACTTTCATTTTGGTATCAGAGCAACAACGCTCTGTGGAGTCTGAGAGCAAGTTTGTACGTGCATTTGAGAGAGTTTGTGGCAAATCTTATCTGCCAACCATTATTTGAAGTTTCTGATGGACTAATTTCATTATACTGTGCACATATGTAGGAGAATTCGAGGTATTATTGGCAAGATCTCTCCATTACTGAATTCCAAAAGAGAATCCTAGTATGACGAGTATTTGGGAGTTTGAATAGACTTTTTTCTCTTTTTTTTTATTTTAGTCAAGTGAGAGATGACAGCTAATACCAGTATGGCTTAGTCACATGTTCTTATTTTAACTCGGAAAATTTAAGTTTCCTGGTTTATTAGAATGAAAATATGCTTCATTCTCATGATTATTTTTGGGATGCGACACTTCTATGTATTGTGAGCAACCTGACCCTGTTCATCAAGTAATAGAGTTGGCTGTAACAAATTTTGAGTGAAAGTTGTTGAGGGAGAACAAAAGAATGATAACAAAGCTCTTGCCCTTATTCAGCAAGACTTAAATTTTTTCAAAAAAGATATGGAACACTCTTGAATCTTGTTACCATGGTGTATTCAAAGTGAAGAATGTCAAGTTATAAAATTTAATAAGAGATTTTGGAAATTTGAAAAATGAAGAATAGTGAAATTGTGGTCATTAGTATTGTTAATCAATTGAGACAATATGGAGAAGGCCTCTCAAATAAGAGAGTGATTGAAAAAGTCCATGCATGTTTGCCCAAGAAATTTGTAGTTGTGGTTCCATAGAAGGGTTTAAATATACAAGTCAAATGAAAACTAATGAATTGATAGGTTTTCTAATTGCACTTGAATTCATGATGAGTAGATATGATGATAGTGCATTGTGGAATGCCTCCAAAATTCAGCTGCAATTTATTAAACGAAGATGCAAAGGAAGGTCGAGTAATAGAAGAAGAGGAGACAAATTTACTAAGGGAAGAGGTACTGGAAGGTTGAGTAATAGAGGAAGAGGGGAGAAAGTAGTTTATCAAAGATATATGTGAGATAATTTTGAGCACGAGGAGAATTATCAACAACGCCCTTCTAATTTAAGGTGGGAGTAACAACTCAGCTTGACAACAAGGAAATCAAAGGTATGATAAGTCTAAGGTTCAATGTTATATTGCAAAAAGTATGATTTTGCTAACAAGTGTTGAAAGAAACAGATAGACACAGGTAAGAATCCCACACACATCACAAAAGAGTCTGAACATAATTAGAAGCCAATCTTTTTGACTTGTGATATGATTCAAGAATGTTTAAATGATATTTGGTTTTTGCACAACCATTGTAAGAAACACATGATTAGAAGCAAAAATTTATGCGCTAGTCTAAACACTAGTATTCAGTTTGAGGACAAATTGGGAAATGATAATAAGGTATATGTTAAAGGTAATGGAATGGTTGTTGTTTATCAGAAATGGTGAAAGACAAATAATTAAGGATGTGTAGTATGTACATATTTTAAAATGCAATTTGTTGAGTATTGGACAATTGATAGAGAAAACGTAGAGTATTCCTAAAGAATAAAGTATGTACAATCATTGATAAAATATCTAAGTGGTTAATAGAAAGAGTGGAGATGAAAAAGAGTGGGTTATTTCTTCTTATAGTGATAAATAAATTTTCTCCCTCCTTATAAAACTAAGAATTTGAACCATTCATGGTTATGGCATTTAAGATATGGTCATTTCCTTTTTGGTGGTATGGACTTTCTATAGAAGAAACATATAATGAAATAGTTACCTAGTACTCAACACGCAGGCTTTACTCAGGGAGCAATACCATACCACGTGGGTTCATATTGGGGGATATATATTCAGTAAAAAATGGAATAATATATTGGGGGATATATAGGGGGTAAAAGGTTTTTATATTGGAAGGTATAAAAAATGGAGTTCAAAGTTAATGAAAAACTTTAAATGGTGTATAAAAAATGTCAATGAAAATATGGACACCTACAATATCTAGTGGAATTAGGGGTTTTTCAAATTGGGAAGTTGTATTGGGTTCATATTGGTAGGGGGTTAAATAATGTGAGTTTTAGGATTATTTTCCAATATGTAGTCAAATTAAGGGTATTGTTTAATATTCCACGAACGCACGTGATAGGTCAGAGGTTTATTGAGTGAAGCCCCCGTGGTATTCAAAAACCAACAAGCTCGTGTGCGAGTTGTATACTTGCAAAGCATCATAGAAAAAAATTGTATATGGAGTTTCCACAAAGGCTTCATTGGGGAAGCAATATTATACAAGGTGGGTTCACATTAGGGTATATATTGAAGAAAATTTGACATAATATATTGGGGGATATATAGGGGGTAAACAATTTTTATATTGACAGGTATAGAGAATGGAGCTCAAAGTTAGCGAAAAAATATAAAGGGATATAAAAAATGTTAATGAAAAAATGGATACCTACAATATCTAGTGAAAGTAGGCGTTTTTTAAATTGGGAAGGTGTATTGGGTTAGTATTGGTAGGGGATTAAATAATGTGATTTTTAGAGTTATTTTCCAATATGTAGTCAAATTAGGGGTATTATTTAATATGCGACGAACATAGGTGATATGTCAAAGGTTCATTGAGGGAATCTCCCATGGGAGTTTCATATATTGAAAAATCTCTATTGGAGATTGTACACACATATTTGTTTGGAACCTTGCAAACACCCTCATTGTTTGATGATGTTTACTTTCTAACTTTTATTGATGACTACTATAAAAAAAGTTGGTTTTAAATGATGATTTTATTAAGTTTTGTCAGACTTATGGAATTAAGAGACAATTCACTGCACATTATACCCCACAACAAAATGGAGCGACTGAAAGGAAAAATTTAACCATTATGAATATGACTCGAAGTATGTTGATTGCAAAAACATTTAACAAATGAATATTTGGGAGAAGCAGTTGCTTATGTTGTTTACAGTCTTAATATAATTCTAACTAACAATGCAAATGAATGAGTTCCGAAAGAAGCTTGGAGTGGTAAGAGTTGCAATACATCTTATTTAAGAATTTTTGGGTTTGTTGTTTATAAACATGTACCTAAAAATTTGAGAAAGAAGTTATATGAAAAAAGTGATAAGTCTATTCTTATTGGATACAATGAGGAGTCTAAGGCATATAGATTCTATAATCTCATCACCAACAAGTATATTATAACTAGAGATGTTGAGTTAAAAGAAGAAGAAGCTTGGGATGGAAGCATAGGTAATTCTATTGTAGAGGGAGCTGCATTATCTCATGAAAATGAGCAAAAAAGTATAAGGTGGACAATTGATTCCTTGTATACCAGTTGCAATAACTATAGTAATTACCTTTCAAAACAATAAGAACTCAAAAACATAGTGAACCATTAAGTTATGGTGGAAAACAAACAACACGATCAAAAGTAAGTAATGAATTTAATCTTACTTTATCTACATTAAAGAATATACTTAAAAATCAGAAGGCTAGAAGTTTAAAAGAATTGAATGAGAAAAATTATGAAATAAATCATATTTCAAATTTTACATAAATTGCACGAACCGTAAACTTTGATGATGTTATTAAAAAAATAGATAAAGATATTGATGTAATAGAAAAAATAATCCTTCTTTTTGAAAGACAAAATAGTGTTGGTGTAAAATGGATTTACTAAACTAACTTGAATATTTAAAGTGAAACAATTAAATGGGAGAATGTCAAACATGTTAATAATTTCACTACCTCATTACTCTCCCTTGCTTCCACCGCAACACCGCCTCAACTCGAAGGGAAAACCACTAACACAACTGCCTTGAATATGAAGGGGAAAACACAACTTTTAAATCCATGTATTTCACTAGAAATTTTGTATAAATATGGATTGGGACATACGAAAGATGTATGCATAGTCGTAGTTGTTCATGGTTCATTGTAGTTTTGAAATTACCTCATTACTCTCCCTTGCTTCCACCGCAACACCGCCTCAACTCGAAGGGAAAAGCACTAACACAACTGCCTTGAATATGAAGGGGAAAACACAACTTTTAAATCCATGTATCTCACTAGAAATTTTGTATAAATATGGATTGGGACATACGAAAGATGTATGAATAGTCGTAGTTGTTCATGGTTCATTGTAGTTTTTCCTTGGTTAGGAGCTGTAGCTTCATATTCTCCTTCTTGTATGACTTTCACAAACTTAGGGCTCAAAGTCTTCTTCAAACCTTTCAAAACTATAACAGGATAATTTTGAGGTCTTTCACACACAGAAATTGGGGTACAAACGTTGAGGTGTTATAAATATATAGATCCAACTTAATGCAATTATAGTAATATTTCGATGTGGAAGTTACATTTGAATATGTAATTTAGAAAATGTTAATAATTTTTTAATCATGAAAAAACATTGAGTAAGATGGTTGGTATATTTAAATTACATTGGATAGTTATATACATGTAATTACTAGGGTAGTTATATAAATCAAATGAATGGTAAATGCATATATTTATCAATCTAAAATAAACATCAATCTTTAATAAACATCAAAACATTTATGGTTAAAATGAAAAAAATCATAAAACTAACTAAATTATAATTTTGTTATTATCATTGCAATTATTATTATTATTAGTTATTAACAAAATTAATATATATATATATATATATGAAGAAGATTTTTATCCATGGAGATTTATTCAATTTTATGATGGAGATTTTTAATTTTTAAATATATTTTGTTATAATATTGTGGTTTATTAATACCACATGTCCAAAAATTCATGCTCATTTCATATGACCATTTTTTGAATTAATCAATCTAATTAAAAGAGAAAAAAAAAAATGAGTATATTTCAACCATTGATTGAGAAAAATGGTTACTCTTTACCTATTAATTATTTATAATCAAATTAAACATTGAAAGTCTAATTCCAAAATAAACACACCCATGGGTATAATAACGCATATTTGTTAGAAATTTTTGAAATTTTAAAAGAGTATTAAATGGAGGTAAAATGTTGGAAAATTAGAAATATTGAGAAAAATATTTAATTAAACTTTATCATTTATTTTAATTTTAGATAAAAAAAAGATATGAACTTTTTATTTTTTATAATTAAATTATAAATGATGGCTTTTCCATATTTTATATAAATTTTATTAAAAACTAATATAATTAATATCTTGTAGAAGTTAAAATTATAATGTTGTTTTACTTAAAATTACTGATATATAAATCAATCATATTTGGCTTCATTTACTATTCGGATTGTTTGATAACTAATATAATTAATATCTTGTAGAAGTTAAAATTATAATGTTGTTTTACTTAAAATTACTAATATATAAATCAATCATATTTTGCTTCATTTAATATTCGGATTGTTTGATTTCGATGTTGATGAAAGGAAATTTTACATGTTTACATCTAAAAAGTAAAATATCAACAAATTTATTGTAGACTACTTTGTATGTAATCTTAAATTTACCAATATATAAATTACAAGTGCTTCGTTTACTATGGGTTCTTGTTTTCGTTTTTATTCATAGTTGGTACAAATATAAAAAGAGTAAACTGATGGGCAGAGAAGTACAATATTTCTCCAACATATCTTTCGCACAGCTTTGGATTTCTCGAAGTCCTACTTTTTCTTTCTTAATTCGTGAATTCATGTTTGCTTCTTTGAATTTGTAATAAATGTCAGTTGTTAATCAGTCACTAAAATGTAATAGACGGCTGTACATAAAACTTTATATAGAGAAATTTTAATTTTATTCAAAATTACCGGACAAATGTATTGAACGTGTATGTACATAAAACTTTATTGACATAACATTTCTGCACAATTTCCGGATACTGTCTGCTTTAAGGAATACTTCGGCGTGGCTATGTTTACTAACACAATGGGCAAAAGAGGCAGGATCACATGCTTAGCAACACAATAATGCTACTTATAAGAAGGATTCTATTTAAGTTTATCAAATTTTCAGTAAATTTGAAATTTGATTTAGCTAAAGAGTCAAAGTTGTTAGGTTTATATGGGTGATTTTATGTATATAGTTTTGGTGTCCCTTATTAATTTATGACGGGTTCTAAGTTATTAGTTTGTTCATATTAGTGTAATTTTTCATATTTGTATAGTTAATATTAAATTTTTTTACTGAAATTGTTTCATGACATCATCGTCACTGCATCCTTGACTTCGAATTCCGGGGCTCGACATCATATTGCCATGCACTATAGATCGTATTTAACAGTGTAGGTATAGGGAAGGGCGATCCTTCATACAAATGGGAGTTAACTTGGGCTAATTTTGTTTTAAGAGTGTTGAAGAATTTGTTATTATGTTTGATAGATCATGGAGAAGCAGATTTAGCTATTTTCGGTGTTCAAAGTGGTTGTTTTATTTTTTTCTTTGGCGCACATTGAGGTTGGATTTCTTTTTTCTGTGCCTGTGTTTTTTGTGTGGCATTGCTTCTCGTTGTTAGGTTTCCTTGTTACTAGGTGAGTTTTTTTTTACTTCAGTGGATGCGAGTAGTAAACTTTTGTGCGGAATTCTGAAGTTGTCTAGTTATGTGGGAGGATGCTTGTTTGCCAAACTTCTAGACAATGATTTGACAAGTAAATATATGAACATTATTTTCTGGTTTAATGGTTGTGGTGCATAATTTGGAGTTCTAATGGTTTGTTGTTTAGTAGAATTTTAGGTGAGACTTTAAAATTTGATGCAGGAGTATCCAACTAAGGGAGGTCATGGCTGGAGTATTTGTCTTTGCAGACCGAAAGGAGTCTCAGTTAGTTTTTTTTTAAGTTCCATTTAAATTTCTAGTTAACAGCATTTAAGACTTTACGCTAAGTTTAAGGCTGTCCCAACCACTGTTTATTTTTATTTACTGTTCATTTTATTTTAATTTATTGTTTCAACTTAACTTTAGAATATAAACAAGGATGAACATTTATCAAAGAATAACTAAAATGTAACTACTAACAGTTTAAATAATTGTACAATGATCTTTAAAAGGAAGGAAAAAGCCACTATAATTATCCATCATAGTATCGAATAAAAAGAAGCATGCAATGATTTTGAAAAGCAAGAAAATCTGAGTCCATATATGGCAGCCTAAAGTTATTTAATTAAGTTCATCTACCCATTTCCTAACAGTGACAGAGAGCAGAAATTATCACAGAGGCAAGAAGAAGACCTGGTCGAGTTCCATAAAACAATAGAGAGGGTTTGCAGAAGAGTCGAATACAACAAACATCTACTGGACCATGAAAGGCCAAAGCCACAACCCTCGACAACAGACCCAGAGAAGACTGCAAATAGTACATTCTTCGAAACATACAGACAAAGAAATGACGAGGCACGACCTTGCCTGATACAAGAGTGTAGGCATCAGGGCAGAGACCAGCGGCCGGTGAGCCCAGGTATTCACCTACAGTGGCCACCAAACAAGGCCGTAAGAATCCAAGACAAGAACCATAAAAAGAAAATGGAAATAGAGACAAGGGTTTAAGGAGAGTTCACTTACAATAGGAGACGAGCCCTTGCGAACGAGGGAGGAAACCGCGGACCAAGGTCACAGTAACCAGAGTGCCCGCTACTCACAAGGAGCGAGAATAATTAGTAATAGTAGCAAACGAAGCAGAACCATAAAGCATGGAAGGAGAGCTTATCTCTGTTTGAATGCCAGATGAAAGCTGAGAGTTGAGCCACCCCACGACCGTGACCTGCAACAGAACGACAAGCTTACAGTCAAACAGCGAGGCGAAAACCTTGAAGACAAAAGTATAATCGAAACCACACAATGAAAAAGAAATTTACAGAGCCGAGGCAACCCAGAAGTATAGCTGAAGTAGCGCCCACAGAGCCACAAGATAGGCGGCCAACATAGGACAAAAGCCGAGGGTTTCATGCCCACGAAGCCGAGCTTCGAATCGACACACATAACTGATAAATAGAGGAGCATCACAGACACAGCCGAGCCATACGGCTGCGGAAAAGCAAAGGCTAGTAAACAGCTAAGACCCTCAACTACGGGAACCATAATCATTACCAGAGCTTGCAAACAGAGACCCTCACGGAGAACCATCCGAGAACAGGATAACTGAAGCCCTCAAGGAGCAGCAGCCTGAAACCAGTAGCAAATACCTCACCTCGACGGAGCAGCGCAACATCGGAGAAGCGACATAATGACAAAGGATAGGGTTTCTTTGGCATAGTGAAGAGGCGGGAGAAGCGAGACCCAAGGATAGGACAGTTGTCCTCACAACACTAATTCACCTATATCGTTCCATAAAACCAATCAACTATAAAATCATCCACACAATCACACATTAAATGATATTCCGTAACTGACCAGGGCTAGTCCCATCAATTTTGGTATTAAAGTAGGTTAGGGTTAATTTGTTTCTTTTACAAAATGGAAGTCGGAAGAAGAGGTCGTTGTAGAGCCGTTTGAAGAGTAGCAGATGAAGGATTTAGAGAAGAGATTAGGATCCTGACTACCTGTTTGGCAGCAGTAGAAGCAGGAAGGAGAAGAATCCAGAAGGAGGGGACGACAGTGAGGAAGAAGCTGTAGTTACGACAGATGGATCAGATGAGGAAGGACCTGAAATCAGATTGTTAAGGTCAGTTTTATTGGCTAGCAGTAAGCCAAATCCTGAGATTTCAAACTATGATGGTAGTTTGTCCACAAACGTGCTGTTGGACTAGATCAGTGAGTTAGACAAATACTTTGAATGTGAGGAGATCAGCGAAGATAGAAAAGTTAAATTCGCTGCCACCTAGTTGAAAGGACATGCAACCTTATGGTGGGATAGTGTCCAAGCAGAGAGAGAAGATCAAATAAGCCACCCATTAAAAAGTGGACCAGAATGGTCGCCAAAATGAAGGGTAAGTTTTTGCCCAAAGATTACCAGATTGCTCTGTATCGGCAGGTGCAAAATTTGAAACAGAGAGGAATGACTATGAAAGAATATACTGAAGAATTTTATCGGGTGAATCTAAGAGAAAGTTACGTTGAAGACACCCCAGAAAAAAGAGCAAGGTTTGTAAATGGCCTAAGGCTGGAGATATTGATCAAGATAGGTATTCTTTCTCCAAAAACCATAGAGGAAGCATACCAGAGTGCCTTGAAGGCAGAAGAAAAGATCACTAGGATGTAGAACACCAAAAGAGGACATGGATCTGGCAGAGGGAAAAGACAATCCTTTGGCAGAGGTAGGACTGCCAACAACAGTGAAGAAGGTAGCAGTTCAAAGACCTCAGGGACAACAGAAAAGGAAGGTAGCACTAAGGGAGGAAGGCCATACCAGCAAGGAAGGGGTAATGGCAGAGGTAGAGGAGCTGCCTACCAGTGTTACAAGTGCCATAAGTTGGGGCACAGGTCATTTGAGTGTCCTAAAGGTGAATAGGTTGGACAAAGAGGAGCATATGTTGCTCAAACAGAGGAAGCAGAGGCACCACCCCAAGAGGTAGAGAATGTACCAAAGACAGGAGAGGCCTTAGTCTTAAATAAGGCACTGCTGAAACCGGCAAAGGAGACAGCTGACCAAACCCAGAGAAAGGCATTATTCCGGACTGTGTGTAAGTCACATGGAAAATGCTACAAACTAATTATAGACAGTGGAAGCACTGATAATCTGGTTGCAACAGAGATGGTGGAGAAATTGGGTTTGAAAAGGTTAAAACACCCAACTCCCTATAAGGTGCCTTGGTTACAGAAAAGACATCAATTGCTAGTTGACGAGTAGTGTGAGGTGGAGTTCCATATTGGCAAGTATAGGGACAAGGTGACTTGTGATATCATGCCCATGGATGTGTGTCATATTCTTCTAGGTAGACAATGGTAGTATGACCAAAAAGTTGTTCATGAGTGGTAGTGGCAATGTGTGGTTTTTCATCCCTAGCCACACGGCTGGCAAATTGGTTTAACGGAGGAAATGTTGGCAGAACGGGAAATGTATCACATCATGCTTTACATGGCGAGAATTAACATCTCACAGAGGTCTGATGTGCTTATGTGGGGCGAAAAAATTAGGAATGACTGTATTTCAGTAAAGAAGGCTTATGATCACATCACCTCCACTTTGCAAGCGATGTCATTCTTTGACATTACCTCTCTGTTATGTAAGTGGGAATCCCTCTCGAAGATCAACTGTTTCTCATGGTTGGAAATTTAGAACGACATTTTAACTTGGGACAATCTACATAGAAGCGACTTCTTTGGTCATGGTTGTTGTTGCATGTGTAGACATGATTTCGAGGACTACCTCCACCTTTTACGCGCCACCCCTTTGCTGTTGAGATTTATGTGGGGGTGGCCACAATTTTGGGTGTCCCTCAGATCAATGACGAGTCCTCCATACATGAATGTTTTAGATTATGGAATTACAGATATAAAACCCATAGAACCCCTCCCCTCTATGTCCTTTGGGGGATTTGGCACGTGAGAAATGATTTGATTTTCGAAGACAAACTTCCTATGACTATGAACATTTGTTATGAAACGAGCTCACAAAAAGATAGAAAATATAGATCAACGCCTTAGAATTCAGCCTCTTCGAGGGTGAAACCTCCTTTACATTACACAAATGAACAATTCTTGGATGATTCAAATGACAAAAACTCCTTTATATATAGGAGTCTATGGGGTCACAATATAACCAATCCGACCTAACAATAATAATATAAAGGCACAAAAATAACAATAGAGGGATTCTATGGGGCACAATAATAACAATATGGGGACAATAGGGCCACAACAATAACAATAAAGGATACAACAACAATAGTAATGGGGGAATCACTAGTATTATAGGAACGTAACATGCCCCTCTCCTTCAAAAAAGTGTTGCCCTCAATGCTTGAGTAGTTCTGCATTCTTTTGTATAAAATTTTCATCCTCCATGTTGAATCTTTAACGGGTAAGTTCTTCCACTTGATGAGATACTCTGAAATTGATCGATTTCGTAGCTTTTGACTTCTTGTTTCTTTGACTGCTTTAGGTTCCAATATGCTTTTTCCTTCCTCATCAAGTTCTGGCAATATTGTTTGAACTGGAAGCTTGTCACCTATAACCTTTTTTAAGCATGAAACATGGAAAACTGGGTGCAATCGAGAAGCTGCAAGAAGCTCCAATTTCTATGCCATAGTACCTCTCTTTTGCAACACCTTGTATGAACCATAATACTTTGGTGATAATTTACTATCCTTATTAGCTTGCTTGAGGGACATTTTTTTATATGGTTGTAGTCGTAGGAATACCCAATCACCTACATCAAAACTCCTTTCGCTGCGATGTTGATCTGCGTGTTGTTTCATTCTATTCTGCACCAAGGTGAGGTTATCCTTTAAGAGTTGGAGAAATTTTTGTTGATGCTCGATGTGACCTTCCACTACTTGAACCTTAGAATTTTCTCTTAAATATTATCTGATTGATGGTGGATGATATCCATAAAGTGCCATAAATGGGGTCATTTTTGTTGCAGTTTGGAATGAAGTGTTATACCACCATTTAGCCAGAGGCAACCATTTGACCCATTTTGTTTGTTTATCAGATACAAAGCAATGAAGATATCCTTCCAAACATTTGTTTACTATCTCAATTTGCCCATCAAATTGTGGATGATAAGATGAGCTATGAGCTAACTGAGTACCAAGACAAGGAAATAATTCTGTCCAAAAATTTTCAGTGAAAATGGGATCTCTCTCACTTACAATAATATTTGGGTTTCCATGTAGCTTTTGAATTGTTTCCATAAATGTAGGAGAAACTATACTCACTTTAAATGGATGAGATAATGCACAAAAGTGTGCATAATTGGTAAGTCTGTCAACTACCACCATGATAACACTCTTTCCTTCGGACTTGGGTAAACCTGTGATAAAATCCATTGAAACCTCCTCCAACCGTTGGCTTGGAATGGATAAAGGTTGTAATAGTCCTGGGGTCTTAATTGTTTCAACTTTATTTTGCTGGCGAACCAAAGATTCCACCACAAACTTTTAAATATCTGATTTAAGGACATCCCCAAAAAAATCCTTCTTAACCCTGTGGTAGGTTTTTAGAAATCCTGAGTGCCCTCCTAAGGGAGAGGTGTGCAATTCCCTAAGAATATTTTTTTTGAGTTGGGAATTCCTACATAGGTATAACTGATCCTTGTACCATAATGAATCTTTTTCCAACTAAATGTACCAGATGTACTGGGATCTTGTTGTATCTTTTGAATGAGTGCCCACACTTCCTCGTCATTCTTTCATTTATCCCTTGCTTTGTTTATCCAATCTAGTTGGATAATAGAAATGGCACAAAGAAATGCTTCCACATCCTCATCCTTTCTTAAGAGTGCATCTGCCACAACATTTTGCTTCCCTTTTTTGTAGATGATTTCAAAGTCATAACAAAACATATTTGTGACCCATTTTTGCTACTCTTCTGAAGATAATCTTTGTTCTAAAAAGTATTTAAGACTATCATGATTTGTTTTTACCTTGAAGTGCCTTCCCATCAGGTAGGGTCGCCATTTCTTAAGTGCATGTAGCGTTGCCAACATTTCCTTCTCATAAATGGCCTTGTGTAAATACTTTCCTTTGATTGGATGACTTTCGAAAGAAATGGGTATTTCTTCTTGCATTAAAACAACACCAATTCCATTTCCTGGGCATCACATTCCACAATAAAGGTTTTGTTTGAAGTCCGGTGTAGCTAAGACTATTGCTTGGCACATTGCCTCTTTAAGATGTTCAAAGGTATTTGTTGCTTCTGGAGTCCATGAAAATGCATCTTTCTTCAATAATGTTGTTAGAGTTGCTACTATTCTCCCATAATTCTTAACAAACTTGCGATAATTCCCTGTCAACCCCAAAAATACTCGTATATGTTTTATGGATGTGGGGATTTTCCATTCCTTAATGGTTTTAATTTTTCTAGGGTCTACCTTAACACCTTCATGAGATACAATATGACCCAGATATTCCTCCTCTTGTACTCCAAAGAAACATTTGGATATTTTTGCATATAATTGTTTCTCCTCCAATAGTTTGAGCACCATGTCAACATGTTAAATATGATCCTTCCAAGACTTGTTGTAGATTAGTATATCATAAAAAAAAACTGAAGTGTTTGAAAATAGAATTCATCAAACCTTGAAATGTAGAAGGTGCATTAGTAAGGCCAAAAGGCATGACCAAAAATTCATAATGGCCCTCATGAGTTATAAATGCTATTTTTGGAATGTCTTCAGTCTTCATTCTGATTTGATGATATCCTGAACGAAGATCCAACTTGGTGAAGTAAATTGATCCATGCAATTCATCCAATAATTCATCAATGACAAGAATGGGAAATTTATCTTTAATAGTGAGCTTGTTGAGCTGCCTATAATCTAGACACATGCACCATGATCTATCCTTCTTGTGAACCAATACTATTGGAGCAGAGAAAGAACATTGACTAGGTTGAATTATACCAGCCTCTAGCATTTCTGCAACCATACATTCAATTTCACTCTTTTGGACATAGGGATATCTATAAGGTCTGATGTTTGGAGGAACACTTCCTGGAATCAAATTAATAGCATGGTCATGATCACAAATAGGTGGGAGGACTTTGGGAGTCTCAAATACCTTGGAATGATTGTCCAAGAATTTTTGGAGATCTGGAAAAATGGATGATTTCGATGTGGGAACCTCTAGTGAACATAATTGTGCAATTATGCCTCATTGTTCTTTCTTTAGAGGCTTTGTCATTCCGTTAGAGCTAATTATCTTTCCCGGTTTCCCTACAATACCCCTTAATTCAACTTCCTTTCCTTCTGAAGAGAATTTCATGAAAATCTTTTGCAAATTAAAGGTTATTGCACCCAAGGAATGTAGCCATTGGACTCCTAGTACAACATCAATACCACCCATTGGAATGGAAAGCATTGGGCTATTCAATACATATTCTCCCATGGATATCTTGATATTATGGCACTTTCATGAGAAATTTATGGTTCCTCCACTTGCAACCACTTGACACTTTGGTGCTAGATATAGGAGGAAATTCAATTCCTTAGCTATGTTACAATGAATAAAATTATGTGCACTTCCCAAATCAACCAACACTATTACCTTTTTCTTCTTGATATGCCCTTCTATCTTGATAGGTTGAGGAGTGGTAATTCTAGCCAATGCATTACAAGATATGGTCAGATTCATTTCTTCTTTCTCTAGGGTCTATTCCTGGTGTATATCCTCTTCTTTTGACGTTTCTTGTTCCTTTTCTTCCTCCTCTTCACAATCTATATAAAATAATTTTTTCTCAGTGCAGTTATGACCTTTAATGTATTTGTTATCACAACTGTAACAAATTCGTTTTTCTCTTTTTGCTTCCAATTGTTGTCGTGTCGACCTTGTAGGTTGTGGATGTCTAGGGGAAGCAACACTTCCATCTTTATGATTGTGAGTGGTAGGCTTCCTTGTTGCCATAATTTTGCTTTCCATTTTTCTTGCCAACCTGAATGCCTTCTCCAATGGATCGGGTTACCAAAGGTGAACTTCATGTTGGATGTTATCTTTTAAAGTCCCTATGAACACATCAATCCTATGCTCCTCTGGAATATCTTTTACCCTTATATTCAATTTTTCGAAGTCCTCAATGTGCTCCATTATTGAGCCCTTTTGTTTGAGATTTATCAATTGGATAAAAAAAGTGTTGTTTTCTGTATCCTCATAATGTGCTATCATTTCATCCAGAAAAATAGCCCAAGTAAGAATTTTTTTACGAGAGCAAAGCCATCGATACCATACAAACTGATTTGGTTCCAAATATAAAGTTGCAATGTGTACCTTTTGTGTGTTTTGCACATTATGGAGATAAAAAAATTGCTCCATCTGTAGTATCCATGTTCCTGGATCCTTGCCATCAAACTTCCTCATATCGATCTTTGGAACATTGTGGTTCTTCGATCCAATGTTAGAGTCTATGAAATAATGATTAACATTTATTTTGTTCTCATCATGAGTTTCCTTTACTACCCTTTCACCATTAGTAAGCATTTCTTGTATAAACTTTGTCAAATTTGTCTTGAAATCTTCCATGTCTTTCTTTAAATCATCCATCTTAGCTTCCGCGCCATCCATCTTAGCTTCCGTGATGTCCATCTTAGCTTCCACGTCATTCATCTTAGCTTCTATGCCTTTCTTTAAACCATCCATCTTAACCTCCACGCCTTTCTTTAAACCATCCATCTTAGCTTCTATGTCTCTCTTTAAACCATCCATCTTATTTTCTGTTACTTTTTGTGCAAGTGAAATTTGTTGCACTTGGTCTCATAATTTTGATATATCATGTTGTATTTCTTCCTCTTCTTTGTGAGTCATGCTAAAGCTTTCAGGTTTCTTACTAGGTGTTTCCATTTTCTTTCTTCGGGGCATCAATTAACGATAATAATGCTTCACTATGCCCTTTGAATTCCTTCAAACTAAATTTTCAAACCAAGCTTATGCAAAAAAAAAAAAAAAACTACACACCTTTTTTCACTTCGTAGGAGCTCGATATTGAATCTGATGTATCTCTGCAATTTTGGATCTCCAAGGTTTGAATTTTTTTCTTGCGTTAACCCTCTGAGTAATGTTTCTAACCCCACAATTCTAATCAAGATTGGATTCTCCAATGAATAGTTATGCCAAATATCCCACGATGACTTGAGTATAGAATAGTCCAGTAGAGTGAACTTGTACGACACGTCATGGGTCACTGTTTCAACCTTAGGTTCTAAAAATGTTACCCAAAAAAACTACCATCCATCCTCTTTCTGTAACTTCCTACAAAAATTCAATCTAATGCTCATAGAGAAAGTTATGATGATTTTCCCAAGGTAACCTGTTTGGAATGTAATTTGGGGGTCTGCAAAAGCCCTAATTTCCTCAAATTATATCTCTGAAAATAGAGTGATACATGATCTAAGATTTGGAGCAGAGGTTTAGACTGATTTCTTCTCGAATGGGTTTTGTTTTTAGCTTCTGAAACTTTGTATCAAAAGAGTTATAATTAAAATTCCACGATGACCTGTTTCAGATGAAATTATGGAGCTTGCAAAAACCCTAACTTCCTCAAATCATGTCTCCATAAATGTAGCGAGACAAATTCTGAAATTTGGACCCAAAGTTTAGCGAGATTTAGTCTCAAATGGGCTTTTTTTTAGCTTCTGAAATGTTGGATAAAAAAGTTCTAGCGAAACTTCCATGGTGACTTGTTTGGAGCAACGAAACCCTAGAATCCAAAGCTCTAATACCAAATGTTATGAAACAAACTCACAAAAAGATAGAAAAGATAGATCAATGCCTTATAATTCAGCCTCTTCGAGGGGGAAACCTCCTTTACATTACACAAATGAACAATTCTTGGATGATTCAAATGAAAAAACCCCCTTTCTATATATAGGAGTCTAAGGGGTCACAATATAACCAGGCCAACCTAACAATAATAATATAAAGGCACAAAAGTAACAATAGGGGGATTATATGGGGTACAATAATAAAAATATGGGGACAATAGGGGAAAAAAATAATAATAAGGGATACAATGATAATAGTAATGGGGGAATCATTAGTATTATAGGGACCTAACAATGTTGCTCTGGACATTACAACATTTTTCAAGGAAATTTGTCACTAGACTCCAAAGTACTCTCTGCGGTTTGTCTCATATGTCGATTTGTCCATAGTTTTCTCTGTTTGTTCCTTTGATGGTGCCTCCTTTGAAGGGAATTGTGGACATGGTGTCTTGCTTCATTTGGACCTTGTTGTCCATTATCATTTCTTCTGGCATGGTGGTAGGGGGAAACTATAGAGCTAAGCTGATTGCATTGTAGGGGGATCTACAGTGCTCTTCTTGGTTGGGCATTGATAAATTTATTATTTTTGGTGACTCTTTTGTCGTGATCAACTTTATTCAGGGTTGCTTCTCTATTGAAGCTCCAGTTATTTGCAATTGGATTCAATTGATTCAGAACATTCTCCCCAACTTTGTCAGTTGTCTCCTTTCAACATGTATTTGGGGAGAAAAACATGGAGGTTTATATGCTCTTAAAACTTGGTCTCTCACTCTATCTGGGCTTTATTTTCTTTGAAACGTTGTCTGTTGGTAGGGGTTGTGGTATGGGATCATTTGAGTTTTAACTCTCATCTATGTTGATGTGATTTGGTCTGTTTCTTTTAGGGTATCTTTTTGGGTGGGGATCCTTGCTAACTCCCCTGTTTTTCTTTCTTTTTTGCACTTCTGCTGTTTTGGATTTGTCATGTGGACAATCAAGCTAATTTACATGATATGATGAATATGATATGATATAATCCCATGCAAATGTAACTATCTCTATTCTTAGAATGAAATTTTGTTTTTTCATCTAAAAAAAAGATGATGAGAGATTCCTTGACATCTTTACGACTATGCACAAAATCCATTTCAGTCCCTAGAATTTCATATTTCAAATAAGAAAAGTACTTGTGAGTTTTACCAATTTTGTAAAAAAACCAGTAAAATGACCAAAAGCTTGAGGACACATTTAAATTCCAGCAAAATTTCATTTTATGCTCAAAATGACTAAAAAAATAGTGCATAACCATTGGGTTTGTTCGATATTGAATTCGTATAATGTAACATGAGTCGGTGTGAAGAGGATGTCTTCGACACAGGGATCAGTCCACTTAAGAACCATGAGGTTGAGGAGATTGGTGCTCTACTAGTCCAAATGTGGCATTAGTTTCCCATTCTGCAACATCGGGGTTCTTCTTATTTTCATGTTAGGAGTAACTCCACGAATTTGAATTTATTTTCATTAAGGGAGAATATGAATGCATACAAGGGGAGGGAGGCTATTGGGTTTCATCTCCCAATGTCTCTTCATCTTCCAACTTTCTTTTATTTTTACTATTTACAATATTTGCATCAATTTACCTAATCCAAAAGATTAGGTGTCAACATTCCCCCTCTTAATATGAAGGGATGTTGGTGAGTCTAATGCAGGAGTATCCAGCAACCTTAGTCAAAGGGAGGAATCCAAAGCGGAAAAAGGAGGAAGACATGGACCAGGGGAGCAAAATAGGGAAAAATCTGTTTTAGAATAGATTTAAAGGATGAAATGGATAAATCTCTCGAAGACTTGTTATTATTGTAATCTGCCATGTGTTATATGCATGCATGCGTATGAGAGCTTTCGGGCTTTTGGCTAGAGGATTGATCGGATCCTTCCATGATCCTATCCAACAATGCTTCTATATATATATATATATATATATATATATATATATATATATTTGTTGATGAACCTGCGTGTTGAAGGAGAGATCGTGAGATAGTCCAGATGTAGTCAAGAGGGAGTTTGTTCCTAAGGCAGAAATGCCTTAGAATTGTAACTGTGTTATTTATAATATAATACATATGTGTTCTATGGACTTCCTGTGTGTCTGTGTATTATGTCCCTTTCAATTCTGTTATATATATATGTGTGTGTGTGTGTGTGCCGCAGGTTTAAATCCTAATTTTGAGTGTGTTGATCGACCATCACGCGTAATGGCGATCCATTGGTGAATGAGTTAGTTGTGTATGCGTGAATAGCAGAGACTATGGAACACTATGTTTAACACATAATTCCATTCATAGCAAGCAAGATTAAGTTAAGGAGGAAGTGGCAAGAATACTCAAGAGTTGTTGGATCTAGAAGATCAACGGTCCAAATCCTTTATCGCATCGGTGAAACTCTTTATGAATTATTGGAACCGGCAGTTGGAATGGTGCGATTGTGATAGCCGATTAATCGGCAACCATCGGATTAGCTTCAAGATCAACAGTTGCGATCTAGTCACTAAATCGCAATAGGAGGAGTTAGGATTGACGGTCAAGGGGAACGCCGATGGCTGATGAGTGATAATGCGATATCACCGATATGCGTCGATCGGTGATTAGATGTGTCGGTAATCGAAGTTCGGAGAAGTCGGAGATCGGTGCAGCAGAAAGCGGTAAGAGCAGACCCATTGATTTTGTAGGTGCGGGCTTATAAAGATTTTAGGTCCGGCTAAGCAAAGTGGAGTGGGGTTTTTCCTTGGAATTCCCTTGTTCCTTTGTATTTCCGATGGTTGTATGGACACGAGGTTAAGGCTTAAACACCTATATTAAAGGCTCTGATAATGTTGAAAGGTCCATTGTTAAAGGCCGAAGGCATAAAAAACACTTTCGATAGGCTTGGTGGGTTGTAACCCACAGGCCTCAGGATCGATTGTTTAAAGGAAAATGGATTTTGATTAACCCTCGAAGATTCTCTTCCCATCATTTGGTATCAGAGCAGACGAAGATTCTACGTTCAAGAGAAGGGAAAGGATTCCAGAGAGAAAGAAGAAGGAGCAGGAGGTATAGTTGTATAAAGACTAGAGAGTTTATGGTCTTACTGTCGCAGAGAGAACAATAGTGGAAGGTGAGAGGATTTGCAGCAATAGCCTAAGAGTAAGGAGTGCTCAAGAGAAGGTGAGAACAACTTCTAACTGCGGTTGGGTAGAAGTTGTTGAGGCAGCTCCACAATTGCGATTGTGGGTAGAGTTTTCTTAGAGATAACAATTCTAGCAAAAGAAGTGTTGGGTAGAATTGTTAGTCAACAAGTGGTTCCAGAGGAGAGAACCTGAAGGATGCCAAAAGACTAAGCTCAAGAGAAATCTTGGTGAGGTATCGTGAAGCAGAGGAAGACTGTTACTGTAGAGGCTTAGTTGTAGCTCACAAAGGACCATAAAAGAAGTTCCACTGAAGGAATACAGTGGCTAGAATTCCTAAGAACAAGGAGAAGCATATGACCAGGAGGTCATAAACTTTTGTGCCATGGGAGTCTGATGCAGGAGCATCTAGCACCCTTAGTGAAAGGGAGGAATCCAAAGCGGAAAAAGGATGAAGACATGGACCAGGGGAGAAAAATAGGGAAAAATCTGTTTTAAAACACATTTAGAGGATGAAATGGATGTCTCTCGAAGACTTGTTATTATTGTAATCTGCCATGTGTTATATGCATGCTTGTGTATGAGAGTTTTCAAGCTTTTGGCTAGAGGATTGATCGGATCCTTTCGTGATCCGATCCAACAATGCTTCTTTTATATATATATATATATATATGTTGATGAACCTGTGTGTTCAGGGAGACATTGTGAGATAGTCTAGATGTGGTCAAGAGGGAGTCTATTCCTAAGGTTGAAATGCCTTAGAATTGTAACTTTGTTATTTATAATATAATACATATGTGTTCTGTGGATTTCCTATGTGTCTACGTATTATGTCCCTTTCAATTGTGTTATATATATATATATATATATATATATGTGTGTGTGTGTGCCACAGGTTGAAATCCCAATTTTGAGTGTGTTGATCGACCATCAGGCATAATGGCGATCCATTGATGAATGAGTTAACTGTGTATGTGTGAATGGCAGAGACTATGGCAGAACTGTGTTTAACACAGAATTCCATCAATAGCCAACAAGATTAAGTTAAGGAGGAAGCGACAAGAATACTCAGGAGCCATTGGATCTAGAAGATCAACGGTCTAGATCCTTTATCGCATCCACAAAACTCTTTATGAGTTATCGGAATTGGCAATTGGAATGGTGCGATTGCGATAGCTAATTAATTGGCAACTGTCATATCAGCTTCAAGATCGACGGTCGTGATCTAGTCGCTAGATCGCAATCGGAGGAGTTAGGACTGATGATCAATGGGAAAGCCGATGGCCGATGAGCGATAATGCGATATCACTGATATGCGTCGATCGACGATCAGAGTTGTCGATAATCGGAGTTCGAAGAAGTCGAAGATCGACGAAGCGGAAAGCAGTAAGAGCTGACCCGCCGAGTTTATATTTGCAGGCTTATAAAGATTTGAGGTTCGGCTAAGCAAAGTGGAGTAGGGTTTTTCCTTGTAATTCCTTCGTTCCCGTGTATTTCTGATGGTTGTATGGCCATGGGGTTAAGGCTTAAATTCCTATATTGAAGGCTCTGATAATGATGAATGGTCCATGGCTAAAGGCTGAAAGCCTAAAAAACACTTCCGATAGGCTTGGTGGGCCATAACGCAGAGGCCTCAAGATCGATTGTTTAAAGGAAAAGGGATTTTGATTAACCCCCAAAATCTCCTTTTCATCATTGTCCAAGCATCATTCCAAATCTATCAAACTTTTCCCTTCCAAGGATTTTGGTGAAGGTATGGAATCTGCTCATTTGTGGAACAATATCATAGGTGGATTGTTTTGGCCTCAACTGTGATAATGAATATGTGGTATCTTTTATTAATTTGCTTAGTTCAATCATGAAACTTTGGGTTCTTCACCAACTTTATTACAACAGTGTTGTCAATCAAAAGAGGAGTTGAATGCACTTGCTTCTCCAAGAAATCTTCCAGAATTTTCTCAAGCCACACAATTTCCATTGTTTCTTAAGTTGCAACCACATATTCTGCCTCAGTCATTGAATATGCTGGAATTGATTGTTTGTGCCATCTCCAGGATACAACTCCTGGTCTAAGACACATAACATAACTTGAAGTAGATACTCTAGTTTCTTTATATCCATCGAAATATGAATAAAAGTATCCAATCAAGGTGAAGTCATCCACCTGTGTATACATGAGTCCAAAGTCTTGAGTTCCCTTTAAGTACTTTAGAACTCCTTTTGTAGCATAATAGTGACCCTCACAATATTTTTTCATAAACCTAGAGAGGATTCCAACAACAAATGAAATGTTTGGTCTGGTAGTAGTCAGGTACTTGAGACTTCCTACAAATTGTCTATACTTAGTTGCATCCTCAAATTCTTTTCCTTTAGTGGATGTGAGGTTTAAGTTCTATTCCATTGAAGTGGTTAAAGGTTTACACTCAGCCATGCCAAACTTGTTCAACATATCTCCAATGTGCTTCTTCTGAGAGAGGAATATAAACTTCGGATATTGAGTTACTTCAATCCCAAGCCAGTAGTGAACATATACCAAAGTTGTCATTTCAAAACATTTTCTCAGTTCTTTCATTATGGATGCAATGTAGCTCTCATTTTTCTTTTCATCATAATATCATCTACATACACGACAAGATATACAAAACAAAGTTGCATCATCAATATCATAATTTTTGAAGTTGAGTTTTAGAAGATGTTCAATTAATTTCTCGTACCAAGCTTGTAGTGCTTTCTTGAGGATGTAAAACCATTTGACAAGTTTGTATAATTTGTGTCCCTTTGCTTGGGATATAAAAACATTCTCTTTCTAATCTCCATTCAATAAAACATTTTTTACATCAATTTGATTGAATTTCTAGCCATTCTGAGCTATCAAGGCAAAGAGTGTCTGGGTGGTATCTCATTTTCCTGTGGGAAAGGATTTTTCCTCATAATTGACCCCTTCATTCTGTCGAAAACCTTTAGCCACAAACGTGGCTTTGTGCTTTTCAATTGAGCCATTTGCTATACTTGTTCTTTAAGACCCACTTGCATCCAATTAGTTTGGTTCCCAATGGAGGATTAACCAAATTTCAGGTACCATTCTTGATGAAAGCATCATATTCATTTTACAATGCTTCTTTCCATTCATCATGAGAGGTGACTTATTTGAAGGATTTGGTTCAAAATCTATATATAAATTTAGCTCACAATCATAACAAATGTCCATATCAACATGTGAATCATAATCATCTACATCGCCCCCATTCTGTTTGGTTGAGATTCTTGTTCCTGTCTTTCCAACCTCATGAGGACGCACACTTTCAAGTGTCTTTGTAAGCCATTTTGGAGGACCTTTGTGAGATGGCCTAGTTTTCTCAGTTGACTAAGGTGGTGCATGAATAAAATCCATCACTTAAGAGAAAAATCATCAACGCATATTACATAATACATGTGCTTGATTGTGAAGACTATCGAGAACGGTCCAAACACATCTGAGTGAACTCTATCAAGGATCGCTTTTGCTTATAATCTGTCTTTATCATGAAAGGAATATTTTGTGTACTTCCCCAATGTAAACCCTTTTAATGTGTCTCTCTGCTCCAATGCACCGTTGGGAAGTCCTGTAGAAATTTTTTGCATGATCTTTAATGATGCGTGGTGCAAGTGACCCTATCTTCTATGCCACAACTCACTGATATGTTAGCTCTACACCTTCTCTTCTTTTGTGATAAAAGTAGTGCAATCTTCTACATCCAATTTGTAGATGTTCTTCACCAAAACCACAATCCTTTTCACCTGTCCTGAGGCTATGTGATGAAGGAAATCCTTTCCCTTGCCAAATATCACGTCATAGCCGCAGTTCTCCAACATGGAAACTGAAACCAAATTCTTCTTCAAACCTGGAACATACATGACATCTTTTAATGTGAGAGGAGAAAAAAAATCCCTCTCAAAGGTAACAATACCAATTCCGGTCATGTTATACCTCCCCTCATATATAACTCATTACACGTGCGATATATTTTATAAATTTCTTTTACTAACTATTTAGTCAAAGGAATTATCTTTTATGTTATCATATCCATTTAATTGTGTTCAAACCTTATTATAACATGTTAAACGAATATATTTGTAGATCGCATACCATACAAGAACAGTCAGATTTAAATTAGAATAAGTTAAGTTAGGGAAATTGCATCATAGAATAAGTCACTTAGATTATTATTTTTCTATTGCAAAACACTCATGAACCACCCACTCTCATCTTAAAACCCACATTTGGAAACTGGTTCCATTATCCCCAGTTAGAGCCACCACTTTAAACAGAAAAGGAGTTGTCTTAAGGTGTAAGTCGGGTGCTTATCCCCCATGTTTTGGCAGCAGAATTCTGAGGCTGCAACATTTTGGCGCTAGAAGGAGGGCCTTCAGCTGCGAATGGCATATAAACCTAAAGATCACTCAGAAAGCATTCACAAGAGTCAACACCCCTCCACCACTTCTATACCTAGTTCTCATTCAGAATCCCCTGACCAGAAATACGAAGTTGTAGAAACATCCCCCTCGTCTCCTGAAGTAGTAAGGTAACCACCATCTCCAGATTCCCGAATCTCCCGAAGTTCATTCTTTGGTATAGAAATTGGAATAGATATCCATTTCTGCTGAGAAGCTAGAGAGACCTGAATTATCTGAAGAAAGCGTTACCTCCTTATTACAACAAACTAGTGTATTGACTTGACTGCAAAGTGAGAAACTTGGGGTCACTCATTTCGAGTTCCCTATCCCTCCACAACGTAGGAAAGTCACTTCATCAGCATCTAAATCTGATACTAGCGATATCACATCACCTTTATACCTATCTATTCCTTCATCCACTTCTACTCAATCCACGACTTCTCAAATATCCACCTCCCCCTTTAGTACTACAATTATCGGTGCTAACCCAGTAGTAGGTTCTTCATCATCTATACCTACTTCTAGGCCGACCTTCCCATTTTCTCAGTCCTCAACTCAAGTTATGGCCAATCAACCTGCTCAACCCTGGAAAAATCCTGGTGTTATCCTAGTTGCAAATCCAAATGCACTCCCAACAAATCCAGAAAAATGGCTGCCTAAGTATAATCCTGATGATGCTCTCCCGATCGACGAACATCTAAACAATTTTATGTTAGCCATGAATCTCAATGGGGTTGCACATGAAGATGTCGTAATCATACTGTTTCCTTATATTTTCCAAGGATCTGCTCGATCTTTGTATTTTTCCTTTCCAGCGGGTTCAATTACAGACTGGGATACTTTTCAAGAAGTAATTCTTGAAAAATTTGGTGATGACATAACCATAGCTTCTTTGATCAATGATCTTTCTAATTTAAAAGCTAATACAGATGAATGCATGACAACTATCCTTGGTTGCTAATGGTGAATGCAGGCTGACTCATCATCGTTATTCAAATAAAACCAAGCCACCTGGAATAACCCGTTGATGTTTCGTAAGGGGCAAACTGTCCCTCCTGCTAAATGCTTCTAGGTCTTGGGTCGTTACCCTGTTTCCTTATGTCCAAGAAAAACGATCTCTTAGCCAAACAAAAGTACTTTTAGGACATACTCGAGACCCTATAAAACATAATATATTAATCTAAAACACTCAAATTATAATAAATATAAATATTGTGATAATGTTTTAATAAATATGAATATCATTAAAAAAGACATTATTTGTTGAAACATATTCCTGATCTAAGGTACTAACTTAGAATCCCAAAGGTACCAACTTGAAACCTTTTAGCTCTATGGAATATAAATATCATTAAATAAATCTATTGATTGAGTGGTATTCATGATCTTAAGTACCAGCTTGAAAGGTGCTTAGTGCTATAATCTTCTTTATAGGTACCTTTCAGTGAGTAAGAATGAAGAAACCTAAGTTATGGATATAAATATCACTATTTGTTGAGACATATTCATGATCTAAGGTACCAACTTGGAATCCCAAAAGTATCAACCTGGAAACCCTTTAGTTCTATAAATATAAATATCATTAAAAATATATATATTTATTAAGAGGTATTCATGATCTTAGGTATCAACTTGAAAAGTACTTAGTGCTATAATATTCTTTATAGTTACTTTTGAGTGAGTAAGAATGAAGAAACCTAAGTTACAATGAATGTAAATATCATTGGAATCGCAAAGGCACCAACTTGGAAACACTTTAGTTGTATGGAATATAAATATCCTTAAAAAAATTTGTTGATTAAAAGGTATTTATGATCTTAGGTACCAACTTGAAAGGTACTTAGTACTATAATCTACTTTATAGGTACTTTGAGTGAGTAAGAATGCAGAAACCTAAGTTACATTGAATATAAATATCATTAAAATCCTTAATGAGACGTAATCGTGATGTTAGGGTTACCATCTTACTTATAGAGTTATCATCTTACTTATACATATATGCTTATAACTTAATGAAACATCATACTTCCAACAGTGAACGGTTATTATTCATGCCTTGCAATCCAAACTATTAATTAAACCAAAACCAACACTAACCCATAGATTATTCCAAGTTTAAGTTATTTAAATGTTGCAACTGGAATGCTTTAAATATGATGTTATCAGTTAGATAATTCATTCCATAGATTCATAACAACCGCATAAAACTCTATATACATATATTTTAACCATAACCATGTATTTCATATAAACGTATAAACGTACAATTCATAAGTTGAAACAAACTACATGTAAACATCCCGTTAAGGTAGAAACCCTTACCTCAATTAGAGGCTGCACAATAAATAGACTATACTCACACGCGAGTATTGAACCAACAATTTCCATAAACTTTTTTTCAGAAGGAAAGAATTTCCATAAACTTATGCGAATCGTGGCCTTTGAAATCTGCACATGTTTGTTTTTATAATTTATATTATTTCTTTTTTTAATTTAGCTTACTATTTAATATGAATAAAACTGTCATACAAAACTGGTCATTATAAAAAATAATAAACTAGAACATTATCTCTATAAAACATTCCCATTAAAACATAAATCAGTGTAGAACACTCAAGTTCTAATAAATATATCAGTGTAGAACACTCAAGTTCTAATAAATATGAATATCATTATAAAAAACACTATTTGTTGAGAGTCGAGACTTATCATTATAAATTTGAAATCAGATTCGGGGGGTGAAATCAGACTTACTTGTCAAATTTGACGGTTTTCACTTCTTTCTACTACTTTCCACAATTTCAACAAAAAAAAAATTTGATGGTTTTGCAATTTTTTTAATGGTATTTGATGAACAAATCAATTTCTGTGGCGAACAATTTTAACAATTTTCCTGTGAAAGTCCATCCCTAATCGAGACATGTTCATGATCTTGAAGTACCAAGTTATTCATGATCTTAGGTACCAACTTGAAAGGTACTTAGTGCAAGATTGAAGAAACCTAAGTTACATTGAATATAATATCATTAATAACGCTTGATGAGACGTACTCGTGATGTTAGTGTACCATCTTGAAAGGTACTTAGTGCGCTAATTTTTTTATAGGTACCTTTCAGTTAGCAACATGGCATTTATCGTCCCCCGATGATAGTAGAAGTGCAAAAATAATGGTTAGTGGAATGATGGTAGAAGTAAAATAATGATGTTAGGTGTAATAATGGAAATTGTAAAATAAATTAATTGTTTTTAGTAAGATTTTTTGGAAGTTTTTTTGGTGGGGTTTTTGGTCTAATTTCCTTAAAATCTTGCCAAAATTTATTGAAATCACGAGTTTGATGGGTAACTCCAACATAATCAAAGTGCCCTAGGGTTTTTAGGGTGTTGAATTGATATATACAGTGAAAAAAACCAATTTAAATAACACAAATCAAGATTCGACCTCAAAATTTTCCCAGATTCCAGCCCGGAAAGTCCATAAAGCTGCATTAAAGACAACTCTTAAAACAAATATTAATTGAAACATATTTTGTTTTGTTGATAGGCTTTTTATTTTGAAATTGGATTTTAAAAATTTTAATCTAATTATTAATAATTATTAAATGGTAAAGACTTATATTTCAAAGAATAATATAGAATATTTTCTTAATATTTTTAGTAGCATATAAATTAAATGTTGGGATTTATTTTCAAAATAGTTATTCTCTTTTTTACTTTTTATTTAAATTCACTAATTAAAATAATTAAAAAATTGTCATATGAACAAGCATCATATAAAACAATTTACAGTTGTTTGGGAATGTGACATTCATAGTTTATGGTATTGATCCATAATATTGTAACAAAAACTATTTATACATTAAGAATATCCATAATAAAATAAAGTTGAAACCCATAATAAAATGAAGGTGAATTTCTATAGTTAAGGATTATGTTACATATTTTTTTTAAATGTGTATATGTTTACTTTATATATTATATTTATCATTAATAATAATAATTATTAATATTTTATATCAATTTATAGTTTAGTTAATTTTTATGATATTTATAATTTTAAGAATTTGATATGTAAATAAAGTGTTTATATATTTATTATGAATTGATGTTTATAAACATTTACCAACCATAATCATAACTACACTAATTTAATCCCAATAATCATAATCATGTTTTGGTAGCTTCATCAATACTAAAATGACATGAGGGTTATGATTAATTGGATAAGTGTTAATATATTCTTGGAGAGACGAAATTGGATAAGGCCTGCCATCAATACTAGAATGACACAAGGTTATGATTAATTGGATAAGTGTTAATATATTCTTGGAGAGACGAAATTGGATAAGGCTGCATACTAGTGTTCTCTACCGCTTAGTTTAGTTATTGAACTTTGAAAGATACTAACTAACTATCTATGACATATATTTGGATGGTTAGGCTCCAATTTAAAATGCTTTTTACCCTTGTATTGTGGATTATGTGTAAACTAGCAATTGCACCACATGTTGCAAAGGAAATGCCGTAAGGCAATAATAAAAATGTTATGCAATTTTATATCTTTATTGACGTTTCTTTTTTATCATATGTTATGTTTCAGGGAGGATCCAATGAAGCCAATATTCTAGAATAAGTTCAAAGTGAAGGTAATGAGAGAGGTGCTAGTGTTGATTCCAACCAAAATTATTTAATCTCTCCATTCTCTGCCATTTCCCCGAGGTTCAAACGCATGAGTTTCAATAAGTGAAATCAGGATTATGGTAATATTGAAACTCCAAAGCTTAGCCATACATAGTAGTAAGAGACTAATCGGGCCAATTGTTGAATCCGTGAATAGAATAAGCAACAAAGAAACCAATGTTATATAAACTAGGATATATATGTTCTATAATTACTTCAAATCAAATAGTATATATCTTAGCACTTAGAAAACTAGTTGCTCTGCTGAAAGGGTGTTTATTGATAATGTAAGTGAAATTGAATTAATAGATTTTCTCTAGAGAATCTACTACCACAGTATCCTTTTGAAATTGCTCATGATGCTTCTCTTGCTAATAGGTCAAGGAAAAGCGATGAAACTTTTTTAAACCCAATGATCCAATGAATTTCTAGTTGAGAGCTTTTCTCACTAAGCCATACGCTTCCAACCGGTGCCTTGTTCCCTAGACAAAAAAAAATTGAAGCATAACTTTCACTTATTGTGGATCATTACTATACATGCATACATAAAAGGAAAATTTAGTATACTAGAAATCACTAGAGAAGATGGAGAACCAATCTACCTCATATTCATATGTATATATAAATCCATATATGTTTGTTCCTCTTAAGCTGATTTAGATCTGGGTGAGGGAATCCACAGACGAAAACATGAGATCATGGCTAGGGGATTCTCAGGGGAAAAACAATATCCACGATGTGAACTCATTCTTCCTAGAATCTAGGCAGAAAGTTTAGATATAGATAATTAAGGAGGACCAGTTAAAATTAGAGTTGGTCAGATGGTGGTTGTATTGAAATTTAGAGTGGAGAAATGAAGGAGTTGGCATACCGTACCTATTCAGAGAAAATTTTTTGAGCCATGAGCCTCTATGGTAGACTGTATTTCCTTGGAGGGTGAAAGTTATTTTAGCTTGCCAAAACGAAAAGTGTTGTGAATATTTTAATTTATTAAATATATTTATATGGATGTGGATCAAGAGAAAATGAATAATAAATTTTAATACAAATTCCAAGTATTAAGAAGAGGTATTTGTATCATAAAGAGTTCCATGAATTTCTTGTCTAGTGCATAGTAATTACAAAATACAGGGGAGAAATGGTACACTATCCACCACATTTAGCCATATTATGAAACAAATTTTCTAGATGTTGATGCCAAAAAGGCATGCTTCCTTACTTATGTTGTGAGGGGTACCTATGTACCCATTCTCTTTGGAATCATGTATCATTTTGGATGTATTTATATCATGTTTAGTCTACAAAATCATCCATATATAGAATCATCCTTCAATTAACTTACTGCTAAAGTCCATAAAGGAGTAAATAATCTTTACCCTGCTTTGGATTTGAACCTGTGACCTTTTACAAAGAAGCACATATTCTTAACCATTAAGCTCACAATGACATAAAATCTCCTATTCAACACTACTACAGTACTAAAACCAAGCCTTGGCCTAAGCTGCAGCAACTAAGGAGTAGCCACGACAACAAATTTCACCCAAAAATTGCACTTGAGTCTAAGTGTTGTCACAAGTATTGATGCACTACGCTACAACACCTAAGGAGTGTCTAAGGAAAAAAGTTTCACCCAGAACTTGCAGCTGAGGAAGAGCATTGGCGCAACTACTGGTACATAGTAAACACAAACACAAGCATGTCCTATGTGAGACTTGAAACCTAGTGGGGGTTGTAACAACACCCCACTCTTACCAACTTGGCATTATTCCTCAAGCTCTGGATTTTGTTGCTAACAATTAACAAAGGATAATGAGGCAATGGGATGTTTTCCCATCTGTATTTCATTATGTTCACACTCACTCCTCACCTGCAAAGATTTTTGGAAAGAATCTTTCCTGATTGTTTGTTTCCTCTCTTGGCATTGAACAAACTTCGCCCTTAGAGAAGTTTGCAAATAAGGAGATATTCTTGAAATATTATTATAAATTTTTCATTGCATATCCTCTCGCAACTCATTCTGACGGTCGAAGTTCTCAACCTCTTTTGAAACTTTTTTTATGCATTTTTTGAAGTTCTCAAGCATTTTTTCTAGCATTCATAAATAAGGAAACATCCAATTAGATTAATTTAATGAGTGATACATTATCTATGCATGTCTCTTCAGGAATTTAATTAAGTGGCCTGCATAGATGTTTATTCTCAAAATTGTGTTAAACCCTTCAACTATAAATAATTGGGATTAACTAATAGTTAAGATAGAATTGGGTAAATAAAGAAGTCATATCTATTCAATCGAATTGTGCAAGTGATTATAATTTATATAGGAAGGAAACCATATACCTGGAAGAGGTATAAACATGTTGTACCTGTCATTGATCTCAAATAACCCTAAAACAACACATAACTCAACCTACCTCAAGGAAAGCTCAATCTAGAACATGCCCATGATAAGCTCGATGACCTATTAAGAACTTCAATTCCCTCCTTGAAGAATTTATTTTCATGCCAAGTATGAGAAAACCATGCTTCAATGCAAGCAAACATTGGTTGACAATATACCTACAACAGTGGCATGAAATGATTTACAATGAAGTTTCTATGGGTAATAGAGACATTAGAGTTTCAATCTAGTAGAACTAAAAGAAGGGATGAAAAAAATATTTCTTACTTGGTATGCTCCCACCAGGTGAACCACAATGCATGCATTGGAAAAGTCAATAAGCCAGTAAGGCTCGTAGAATCCAAATCCTGTCAATAGGTTTCCAGGTGCATTTTCCCCAAAAGTTGCATAACCCAGAAAAGCACATAGCATATAGAAGGTAGTTGTTATGCTTAGTGACAAAAAATTTTCTTTTTCATAGTTAGGTTCTCTAGGGGTGTTGAATTGAGAGTATCCTGCATAGTTGTAAATTAGAGGAAGCCTCATAATTATCCTTGTAGTTTCTGGTTTTCCAAAGGATTCAAATATAGAAATGAACAAAAAATATTGAGCTATACCTAAATTTCAAGGACAATGGAAGTATATGGAAATGAAAATGCAATGTCACCAAGATCTTGAAGCATCCTCCAAACTTGTTGGGCCTGAGTAAGAGAGGTTCTAGTGCTGATTCTCCTACGTTAAAAATAGAGTTGGTCAAATGGGGGTTGTATTGAAATTTACAGTGAGTCAGATATATTGTTTTATTAATGTGCAAATAAATAATTCAACTCTAGTAATGTATCCATGATTATAACTATGAAGTTATTAAAAATTGTTTGTGTTGGATGATGCAGCTCACTCCCAACACGTAGCTGGAAGCTAAGATTGCCTCTTATTCTGCTTTGTTTTTTTCACTTCAAACTTTTTATACATTGCGAGCAACATGAACATAGAATCCCAACAGGTAGTTGGAAGCTAAGATTTCCTCTTATTCTGCTTTGTTTTTTTCACTTCAAACTTTTTATACCTTGCGAGCAACAGGAACAGAGCATTATAACATCTGTGAATTTTTAAATACCATATAGAAAGGCCTCTCTATGTCTCCTTGTCTTTCACAAGGACTTCTAAGGATCCAACAACAATTATCATTGTTATAAGAAGAGATATGAAGCTAAATATTTGGAAAATGGTCCACTTGACTGTCCATCTTGGGACTCTATTCTGTGCAATGTACATGTCGACTGGAAAGTAGACTACCAATGGCCAGAAATTTAGAGCACCCAAAATTCCCAACACATCATTGAATAATGGAAATATGATGGCAATGCCAGTGGTTGACACCACAAATGTAGTTCTCTAGCACAATCTGAAGAGATTGACTCTGCACCACCCACAGAAGGGCATGCGTATGGGAATTCCCTCCTTGAAGAATTTATTGTCTGGCCAAGTATGAGAAAACCATGCTTCAATGCAAGCAAATATTGGATGACAATATACTTGCAACAGTGGCATGAAATGATTTACAATGAAGTTTCTATGGGTAACAAGGACATTAGAGTTTCAATCCAGTAGAACTAAAAGAAAGGATGAGAAAATTCTTTCTTACTTGGTATTATCCAACCAGGGGAACCACAATGCCTGCATTGACAAATCAATAAGCTAGTAAGGCTCGTAGAATCCAAATACTGTCAATAGGTTTCTAGGTGCATTTTCCCCAAAAGTTGTGTAACCCTAAAAAGAACATAACATATAGAAGGTAGTTTTTATTCTTATTGGAAACAAATTTTCTTTTGTATCCTAGCTAAACATTAATGAATATCTAAAAGAAGAAGAAGTATTGATTTATGGGTTTCCCCCTTGTGGGGCTTTTCCCTCGTCACTGACCAAAAATTTTGGTGTCCTTATTGTGTATCTTTTTCTTCTTCCTTTATGTTCCCTTGCATTATTGATTTTATTGTTCTCTCTACATTATTTCTAATGATGATATGATGTTATGGGGAGAATGTAATATGAAAACGTTGAACAAATTTAAAAATTCAATTATCTACAACAAATAATATAGAGCCCTAAAAATTAACGTCCCACTCCCCCTTCCTCTCTCTCCACTCTCTCCTCTCTTTCTCTCCCCTCTCTCTACCTCTCCCTCTCCCTTCATATTTCTTACTCATTATCTCTCTTCCTTCATCCCACTCTCCCTATCCCTCTCTCTCTCTCTTGGACCACGCCTCTCTCCTTCTCCCTCTTCTATCCATCTTTCCCTTGTTCCCCTCTCTATCTTTCTCTTATTCTTTCTCTTCCTCCATCACTCTTTCCGTCTCCCTCTATTTCTCTCGCACTCTCTCTCTCTCCCTCTCTCTCCCCCTCTCTGTCTCCCCCTCTCTTACTTCTCTCTCTCCCTTTCCCTCTATCACTCCCCCTCTCTCTCCTCTCTCTCAATCTCCCTCTCTCTCTCTCTCTCTCTCTCTCTCTCTCTCTCTATTTTCCTCTCTCCTTTCCTCCCTCCATACCCCCTTTCTCTTTCATATTCTCTTCTACTTATCTTGGACCTCTCTTCGAATTCTCTACCTCCTCACTCCAACTCACTCTCTTCTTCCCCTTTTTCCTCTCTCTCTCCATCTCCCTCCTATTTCTATACATTTATCTATATAAATGTTTCTATGCTTTTCTCTATATTCCTCTACCTCTCTCCCTCTCAACCTCCCAAATTCTATGACTCTCCATCTTTCCCTCCCTCCTTCCTTCTACCTCCCCTTCACTCCCTTTTACCTCTTCCCTCTCTAGAATAAGATTCATAGTATATAATTGGAATATAACAACTATATAATAATGCAAAACATCAAAGCTTACAATAGAAATTTTTTAGGAATATTTAACATGATCTAAATAATTACTAAATTTTAATAGCAATTACACCAATTTAATATTTATTTTATAATAAACATTTATTTAAAAAAAAATTATATTAACTATTTAGAAATAAATATTAATATTAAATACTTACCCAAAAAAACAAAGAGGAAAAAAGTTTTAACTTGTGCAAGTCTTAATCTATATATAGAAAACGTAACCTCTATATAAAGAGCAATTTCTTAAACACACTCCACTCAATTTCTCAAACGCACTTCACTCATATGACACATTACTTATAAAATATGGTTGTCTCTCTTTTATAAAGAGACAAATAATATTTTATAAAAAAATAATATTAGTTAAATAATCATTAAATTTTAATAATGTTATATGATATTTAATATATAATAAGAATGGTGTACCAAAAATTTATATTATATTACAATGAAGTTATAATATAAAAAAATATATATTACAATCAAGTTATAATAATGATATAACAACATAATGATAAAATTGTGATTAAATTATTTTCTAAAATATTGTTATACATTAAATTATGGGTAAATTATTTTTTTCAAACGATGAAAAAGGTACACAAATGGTCACTGCCTAAATCGATTAAATAGGTCGAGGTATCCACTAATAGAGCTTCACATAAACACACAACATATGTGCAAAAAAATTGTTTAGAGATCCAAAAATATATACACACATCATCTAATAAAAAAAATTATGTACACACAACATCCAATAGAAAGCAATCCAGCAATTGTGTGTAAGAAAACCACCAAGTCCGTGTCTACTCACTAAACGAATAACATTTAAATTTATTATCATTATCTTTATCTTTAAATTTATTAAATAAATATACGAAAAACTTTATGGTAGTGTTGAGTCACATTTATTAAAATTAAGGAAAAAACGATTATTTGATTATTATTTTAACTTTAAAAAATATAAATGAATGTAAATGCAATTTAACCAATAATCAAAGAAAGAAACAAAAATATGTGGCGGTTTCTCTTTATTCATAAATTCCCTGCTCACTAGTCAAGAATGATAACTCGTAACTGCATTTTAACCTCTATCCAAGAAACACTTTCAATTTATGAATACAGAGCATCTTCTGTATTCATTTTTTGCAAATGAGACGATTTTTTTTAATCCATTTTGTTATAAAAAAAACAATAAATAAAACATATGAAAAATAAAAAGGGAGTTATATATATATATATATATATATATATATAAAATCTATTTTGATATAAAAAATAATAAATAAAACACATGAAAGAATAAAAGAGAGTTATATATATATGGGGTTAGTACACGAATTAAATTGTATGAAAGAAACAGAAACAAAAAAATCCAAATTACTCTTATTTTCCAACGTATGAAACGCTACCAATGAAATATAAACTCAAAACACAAATATAACTAGAATATGTAGTTAGAGTAATTTTCTTCACACTGTTGGTTATTGAGAAAGAAATATAAACTAAAGTTACAAAATTACATTCATTTTATAAAAGTTTTTGAATACTACGGAAGAGATAAAATCCTTCTCAAAGTACAACTTTTTTTACTGGTTATTAAAAATTATGAAAGAAATGTAAACTTTTTCCACTCATTATCTAAGTATTAAATATTACTAAGATAACAAAACTTAGAGAATAGAGTGTCATCCATTTTTCCATTTTAGTATGGAATGAGAAATGTCCACGGTATTATCCAATGATGGCAGCCTCTGAGAAAGAAGGTGTAACAATCGCCAAATTTAGCTTCCTCATTCTCACAACACTGTTGAGGCTGGGCAGACGGTTGAGGCTGAGCGGGATCTTTTTGTCGATGGTGAAGTCCTTGAGCTCCTTGGCCATGGAGACTCTGTTGCGTTCTCGGCCATAAATGTGCTCATTTTCCCCATTTTACTAGAGCTTTGTGTCAAGCATCACCCAACCATACCTGCAGCTTCTCTCAGGGAAAATTTAATTTTGGCCCCGAAGAATTTGGAGTCAGGCACAGGTTGAAGAAGGCGTTGTGCTAGAGCGGCTCAGTGCAGAATCTGCTCTGCATTGGAGGATATCGAAAACACCATTTCAAGCTCTTGCGACAGGGAATTACTATCCAGATTCTGATTTTCGAGGGGACGTAGGAATTGCATAAAAGGAGGCCACATCGTCTATCACACCCCTACACATGCAGTAGTCTTTCAACCGCTTATAGCAAGGTGCGGCACTACCAATCGTTTTCTTTTCACCAATACTTATGATTGTAGACTATGCCTAACATTCCATACTTAGTTTTATTTTCGTTACCAAGTATTATTATCTTTCCTTTATACAAGTGAAAGACCATAACATTCACATAAACAACATTATACAAGAGAAATGCACAACAGTATAAAGGGAGGGGCAACTCCCTGCAATATGAGTCTACCCGAATCAATATATTATACAATCTTCACTTTTACAAAGTACAACTTAAATCTTAGGAAACCCCAAATTTACACTTAGCCAATTTTCAAACTTCGGCAAACGCGGTTTCCCAGCTCGTCAGCATCTCCGCACGGTCGCCGCACGACTCACCAACCCTTCGTTCACCTCGTCGCATGATCGTGTTGTTTGCCCAACTTGGGCATGCCTCGTCGTAACCAAGTCACCACACACGGGCGCCTCCGCACGAGTCACACCTCTGTTCACAATCTCAACACTTCACCAAAAGTCACTTTGTGCACACTTGCATGACGGGCAGGCGCTCACCCAAGTCACCCAAGAACCCGTGCCAAGTCGTCGCACAAACTGGGCGCCCACGCCTTCGTTTCACCATCGAGCGCTCCTTCGCACAACCGGGCGCCACACCCGTGCACGCCCTTCTCCAACCGGCAGGCGACCTCTACTCGCGCCCTTCACCCAAAACCAAGAGACCGTGCTAACTTCGTGTGGCCTCGCCCAAGAATGGGCGCATCACCCAAGTTTTGCGCCTTCCTTCTTTGTTGCATCCACACCTTAGATTTGCGCCTTCTTCACATGTTGAGCGAAGTCGTTGTGTGTCCAAATGAGCTCTATGCTTCACCAATATATACGAGTGGCAGGGCGAGGTCTTGGCTGCCCAACCGACCTGCCCACGCCCTCAAACTTCATCGCAAACATGAGTCGGCCTTCTTACAAATGCCCTCAACCATCGGTCGCCCTGCTACGTTTGTAGGTCAGCTCCGTGGGTGCTCCTCCACGCTCCCACACATATAAGTCAGCTTGCCCTCCCCCTACACACTTCACATTATAACTCCGCCGCGTTGATGGTCCAAGCTCGTACTTTGTCATTTCATGTTGTTCGTTCGTGCCTCCAACCGCTCGTCCTCCGTTCGGTCGTGTCGCACCTCACCCGGTGGGTGTGTCAAGGACTGCAGGTCCTTACATCCTCCTCCACCTGAAATCATTGTCGTCCTCGACAACATACCATCCTGGTAGCCATCCACCAAGATCATCAATATCTGTTTCACCCATGATGTCAACTCCACATACTGCAAATATCCCTGCAACATATGTAGAACCACTGTCTCCATCATGTCTCATCCCGCCAACCCTCTGTCACCAAGATCATCATACCAAGGTATAGACTCCATCGGTATGTCATACATCGGAAATCATCTCATTCCATGACCATCGACCATCTCATCGCAATCTCCACATGTTGCTCTCCATCGTGGAAGGCTGGCCCCTCCATCTCAAGCTACATGCTTCCCGCAACATCTCGTGTCGACCTCATCATGTGTTGTCCTCGTGTGAACTGCTGCCATGATACTCCAACATAATGCTAACACATCTCTGTACATGTCGGCCCCCATGTTTGAACTAGTCGGGTGATCAGTACAACTATCACGCTCAAGCCATGAGAATGCACATCCTCATGCCATCATCAGTCGTTTCTCAGAACATCGCGTCACATCCTCAACTCGATCAAGAATCCATCTCTATACAAGTGTAAGCCATGCTCAGGTCCATGAAGTAATCTCCATCTCGTCTGCAACATGTTGTCCATGATGTTTAGTACCAATGTGCTGCCTGAAATCAGCCACATCTGTCCCAACATCATCATCCATATGTGTGCCTCGTCAACACGAAGAGACCATCTCATCAAACTCTCGATGTGCCACATCCAAGTCCATGAAGCAACCTCCATCATATCTGTATGTGCCATCCCTCAAGTCTGCCATAGAAACAATCATATACTTGTCTCATCTATCCATGTGATGCTTGTGATCATCAGCTCCCATGTGTCAAAGTGGTTAAGTCTCGGCTCAACACATGCCCAAGTGTTGTCACCAAGGCATTATCATCGTTGTAACTCCATCACTCCAAAGTGTCTCATATCGATCCTCCACGACAAGTCACTCTTTCAAGCCATTCCCATACATGTACTTGAAAGTATGCACCCCATCCTGGATCAAAGTCCCTGACCTCAGCTCCTCAATGCATCAGATCGTCCAAGTCCACCATATATGAAGTCTCCAAAAGTCACAACCTCATGTCATCATGAGCTCCATAAGCCATCCCCAACCAACACTCTAGCAAGCATACAAGTCTCGGCCCAAAGGTCTCTACAAGATGCCTCAGCCCTCCATGTAGTAGGAATGCTCCATAGTTTGCTCACAACTCCATCCAAGTCCATGGCCTTGTTGTACAAGAGTGCACAACCTCTCCATCGGCTCATAAGTAAAACATCTCCATGTCAGGCCGGAAAATCCACCTACACAACATCCCTGCCTTGGCACTCCTCATTGGATGCCCATAAGTGACACCTCTACAAGTGCTCCTGCATAATGTCCCTGCATAAGACTACCATGCTCCATGTCTCCAATCTGATGTCCATGACTAAGTTTCCCATGTATTCCAACCAAGTAGACCCATCACAACAATCGGTCATCCTCATCCAAGTCTGCAATCTTCGGTCTAGTGAACTCGGTCACCCAACCATATCATCATCATCACGAATCCCTTCCATCATAGCTCCCCCACTAAAGGTTCCACCAAGTCTATCTCTTGGTCTCGGCCATGAGAAGTCCACCCAAGCATCATCAACCCTCAAGTGTGTGCCCTCCAATCTGTCCATGAGTCATGTCGAGCACTTAGCCAATTCTCCATGTGTCTAAAGCATGACCCAATCCTCCACAGCGATCATCATGTTCCTCCCTTTTCACGGGCCTTTGCACCTTCTATCGTAAGGTCACAAACAACCCAAACAAGTCTTTCAACAATCAACAATCCTTGCTCCTCCATACAAGGTCTCATCATAGTCATCCATGGTAAGATCCTCCCTAGGATCGGCAAACAGATTTTGCCCTTCCCTGCATATGGTCCATCTACCAAATGCTCAAATGAAACACAAGTATCAACAATACTTACATCATCATCATGAGGCTCCTCCATATGAGTATCCTCATCCATCCATGTCTGCAAACTGCACGATCCTAGTCCAACTTGATCGATCTCAAGTTCATCCTCCATCGTTGTCACATCTACAACATCCTCAATCATCACGGCTTCCTCTTCCTTGTTAGCACAATTTGCAACTTCATCCTGCTCCATTGTCCAACCAAGTTGAAGAAGTTCGTCTTCAACATTCTTTTCCAAGACTTCAAGCTTATCTCGAATCCGGGGATTCTCTTCTTTCATCCGCTTCAACCTGTATAAGGTAAGCAAGAGCTTCCCTTTGCATTCTTCCAAACCTGCCATACCTTGTCGTTCAGCTTGGCCCAAGCACTAAGCTTCACCTCTGCTAAACCTGTTTCACCATTCACCTGAATCACCCTAATATTCCACCTGTCACCTGCAAAACTTGAGCTCCCTTCCAAGTCTTCGGTCTTCATAGAATCAGCTCCTTGATTCAATTCACCAGCTCTGATACCACCTGTCACGCCCCTACACCTGCGGTAGTATTTCAATCGCTTATAGCGAGGTGCAACACTACTAATCATTTTCTTTTCACCAATACTTACGATTGTAGACTACGCCTAACATTCCATACTTAGTTTTATTTTCGTTACCAAGTATTATTATGTTTCCTTTAGATAAGTGAAAGCCCATAACTTTCACATAAACAACATTATACAAGAGAAATGCACAACAGTATAAAGGGAGGGGCAACTCCCTGTAATATGAGTTTTCCCGAATCAATATATTATACAATCTTCACTTTTACAAAGTACAAGTTAAATCTTGGGAAACCCCAAATTTACACTTAGCCAATTTTCAAACTTCAGCAAACTCGGTTGCCCAACTTGTCGGCACCTCCGCATAGTCGTCGCACAACTCACCAACCCTTCGTTCACCTCATCGCACGATTGTGTTGTTTGCCCAACTTGGGCGCGCCTCATCATAACCAAGTCGCCACACACGGGCGCCTCCGCACGAGTCACACCTCCGTTCACAATCTCAACACTTCACCAAAAGTCACACCGTGCACACTTGCACGACGGGCGGGCACTCACCCGAGTCACCCAAGAACCCGTGCCAAGTCGTCGCACAAACTGGGCGCCCACGCCTTCGTTTCACCGTCGGGCGCTCCTTCGCACAACCGGGCGCCACACCCGTGCACGCCCTTCTCCAACCGGCGGGCGACCTCTACCCGCGCCCTTCACCCAAAACCAAGAGACGGTGCTACCTCCGTGCGGCCTCGCCCAAGAACGGGCGCATCACCCAAGCTCTGCACCTTCCTTCTTTGCTGCGTCCACACCTTAGATCTGCGCCTTCTTCACATGTTGAGCGAAGTCGTTGTGTGTCCAAATGAGCTCTACGCTTCACCAATATATACGAGTGGCAGGGCGAGGTCTTGGCTGCCTAGCCGACCTGCCCACGACCTCAAACTTCATCCGAAACATGAGTCGGCCTTCTTACAAATGCCCTCAACCATCGGCCGGCCTACTGCATTTGTAAGTCGGCTCCGTGGGTGCTCCTCCACGCTCCCATGCATATAAGTTAGCTTGCCCTCCTCCTACGCACTTCGCATTATAACTCCATCGCGTTGATGGTCCAAGCTTGCACTTCGCCGTTTCATGCTATTCGTTCGAGCCTCCAACCGCTTGTCCTCCGTTCAGTCGTGTCGCACCTCACCCTGTGGGCGTGTCAAGGACTGCAGGTCCTTACACTGTCACTCTTGCTATTTCTTCGTAGCATGGAACAAAGTTTTGGCATCTACAGGCATCCCTGATCCTTCTAGTATGATCTGACCCAAATTTTTCCATGTGCCTTGGAGTCAAAGGTGGCCGCAAATCCACAAAACGTTCTGTGAAAACCTAAAAAACATAAGTAGTACACTCTACCACTAATGCCTAACTATCGAAGCCTGATCGAATGATTGCACATCTTTCAATTGTTTAACACATAATCTAATGGTCTAGAATGACAAAACGTAAGCAAGAGGGAAGTTTTTCTCAGAGAAAATGCTTTACAACGTAAATATAATGAAGACTTTTAATTTTTTATGTATATTATTTAATACTTGATATAAATCATTGAAGCCAACGCATATTATTTCATGTTCTTCATCAATCAAGAATGAAAATTGATCACAAATATATATACTTAGCATGTTCACCCATTTTAAGAATATACAATTGGATATTTGTATTCATTTAGCATGTTCTCTCATATACAACTTTATTATTTATTTGCAAATATGACCGCACATTTGTCTTTGAACAATTTTTTCCCAAAAGACACACTAAACTAATAATAATACCATTCAAATGAGTGTTAAATTCAAATTTAGTATATTAAATTCAAATTTAGTATATTATTTGATAAAACTACTTTGAATGTTTAATATATATGTACATATGACATGTTCACCGATTTTAAAAATACATAATTGGAGATTTGTATTTTCTTAGTATGTTCTCCCAAAATACAACTTTATTATTATATTAAAATATTAAATATACTAAACTACTAAATTCATTTCAAAATGAAGAATAACAATTTTTTATATTAAAATTTGTGATTTTATCAAAGAAAAATATTTAAGGAAAAGAAAAATTATATTATTTGACTAACGCTTCTCATCCATAGTAAAAATATATTTATTTATATACGGGAATCTCGGCAAAAAAAACCTAAATTAATTTATCATAGTGGGAATTATATGCTACACAGTAAAAATAAATTAATTTATAGCCAGAATGTGGGCACAACACATGCAACGCTAAAAATAAATTATTGTATTTTTAATTTTGGTTCATTCTATTGACTGACTACCATATTTAACTTATTAAGGTTGATATATGAACATTTGTGTACGTGTTTAGATTTGTGATAATTACCATTAAAAGCTTTTAAAGATGGAGATATTGACATATGGAGATTCATTCATAAATGCTTACGAAAATAACTCTAAATCTTTCATTAAAAACGTATTGTAAATCCTTCTGGATACGTATTGCACTGTGACAACTTATTGTAAATCTTCTTTTGATATGTATTGTACTGTGATGACGTTGATATGTACGGCAGTGTAACGATGTTGTTAGTATGTTGATATGTATTGTACTGTACTGTGACGACATTGCGAACAAATATTATATAAAATGTAGTTTTTGGGGAATGTGGTTTTGGTATTGGTTCATAATATTGTAAAAAAACATTTATACATTAAAAATATCTATAATAATATAGAAATGAATTTTTATAGTTAAAAATTGTATTGCATATTTTTTTTAAATACGTATATATTTAATTTATATATTATAATACTTATTATTATTTTATATAAACTTATAATTTAATTAATTTTTATGATTTTTTTTAATTTTAAAATTTTTAATAATTTTAACAATTTCTATATATAAATTTTGTAAACATTTAGTAAAAAAAAAATTCCCTTGGTTCCCTATTAAAAAAAGACTTCCTCCCAAATACAACTTGAAACTCAAATTTAACCAGAAAAACTTATTCCATTACGAACACTTTGCAAAATGAAAAAATTCTTTATTTAATAATAAAGCTTACCCTATAGAATTATCATCATCTTACTTATGCATATATTCCTATAACTTAATACAACACCATACTTCCAACCATAAATGGTTATTATTCATGCCTTACAATTCAAACTATTAATTAAACCAAAACCAACACTAACCCATAGATTTTTCCAAGTTTAAGTTATTTAAATGTTGTAACTTGAATACTTTAAATATGATTTTATAGAAAATCCATTCCATAATTTCATAACAACTCTATAAAATTTTATATAGATACATTTTTACCATAACCATTTATTTCATATAACATATAAATATCCAATTCCATGCAAACATTCCGTTAAGCTAGAAACACTTACCTCAATTAGAGGCTGCCCAACAATTAGATTACACGTGAATATTGAACCAACTACATAAAACTCATCCAAAAGGAGAATACATTTGACGTCAAATCAATGTCCATAAACTCATGCTAATCCTGGTCTCCGAAATCTGCGCATGTTTGTTTTTATAATTATACCATTGTTTTTTTAATTTAACTTACAATAACTATATACCAATGAATTTATTTTTACGGTTGTATTGATGTTCTACATTATTATTATTCTCATTTCTAAACTTATTATGCCACCGCAAGGCAGGAGATAAAGCAATCGGTTTTTTGTTGATTATGGATTAATATATTGTTTAAATAAAAATTGAATAATAATTGATTTTTTTTAAGTAAGTTAATTATTTATTTTAAAATATTTTAATTATATTTATTTAAATTATGATTGATTGAGTGGGTTCATTCTTATTATGTGATAATGGTTTTGGTGTCAAATTATACCATTATTCTTACTATCGGATCCCTTCTGTGCAGATACAAAGGTTCGATTCAGGCCGAGGTACACTTCAGAGATGACACTTAACTATCTATTCAATGCGTAATCATGAAATCGACATTCAATTAGATATTGGAGTATGGTAAGTACGTAGCACGTAAACCTATGTTCGATGCAAACTCATGAAATTAACTTAGGATTAGAAATTGGGGTATGATTAATTTAGATTAAAGATTTATTAATTATTATTTTTTACTGAAATTATATTATAATTCATTATTTTAGTTGTATTCTTATTCAAATATAATTAATTTTATTAAAAATTAAAAATTTGATTTTTTTAATGTGGTAATTTTTTTAATATTGTGTTTTTTTTTTAAATTCAATAAATAATAAATTCCATAATAAATTTTTAATATAAATAATTTTTTATGTTTTATTTTTATTTTAAATTAAATTAAAATTATTTTTTAATAATTCTAATTTTAATATTTTAAAAAATCATAAATTTAAATTATTTTTTTATTTTATGAAAATTCTATATAATTATTAAATTTAAATTTAAACAATTAATTTAAAATAATTATAAATCAATAAATAGTGTAATTTAAAAATTAGTTTTATATATATATATATATATAATATGATGGTGGTGGTGGGTAACATCCACTCAGAGCAAATTTTGGTCTATCGAACCTAAAGAAACAAATTATTTAGTTTGATTTAAGATTTTATTGCTATGCTAAAAAATCTTGGAGAGAAGCCTCCCGAACTCATTATAATTTTGACATCGTAAAAGGCTAGGAAGGTCAGTATTGCAACAAAGATTATGAAACTAAGATCTAATGTGGTTGTACACGGGCCACTCTAAGAGCAAGTGATTTTCATCCTAGATGTTCATATTCTCACAAAGATGGAAGATCCTTTCCATCCATGGTGTTTTAGGAACTACCCAACGACCTGTTTCACTATGGAGCTCATGAGAGTTTGTTCTAATCTTCGCTATATTAATTTTCATCTTTGAGCTAGTTAAAATAGAGAGATACATTTGATCTTCTAGGGTGGGGTTGATGACCTCCTTATAATATCTTAATTTTCTTTTAGTTGCTAAATATTTCTCACACCACATTTTTTCTTTGAACTTAGAAGTAACAATATTTTTAATGTTATTAATGTCTTGCAATGCAACATTCTTGTCGATCTCCCAATGGTTTAACCAGGCCCTGGTGTCTTTATACCAACCTCGTTTGAGCCTTGAGTGGTTTTGGTTGGAATTTAAAGCTAGCTTAGGAAGTCTATGGTCTCCTATGTTATTGAGTTTGTATTTGTATAACAGAAGCCTAGTCATAGCTAGGCTCTCGATAAGGGAAAGACCCACTTTTATAAGGAGAATAGGATAGAGTGTATTTCTTTTAATTTTGAGGTTATATGTTATAAAATGCTTCTGGATTTGCTCAATCTTTCTCCAAGATTCTCTAGAGATGTTGCAACCCCAAATGTCACATCTATATAAGATAACAAGAGTGACTAAAGTTTTAAATAGGAACTTCTTTCTATCCCACATTACGAGGTTTGTCGTTTTACAGTTATTTTCAAGACCAAAATAAGCTTTCCACTCCCCATTAATCCTTTTCTCAATGCTATAGTTCCAGTTGAGCTTGTGATGAATATCAATTCCTAGGTACTTGTAAGAAGACACTTCCTCCAAGTTACTATTGTCATACATAAAATTAGCGTAAGTGTCCTTCTTGGATTTGATAATCATAACTTTTGTTTTGTGAGTGTTAACAATCATACCGATGGTAGAGCAAAATCCTTAAGAAGCTTAAGTTTCTTGTCAAGATCAGATGGGCACCTTACGAGAAGAACAATATCATCAGCACAGAGAAGAACTATGATGACTATCCCAGCTAAGATTGTGCCAGCATAGCCTGCTTCTTCTAAACAACCTTCTAGCTTGTCGATGTAAATGCCAAATAGGGTAGGGGAGAGGGAGAAACGTTGTTTAACTCCGATATTACACTTAATGTCTTTCGACCACCCCTCATTGTTCTTTAACTTGGTAATCACATTCTCATATAACCTTATAGCAACAGCTCTCAACTTGAAAGGAACCTTTAACTCTTCTAATCTATTCCATAGGTTGTTTCTAGGAACCGTATCGAAAGCCCTTCTAAAGTCCACAAAGCAACAAAAGAGATTGGATTTATCATTGTGGCATTCCTCCACAATAATCCTAAGTGTTTCATTATTATTATTAATTTTAATTAACAATACTTATATTTTCAATTAAAATATTACAAATAATGAAATTTAAGAAAATAAATTGAATTAATTTCATTATATTAATAAAAATATATATATATATATATATATATATATATATATATATATATATATATTATAAGGAGCTTATGAATTCTAATATTGAAAATTTGAATTATCTATTTGTGTTCACTAGTGATAAAAATGAAATGAACATTACAAAGATACAAACTAAGTTTCATGAGTGTAAACGTGAATATGGGCGTTGTTCAATGCCTACAATACCTTGGGATGAAATGAATTATTACCTATGCGAGTCTAAGAGAGTTGAAGACGAAAAATACTTTCACTTAGATTGTCTAACATTTAATTTACATTCGTTCTAAATTTCAAAATATTTATCACTAACAACCTTCTTGACCTGTTAAGTTCGAATAACTATGGTGATCTAGAAATGCTTCTAAGGTTTTTTTTTAGCATAGAAATTAAATGTTAATGAATATCAATTGATTGATTACCTTCTTAAAGTCCAAGAGACTATATTGAACTTAGTGAACATTAATTATAAAATATATCTATAAAACATTACAATATCGAAAATTTAAATCACTATTTTCTATACTATCTTATCTACATTATTTCAATTTCCACTTATAGTATTTGTATTTTTAATTTATTTATTAAATTTCTCTCCACACACACAATATACAATTAAAATGAGCATATTTTAAATGAATGTATAACACTATATTTTAGAATAATAATTGTTGAATTGAATTGAGGCTTGTGTGATCCATATCAAGTTTTATGAGAAGACTTTTCGGCGCAAATCACATAATGATACATTTGTCGATGCGTTTCGAACCAACAAGTGTGGTTCATCGTCAGGACAAGTTGAAGGATCATATCATGGCTGCATGTTAAATAGAGAGAGAAAATCTTCAAATGGCTAGGTTTGACTCGAAAATGGCTATATCAGATTGGGTAACTAGACTGGACCAACGGCTAAATTTGACTAGCCAACCGGACTGGACCAAGCGAGAGGGACAAGGACTAATATTATATTAGATAAAATTATTTAATTATAATAATATTATTGGATAAATAATTGTTCAATGTTTTAATAGAATTTAATATCAATATTATTAACATAATATTTTTATAATGTTGTGAATGCCATTAATGTCTAAAATGATAATCTTATGAAATGCTATATATGAATATTTATTTTAATACTTTTATGTTAGTCATGTTTATTATTTAACTATATTTGTGTTAAAAAACAATAAATCTAGGGAATATTAATAATAATAATCAAGTAAAATGTTAACATATTTATGTTAATATGCTAATAGTAATTTATTAATAGATATAGGGATTACTAATATTTATAATAGTATGGATTTATTATTACTCCTAATATTCTTAAATATATAACTATAATAATGATATTATAAAATTAATTATCATTTCATAAATTATATTATTATTATTATTATTATAATATTTAATAATAGTATTATTCTTATTATTAAAGGTTTGGGTAATTTATTAATTATTAATTAAATATAAACTTACAACATTAAGTTATCTAATGTAAACTTGAACTTTCTACCTAAATCTAAATTGAGATCAATAACCATCTATAATAGATAATTTTTTTAACCCATTAAGTTAGTTATACAATGGACCATCTAATAAATTGAAGGAAAAGAATATGAATTTTTATTTCATGAATAGACAATTTGTTCAAATCATTAATTGGGAAGGGGTGAAAGCAGGGGACCATAAGAATCAAAGAGATGATAAAAATGAAACAACAACGATCCAGAAGACGAGGGGGAAGAAACGATTAGGAAGAGAGGGCAAGGATCCAACAACTGTTGATTTTCTAGCCGTCATCTCTATTGAGATTGCTCAGCCTTGTTTCAATATCAATGGCTTCACTAAATTTTCGGTGATGAAACTGCACAACCTTAGCAATAACACGGGTCTCCTCAATACAAACGTGATGTTTAGTCTTCTCCGCATGCTCCACAAGTCTAGAAGACCGGTTCCTCCCATGTTTTAGGTATGTTGAGTGCTCCTTAATCCTCTGATTAATAAAGCAACTAGTCTCGGCAATGTAGGGGGTCCCACAGGAACATGGAATAATATCGACACCTTTCATGTCCTTAGGTTCGACCGGATCCTTTACCGATTGGAGGGAATTACGAATGGTGTTAAGGCGTCTAAAGGTCGAGGGAAAATTATGCTTCCTAAGAATCCTTGTAATCTTATCAGTGGTCCCTTGGATAAAAGGTAGATGGTCCCGAGGGTCAAGCTTTATGCCCTTAAGCTCTTCAACAAAGGACGCAAAGCCTTTGACGAAAGACTCTATAAGGCCAACCAAGGGTTTAAGCTTCAAGGCAAGGTATTTAGCAAGAAGGTAGGTAGGACCACCAATGGTGTTGATAATGGGCCTTAGGGGAGCCCCCTCCTTGTGAATCTTTGGAAGCCCATAGATCCTTGGAGTAATGGGGCTACTCTCAATGAGTTTATGGCAAAAGGAACCCACAGAGCTACTGGACTTGATGGCAAGAGCCACAGTCCTAGAGATCTTTTTCAAGGGATTCTTGGAAAGCTTTTTATAGCTTCCACTATTATACAAATGATCTAACATCTTCTGGTGATAATCCTCTTTGTTGAGGATGACAACAACCCCTCCTTTGTCGGCTTTTAGAACCACGACATCTTTATTCTAGTTTAAGGATCTGAGGGCATCAAATTCATCCTTGCTGATGTTGCTGGTGGGGGGTTTTGCCTTCCTAAGGATAATGGAGAAATCTTGCCTAATAGTGTCCTCAATATTATTGGGTAAGCCTCTACTCCCAAATTCTACATCACAAATAATGTCTTCTACCAAGATTTTTTTAGGGGCGAGGGGAAAATTTAAACCCTTACCAAGAAAATTAAAAATGAAAGGAGGAAAGGAGAAACTAGAAAGATTGATAACCTTATTATTTCGAGAAAAAGATAGAATATTATAGTTATTATTATTAGCATTACAATTCTTATAATTACTATGATTCTTATGAGCCAAATCACATTCATAATTAATCATATAATCTTTGTTTTTATCAATATTTTCAATAAAATATTAATGGTCAATAAAATATCAAATAGTAATTATTAATAATTATACTTATGTTTAATATTTTTACTTAGAAATTCAAATTTATTATTTACATTATTTCACTCTATATGTACTTTTAATTTATTTAATAATTTTTTTATACATTATTTTCATAAAAGTTATTGCAAAATATATATATATTTTATATAAGAATGCAAAATCATTATATTAAAGTTTATTATATTGTGAATCTTAAACTTAAACTTAATATAAAATTCTAATATTAATTATAAAATTAATTTAGGTTTAAAATATTTAAATTGTTATGGTATATATATAGATTAATAGAAAATAATCCTTCTTTCAATTTCTTTGTTGTTCCAATAATTTATATACGATTTTAAATCTATAATAATATTTTTATATATTAAGATATATAAATAAATACAATGTATTAAAATTATAATTTTAGCTTTATGAAACTATTTTATATATAATACCATATTTTTATTTTAATTATAATTATTGAAAATAAATGATAGCAAAAATAATTTAATAGTTGTTAATAAATTTGATAAATTTTTTTATACATGTTGGAAAATGTAAATGTTCTAATAAATTGATATATTATACCAATAAATCTTCTTTATAAATTATTCAACATTTTCATTATAATTATTGAAAATAATAAGAAATTTAATTTTAATAACCTTACTAATAAATTATATAACATATTTCAATTCTTTTTTGTAATAATTTAGTAATCAACTTTCACAAAAACACTCGGAAGTGAAAGATAAAATAATTTCAATGGTTTATGTGTATTGAAAAATAGATATGTTATGATAAATGGATGACAATGTCCTTCAATTCTCTCCTACAATAATATACTAAGAAACTTTCATAGCAAAATAAAATGAACAAATATAATATTAAATTTGATATTAAAGCTCAAAAAAAAACCATCCACCAATAAAGTTCTTATTATCTCTGCTTAGCTACAAATAATACAATGATAAACTATTTTATTATTTTAATTGTATTTTTTATTAATATAAAATTATACGTGTTTGTTTTACTCTAATTATACTATATTTAACTTAAGGGGGAGTAACTACCCTATACTCCTTGTTCAAATGTGAGCGTTAGTTAATAACTTAAATCGATTCATAACCTTTAAAATTGAATAATTAAACTTAGTCTCATGTAAAGATAAAAATAAAAGTCTCATACAAAACTGGTTATTATAAAGAATAGTATCTAAAACATTATCTCTCTAAAACCTTCCCAGTAAAACATAATATATTAATCTATAATACTCAAATTCTTATAAATATGAATATACTTAATAAGAAAAACACTATTCATGATCCTAAGGTACCAACTTGGAAACCCTTTAGTTCAAAGGAATATAAATATCATTGAAAAAATCTGTTGATTGAGAGGTATTCATGAATGACTTAAGTACGAACTTGAAAGGTACTTAGTGCATTAATCTTCTTTATAGGTACCTTTGAGTTAGCAAGACGGCATTTATTGTCCCCCATGATAGTAGAGGTACAAAAATGATGGTAAGTGCACTGATAGTAGAAGTACAATAATGATATTCGATGTGATCATGCAAACCATATATATATATATATATAATTTTTAAAATTTATATTTCAAAGAATATTATATAATTTTTTTAGTAGCATAAAAATTAAAGATGGGATTTTATTTTTAAAATATTTATTTTTTATTTAAATTTATTAACTAAAAAATATGATATGGATAAATATTATATAAAATAATTTATTGTTTTTTGGGAATGTGTTATTTATAATTTATGTTATTCATCCATAAAATTATAACAAAAATTATTTATACATTAAAAATATTCATAATAAAATAGAAGTAAATTTTTATAATTAAAAATAGTATTATATATATTTTTTAAATGTGTAAATATTTAATTTATATATTATTATTATTATTATTATTAATTATAATATTCGAATTTAAGCTTCTGTGATCTATATTCTGAGTATTATAGAAATATTTTAAGAAAAATCACTTTAAATTTTTTTCAAAATAATCATAATTATTTTATATAAATTTATAATTTAATTTTTTTATATATAAATAAAATATTTATATATTCATTAGGAATAGATGTTTATATACATTTACCCACCATAACCATTAGGAATAGATGTTTATATACATTTACCCACCATAACCATAACTACGCTAATTTAATCCCGATAATCATGTTCTGGTAGCTTCATCAATACTAAAATGACACGAGGGTTATGATTAATTGAAAGTGTCGATATATTCTTGGGCAGATTAAATTTCTGACATCCTTCGTTATGACGGAGAACGCCTCTAGTTTACTTATATAATGAACGGATGGCAACTGGAAACTTGGCAATTACTCCGAGGGTCTAGCATCTTTACTAGAACCTCGGGTGAGTGTCCGGTGTCATCTCCGTTTCCTGCGCAGACCCTGGCCGATGCCCGACCAGGAAATTTTCTGCCATGCCCGCTCCAATACATAGGGAAAAAATCGCAATACTAGCCGCAAGTTTTGAGAGCCAAATTAGCGCGAAGTTTTCGACTTCAATGGCTAGTACTTAGACAAATACGTTTGAACATATAACGAGTGAGTTTGCGTCGATTTCATGGCATGGTGAAGAATGTGAATAAGATGCAGAGTATTATAACTGGTTGGGAGAAAAGTAGAAAGTAGACATCAACAGAATGCGTATTCTCTCTTGATGTAATATCTATTTCCACAACTTGTAGCGTTAGATATCTGTTATTTCTATCACAGGGGTCTAAGACTATATGGCTTATAATTGATTAGACCTACATTTTGTGGATGTATTTGGCACTTAATCATATTAAGTATCCTCTGCTTTGCTACAGACGTCCGCACATAATGCCTCGTAACGCTTTTCTTTGAATGTTTCATTTATAAGATTTCCATGAATATTAGCACACATGTATATCTTAATGAAATGCCAATAAAGTTTCTCTCCGTACGGTCCATGTGAATTATGCCCTACTCATTCATTCATTTAGGTGCGTTTAAAGATATTATACCAGAAAATTATCATTAAATTACATATCTCATCTGTGTATGCTTTAGTTGTTTTTTCAACTGTAAAAGATTATTCTTTCCTATTCCTATATTCATGATCGAACGTTTGAATAGGCAAGAATCGAGCCTGTTACGGTGCAGATTTCATCTTAAGACAGGTCGCCTAGATCTTCTTCGAATAGCTGAGGGAGATCAGTCCCTTGCTTTTGCTATAAAAGGCTTGGATTATTTGACCGACTTCTTTTAGGAGCCATGTTGGAAATGAACAGAGGTTCCGTCTTGCAAGTGAATGATAAAATCCATCTGTCAAATAGTCGTGGGAGCCGTATTTGAGATCACCGGTTTAAGATTGCAGTTCTGAGAACCAAGTAAAATTGTTGCATTTCAAATCTGAAAGCCAAACCGAAGTGTTGCATTTCACAGTTTCGGATCTGAGAGGGAAATCGAAGCGTTGCATTTAACAATTAATGTTGTAGTTTTGGTAATGAAATAGCGCACCGCTCAATAACGAAATATCCCAACTCAATAAGATCAGTGTCCATATCCAGATAACAGACATTAAATGTTCTTGTATTAATCTTCTGTTTGTATTATCATTGCTATGTGGTTACTTCATAAACTTATTTGCAATGTGATTTTAAATTTTGATAACGATAACGGTAGATTGTTAGATCTGGATACCATTTCTTATTCGTCGAGACTGTTTACTTTTGATTCGAAATCGTAACATAACGTGAACGATCGCCCAGTTTCGATTGAGTAAGTATAAGCTCCATTTAAATAAAATTGCCATGGTAGGTAAACATTGTCGATGATAACTTCCATTATCCCATTTCATAAATTTCATCAGAACACTGGGTTTGGATCTGTGTGACGGGGATGATGTCTCCCATAAACTCTCGATCAAGGGCTGAGGCTCACGGAGAGACATTTGGTACACACACATGGTTTACATGGATTTTTTCTTTGCTATTGTCCATATTCAATCCACCCAATTCATAGTTCAGATTCAATGCACTATGACCCCACTCCAGTTCACAATCGTCGGTGTAGACTCTACAGTGTAATGACTGGAAATTTTGCACCCAAGCTCAGTATCAACGGTTAAACATGTTAACTATTTCAGCGCCCTAGCACTGGTTCCACTGCTTCCATTGCAGCACTGCCTCGACTGTCCGAAATCAGAAGGGACTAACACTGCCAAAAACTCGCGGAAATCTGAAAGGGCAAAAATATTTTTTAAATCCAACTAACCAACTAGATTTTTTTTATAAATATGAATCGGGGTAGAAGAAGGATGTACGCACAGTCGTAGTTATTAATTGTTCCTTGTAGTCTTTCCTTGGTTAGCATTTAGCTACGTATTCTCCTTGTGCTCGGACTTTCATTTTGGTATCAGAGCAACAACACTCTGTGGAGTCTGAGAGCAAGTTTGTACGTGCACTTGAGACTGAGTTTGTGGCAAATTCTATCTGCCAACCATTATTTGAAGTTTCTGATGGACTAATTTCATTATACTGTGCACATATGAAGGAGAATTCAAGGTATTATTGGCAAGGTCTCTCAATTACTGAATTCCAATAGAGAATCCTAACATGACGATTATTTGGGAGTTGTATCTTAGAGTTTTGTTTTTGTTTTTGTTTTTTTTTTTAAATTTTAGTCAATTGTAAGAGACGAAAGCTAATACCAATATTGCTTAGTCACACGTTCTTATTCTAACTCAGAAAAGTTAAGTTTCCTGGTTTATTAGAATTAAAATATGCTTCATTCTCATGATTTTTGGTATGCGACACTTCTATGTATCCTGAGCATGCTGCCCCTGTTGATCAAGTAATAGAGTTGGCTCTAACAAATTTTGAGTGAAAGTTGTTGAGGGAGAAAAAAAGAATGATAACAAAGCTCTTGGCTTTATTCAGCAAGACTTAAATGATGATATTTTTAGAGGTGTTAAATGCAACGTTTTCAAAAAAGACATGGGACACTTTTGAATCTTATCAAAGTGAAGAATGTCAGGTTGTAGAGTTTAACAAGAGATTTTGGAAATCTGAAAAATGAAGAATAGTGAAATCGTGGTTATTAGTATTGTTAATCAATTGAGACAATATGGAGAAGGCCTCTCAAATAAGAGAGTGATTGAGAAAGTCCTTGCAAGTTTGCAGAAGCAATTTGTAGTTGTAGTTTCATAGAAAGGTTTAAATATACAAGTCAAATGAAAATGAATGAATCGATAGGATTTTTAATTGCACTTGAATTCATGATGAGTAGATATGATGATAGTGCATTGGGGAATGCCTTCAAAATTCAGCTGCAATTTATTAAATGAAGATGTAAAAGAAGGCTGAGTAATAAAATAAGAGGAGACAAGTTTACTAAAGAAAGTGGCACTCGAAGGTTCTATAATAGAGGAAGAGGGGACAAAGTAGTTGATCAAATATATATGCGAGATAATTTTGAGCACCAGCAACACCCTTCTAATTTAAGGTAGGAGTAGCAACTCAACTTGATAACAAGCAAAACAAAGGTATGATAAGTCTAAGGTTCAATGTTATATTGCAAAAGTATGATCATTTTGCTAACAAGTGTTGAAAGAAGCAGATAGATGTTGGTAAGAATCCTACACACATCACAAAAGAGTATGAACATAATTAGAAGCCAATGTTTTTGACATGTGATATGATTCAAGAATGTTTAAATGACATTTGGTTTTTGCACGACCATTGTAACAAACACATGATTAGAAGCAAAGGTTTATTTGCTAGTCTAGACACTAGTATTCAGTTTGAGGAGAAGTTGGGAAATGATAATAAGGTATGTGTTAAAAGTAATGGAATGGTTGTTGTTTACTAGAAATGGTGAAAGACAAATAACTAATGATGTGTAGTATGTACTTATTTTAAAATGCAATTTGTTGAGTATTGGACAATTGATAGAGAAAACTTAGAGTATTCCTAAAGAATAAAGTATGTACAATTATTGATAAAATAACTAAGTGGTTGATAGAAAAAGTGGAGATGAAAAAGAGTGGGTTATTTCTTGTTATAATGATAAATAAATTTTCTCCCTCCTTATAAAACTAAGAATTTGAACGATTCATGGTTATGGCATTTAAGATATGGTCATTTCTTTTTTGGTGGTCTAGACTTTCTATAGAAGAAACATATAATGGAATAGTTACCTAGTACTCAACACGGGGCTTTACTCAGGGAGCGATACCATACCACGTGGGTTCATATTGGGGGATATATAGGGGGTAAAGGGTTTTTATGTTGGAAGGTATAAAAAATGTAGATCAAAGTTAATGGAAAAATTTAAATGGAGTATAAAAAATGTCAATGAAAATATGGATACCTACAATATCTAGTGGAATTAGGGGTTTTTTAAATTGGGAAGCTATATTAGGTTCATATTGGTAGGGGGTTAAATAATGTGAGTTTTAGGAGTATTTTCCAATATGTAGTCAAATTAAGGGTATTGTTCAATATGCCACGAACGCACGTGATAGGTCAAAGGTTTATTGAGTGAAATCTCCGTGGTATTCAACAACCAACAAGCTCATGTGCGAGTTGTATACTTGCAAAGCATCATAGAAAAAAAAATTGTATATGGAGTTTCCACAAAGGCTTCATTGGGGGAGAAATATCATACAAGGTGGGTTCACATTAGGGTATATATTGAGGAAAATTTGACATCATATATTGGGGGTAAACAATTTTTATATTGACAAGTATAGAAAATGAAGCTCAAAGTTAACGGAAAATATAAAGGGATATAAAAAATGTTAATGAAAAATGGTTAACGAAAAAATATAAAGGGATATAAAAAATGTTAATAAAAAAATTGATACCTACAATATCTAGTGAAAGTAGGGGTTTTTTAAATTGGGAAGGTGTATTGGGCTAGTATTGATAGGGGATTAAATAATGTGATTTTTAGAGGTATTTTCCAATATGTAGTCAAATTAGGGGTATTATTTAATATGCGACGAACATAGGTTATATGTCAGAGGTTCATTAAGGGAATCCCCCATGGGAGTTTCATATATGGAAAAAGCTCTATTGGAGATTGTACACACATATTTGTCTGGAATGATGCAAACACCGTCATTGCCTGATGATGTTTGATTTTTAACTTTTATTGATTACAACTGTAAAAAATTGGTTTTAAATGATGATTTTATTTAGTTTTGTCAGACTTATGAAACTAAGAGACAATTAACTGTACATTATAGCCCACAACAAAATGGAGCGACTAAAAGGAAAAATTTAACGATTATGAATATGACTCAAAATATGTTGAAGCAAAAACATTTAAAAATGAATACTGGGGAGAAGTAGTTACTTATGTTGTTTACAGTCTTAATATAATTCTAACTAACAATGCGAATGAATGAATTCCCAAAGAAGCTTGGAGTGGTAATAGTTCCAACACATCTCATTTATGAATTTTTGAGTTTGTTGCTTCTAAACATGTACCTAAAAATTTGAGAAAGAATTTATATGACAAAAGTGATAAGTGTATCTTTATTGGATACAACGAGGAGTCTAAGGCATATAGATTCTATAATCTCATCACCAAAAAGTATATTATAACTAGAGATGTTGAGTTAAAAGAAGAAGAAGCTTGGGATGGCAGCATAGGTAATTCTATTGCAAAGGGAGCTGCATTATCTCATGGAAATGAGCAAGAAGTATATGGTGGACAATTGATTCCTTGTATACCAATTGCAATAACTATAGCAATTACATTTTAAAACAATGAGAACTCAAGAACATAGTGAACCATTAAGTTATGGTGGAAAACAAACAACACGATCAAAGGTAAGTAATGAATTTAATCCTAGTTTACCTACATTAAGAAATATACTTAAAGGTTAGAAAACTAGAAGTTTAAAAGAATTGAATGAGAAGAATTATGAAATAAATCATATTTCAAATTTTGCATGAATTGCACGAACCCGTAAACTTTAATGATGTTGTTAAAAAAATGGATAAAAACTATGGATGGAGATATTGATATAAGAGAAAGAAATAATACTTCTTTTTCAAGACAAAATAGTGTTGGTGTCAAATGGATTTACTAAACTAACTTGAATGTTAAAGGTGAAACAATTAAGTGAGAGAATGTCAAACATGTTAATAATTTCACTATCTCAGTAATGGCTCCATTGCTTCCACCGCAACACCGCCTCAACTCGAAGGGAAAACCACTAACATAACTCTCTTAAATATGAAGGGGAAAACACAATATTTAAATCCATGTATCTCACTAGAAATTTTGTATAAATATGGATTGGGACATAAGAAAGATGTATGCATAGTTGTAGTTGTTCATGGTTCATTGTAGTTTTTCCTTGGTTAGGAGTTGTAGCTTCATATTTTCCTTCTTCTATGACTTTCACAAACTTGGGCTCAAAGTATTTTTCTAACCTTTCAAAACTATAACAGGATAATTTTGGGGTCTTTCACAAATAGAAATTGGGGTACAATTCTTGGGGTGTTAAAAATATCTAGATCCAACTTAATGCAATTATAGTAATATTTCGGTGTGGAAATTACATTTGAATATGTAATTTAGAAAATGATAACAATTTTTAATCATGATTTATTTTTTTTCTTAGGATGGTTGGTATATTTAAATTACATTGGTATTTATATACATGTAATTACTAAGGTAATCATATAAATCAAATAGACGGTAAATGCACATATTTATCAATCTAAAATAAACATCAATCATTAATAAACATCAAAACACTTATTGTTAAAATGAAAAAAATCATAAAACTAACTAAATTATCATTTTATTATTATCATTGCAATTATATATATATATATATATAATTTACTTATTTATTATTTTTATCTGAATTGGACTAAATCTATTAATCAAAAATATGGTACAAGAAGATACATTCAAGAGAGGCAAAAAACCGGCAACCAGAAATGATGGGACTATCAACCTTGGTTCTGGAGAAGAAGTGAAACAAGCAAGAAGCTACAATATATGGCTGGAAGCAAGAAAAGACTGACTTCTATCCAGAATGGGTAGAAGCCTCAACACGAAGCTTTTTCCCTTTCCTTTTTTTGACTTCGACCCAACCGTCATGTGGTGAATGAGCAATAACAACTTGAAGATTGGGGTTCTCCACAGGGGAGCCCTCCTTTTCTGAATCAGAGGAGGAGGTCAAATGGACGCGTTTCTGAGCGGTGGCTGTATCGGAGGACTGCGCCGGACCAATGGTGGAAGGGACCACAGAATGAGGGGCTTGATCCATTTCCGCATCGCTACCTTCATCTTCAGAGCTGGAGGAATCAGAGTCCACGACTGGAGGTGGAGAGCAAGGAGCCCATCGTTTGGACTTGGGCTTGGAGAGGTTATCCTTATTCTTTTTTGCCGAGTGAGATGGGCAGGCGTTCTGCAAATGCCCTGATTGGTGGCAATGGTGGCAACAGAATGCAGTATTTTCGTAATCCAGCGTCTGGGACCAGACAAAGTCGTTTATCTTGAGATTGATTTGGTCTGGAAGTCCTTTGCTCAAATCTAACTCCACACATATTCTGGCATATGAGTAGAGACCTTTGGTTTCCCGCCAGAGATCTCCCATAATGAAACTGCCCAAGGTGTTGCCTATAGCTCTATAAACACGAGTATGCCATAGGTGGGCAGGTAAGTTTGGAAGCCTGATCCATACAGGTGTCCTGGTAATGACTGCAGTTGCTGGATCAAAATCTGGGAACCAAGGAGTCAAGAAGAGCCCCGCATTTCCCATGAACCAAGGGCCTTCTTCTAAGGCCTTTTCATAATGCTTACTATTATCAAATAGAACAATGAAGTAACCTTTTGAACAGAAACTGATCTTACAATGATGAGTCCAGTTTGCATGGATCCATGCATAGAGATCCTGAGATCGCGGCCACAGTCCGTTAAATCTGCAAATGATGGCTCTTTCTGCAAATTCTTGAAGTTGGGTTGCAAGATCTTCATGGTTGAGTTCAACAGAGGGAACTTCTTCTATCTTATCAACCAAAAAGGGCTTAGGTTTAAGGGCCTCCGGGGGTTTGGGGTTCTCAGAGTGTACTGCATCTTTGTATGAGAAGGGACGAGCAGAGGATGACTGTCCCACTGCACCTCCTCTCAGACGAAGGGTTACCACCAAAGAGCTGTTCCTAGTAATGTTGTAAGAAGAGAGGGGAAGAAGGTCTTCAAGTTGTTTACCTTGAAAGAGAAGTCTCTGAAGGCCTGAAGGGATCCCGATCCGCCGTTCTAGATCCAGTTTGAGATCCAGCACTAGATCTGAAGAACTGACCCATTGCAGGATGGTTCTGCCTGTAGGCTGAGAAATTTGGATCTGAAAAGAGTCAATGAAGTGCCTAGACCCAGTGCCAGGGCTTCTTGTGCTTCCGAGAGCAGATCTGCCATGGCGATTTTCCATCCGGGGTGTCAGACCTGCAAGATCATGGCCGATCTGTCTATTGAGAGCCCGATCTGATTGATCAATGGCAGATCTGGGGTTTTTAAACTTGATCAGATCAGCGACTTCACTCATAAAAGCAGAAATAGCCGAACCCGCCATTGTGGAAGGCGCCGTAGTGAGGGCTTTGATCAAGCCAGCTCGACGTGCTTTGAAATCTTTAAAAACGTCGTCCACAGTGCGCCGAACGAAACCACCGCCTTCCATTTTTCGTGTCGATGCTATGGAAATGAGCCTACAGCCATCAAACAGAAAACCTTCGAGCTTCGGCTCTTTGAACGTACTTCTCATAATATCATATTCTCTTCCGCATGGACGAGAGATGTTGTATCGGCCATGGTGGCGGAAGTCTTTCTGAGGCATTAGGGGAGGAGACTGTGCGCAGATTCTAAGATGACCGTGGCCGCCGGAAGCAATCTCAATTTAGTTCGTTACATTACCTTCCCCTTCATATATATATATATATATATATATATATATATATATATGGAAGAAGATTTTTATCCATGGATATTTACTCAACTCTATGATGGATATTTTTAATTTTTAAATATATTTTGTTATAATATTGTGGTTTATTAATACCACATGTCAAAAAACATGCTCATTTCATATGGCCATTTTTTAATTAATCAATTTAATTACAAGAGAAAAAAAAGATGACTGTATTTGAACCATTGATTGAGCAAAATCTTTACTCTCCACCTATTAATTATTTATAATCAAATTAAAAAATCAAAGTCTAATTCCGAAATAAACACACCCATGAGTACAATAACTCATATTTATTAGAAAATTTTGAAATTTTAAAAGAGTATTAAATGAATGTAAAAGGTTAGAAAATTAGAAACATTAAGAAAAATATTTAATTAAAATCTCCTTGATTTTAATTTTAAACCAAAAAGAATTATGAATTTTTAAACTTTTATAATTAAATTATGAATAATGTGTTTTCAATATTTTATATAAATTTTATCAAAAACTAATATAATTAATATCGTGTAGAAGTTAAAATTCAGTTTATATAATGTTGTTTTACTTAAAATCACTAATATATAAATCAATCCTATTTTACTTCATTTACTATTCGGATTGTTTGATTTCGATGTTGATGAAAGAAAATTTTACAGGTTTATATCTAAAAAGTTAAATATCAACAAATTTATTGTAGACTACTTTGGATGTAATCTTAAATTTACCATTATATAAATTACAAGTGCTTCGTTTACTATCGGGATTATTTGATTTTGATGTCAAGAAAATAACATTATCTGAAAAGTAAAATATCAACCAGAGTTCTTTTAAGCTACACTATATGCAAGTGTATGCAAAACGTTGTTCAATTGTGGGCCTTGTTTTCGTTTTTATTCATCGTTGGGACTGATGGGAAGAGAAGTACAATATTTCTTCCACATATCTTTCGCACAGTTTTGGATTGCTCAAAGTCCTACTTTTTCTTTCTTAATTCGTGAATTCATCTTTGCTTCTTTGAATTTGTAATAAATTTCAGTTGTTACTCAGTCACTAAAATGTAATAGACGTCTGTACATAAAACTTTATATATAGAAATTTTAATTTTATTCAAAATTTCCGGACAAATGTATTGAACGTGTATGTACATAAAACTTTAATGACATAACTTTTCTGCACAATTTCCGGATACTTTAACGAATACTTCGGCGCGGCTATGTTTTCTAACACAATGTGCAAAAGAGGTAGGATCACATGCTTAGCAACACAATAATGCTACCTATAAGAAGGATTCTATTTAAGTTTATCAAACTTTCGGTAAATTTGAAATGTGATTTAGCTAAACAGTCAAAGTTGTTAGGTTTATATGGGTGATTTTATGTATATAGTTTTGGTGTATCTTATTAATTTATGACCCGTTCAAAGTTATTAGTTTGTTCGTATTAGTGTAATTTTTCATTTTTGTATAGTTAATATTAAAATTTTGACTGAAATTGTTGCATGACATCATCGTCATTGCATCCTTGACTCCGAATTTTGGGGGTCGACATCATATTGCCATGCACTATAGATCGTATTTAGCAGTGTAGGTACAAGGAAGGGTGATCCTTCATAGAACTGGGAGTTAACATGGGCTAATTTTGTTTTAAGAGTGTTGAAGAATTTATTATTATGGTTGATACATTATGGAGAAGCGGATTTAGCTATTTTTGGTGTTCAAAGTGGTTGTTTTATTTTTTTCTTCGTGTTGTGGCACTCATTGAGGTTGGATTTCCTTTTTCTATGCCTGCATTTTTTGTGTGGCATTCCTTCTCGTTGTTAGGTTTTTCTTGTTACTAGGTCAATTTTTTTTACTTCAGTGGATGTGAGTAGTAAATTTTTGTGCGGAATTTTGAAGTTGTCAGGTTATGTGCGAGGGTGCTTGTTTGCCAAACTTCTAGACAATGATTTGACACGTAAATATGTGAACATTATTTTCTGGTTTAATGGTTTTGGTGCATAATTTGGAGTTCTAATGGTTTGTTGTTTAGTAGAATTTGCAGGTGAGACTTTAGAATTTAGAGTATAAGAGTTGTTCACGTAAGTGGATCCTAAGATTCTAGTGTCCAAAACATGGTAAGTTTTTCAGTTCTTTCTGTCAACGAACTCTAGTTTAATGCATCATAAGTGTCACATACATTATCGACTTAAGTTTCAATGCTTTGGATGCAATGTTGTAGGAATAAACCAATGTTGACTAACCAAAGTTAGGTTGGAGTTTGACCCATATTTTCATTTATGGAAGTCTTCTGGGCAAGGTGTCGACTCTCATTCCATATGTTATGGTTTCAAATTATTTGTTGATCCCAATTTCATGATTTTCTGTAGCAATTACGAAAAATATTTCCCAGAATTTACTTTGAAACTTTGCGAAGTCTAGAATATAGGGATCTTTTTATTTTTAGAAGGCTCATGAGCAAGATGGCAGCTCTGACTGCACATCGTGTTGTTTTAGATAGTTGGGGGATCAAAGTTCTATTCACATAAACATCTATCTCGAGAAGAAGATAAGTCTGATCTTAGTCGGGCGCAACACATTGTGATGTCGGAAGTTGACGCATGTTTCTGTTTTAGCAGAATTGTGTATGCGAGTTTTTGTATGTCTTTTACGTTCAGTCGATTGTCATAGGGCACATAGCTTTTATTAATTTAATTTTTAAAACACTAAATTTATTGGAATAAAAGTTGTACTTTAAGCAACAGATGATTACAGTCTCTAATATTTGCCAACTAGAAAAGTAAAATCATAAAAGAATCGATGGAAAAATTCAAGTTTCAATGTTATTGGAGAACTTTCGAGACCAATATTACCAATATCTTGAGTTTCCAATGATGGGATTTTGTAATGTATATTTTTCGTAAATTGTATGCATAGAGGAAGATGTTTGTGTCATGATTGAAAGAGTGCATTAAAGAAAAAACAAATTTAGAATAGGGGCATCTGTCTCCATTTCAGTTTTTTTGTTTTCTTTGGAGTTAGAGGAAACCTGTAGTTTAGGTTAGGATCGAATACGTGGTTGGATAGTCGATGTCTCTTTAGAGAAGAATCATAAGGAAAAGGTTGAGCTTCGAGCCATATTGGCAAAGGCAGAGGTTCGAGCAGTCTTCAAGTTGCAACTGAGGTTGAACTTAGTTGTTTTCAACTTTTGTAATTTATGAACCATATTCAGATTGTTTTATTCTTTAGACGAGGGTTGACGGGTCTGTATATTTTAAGTATTTTAATCTTATTTATTTATTTATTTATTTTTTACATAGTTTTTGGATTTTTTATCTTAAACTTTTAGATAGGAAGAATAATAATATTTCTAAAATTACTTTAAATAAATGTGTTATAAAAATAATTTATTTAATTTATTTCTTTATTGATAAAAGAATAAGGTAATTTAAATTACATTTGTTAAATAATATTTTATATCACAAAACAAAATAATAAATTATAGAAATATATGTTTGTTTTGTGGGCCTTTGTAGAAGCTAGTTGAAGGTTGGGTTGAGTATGATGTCAGAGGTGGTTATAGTAAACGTGTGTAACTATATGCATATATTTCCTTTGTGGTCCCTACTGAAGGCAAGTCGGAGGTTGACATTGTCGTTTGAATGGTCTTTTTAGACACTCCGACTACTGATACTCCCTGACCAATTCAACTCATAATTTAGGTTCACTCTTGTTATTATTATTATTTCTTATAAATGGCTTCAAGAAGGTTTATGATGAAGTTTATAATGAGTTGATATATTACAAATTAAATCTTAAATCTCTTATAAAAATAATTTGTTGAATCTATTCCGTTATTGATAAAAGCATAAGATATTTTAAATTACATTTACTAAATAATATGTTATGTGAAAAAAAAATAATAAATTATAGACATGTATGTTTTTTTTGTGGGCCTTTGTAGAAGCAAGTCAGATGTTGGACTGACTATGAGGTTACGCATAACTATACACACATTTTTGTGTGGCTCCTAGTGAAATCAAGTTGGAGGTCGCCCTCGACTATGAGATCGAAGGTCAACATTGTGGTTTGAATGGTCTCTCTACGCACTCCTGACTACTAACACTCCGTAGCCAATTTTGCTCCAACTTCAATACTTCATTTTTTTCCTTTCGAGAATGGGATAACGGGTTCCCATATTTTAAACATTTTCAGTGGTAAGTATAATTTATTCAATTTATGTTTTTATTGATAAAAAAAGTAATTATTTTAAATTAATTTTATCAAATAATATGTAATATGAAAAAACAAATTAATAAATTATAAAGGGGGCAATTATACATATCTGTTTCTTTTGTGGGCCCTCCTAGAAGAAAGTCTGTGGTTGGACTAGTTATGACATCAGAGGTCGGTATTATGTTTTTGACGGTGTTTTGACATTCTGCAACCAATTGGCCTTCTTCTAAACACACCCAACTATATGTACATATTTTTTTTGTGGTCCCTACTAAAGCAAGTTGAAATACAGGTCCGGCTATGGGGTTTAAATTTGGACTTTTCGTTTGAATGGTCTCTCTAGACACACTCAAATATTGACAATCCTTGACCAAATTGGCTCCATCTACAATACTACATGAAGCATCTTAAATCAATTTTGTTTTATATTTGGAGATTATTTATTTAAATTACAATTTTAGATAATAGATTCTAAAATTATATATGTATATATATATATATATATATATATATATATATACAATTTTATCAATTTATATTTAAAATACAAGTTTGCAGCATATTTAACTTTTGGTTTATAGTACGTTTTATATGAAGAACTTTTCTACTTTGTTTGTTAACCATGTTCCTTTTTTTTGTTTATTTTTCTGTAGGTATTTACAACGTAACTTCCTTAGATAGAACAACAAAGGAAACCACTCACAAATAGATCACATATCAGTACATCAGTATTCTTGGCGTGGTTAAAACCCTCAAAGAGGGAAACAATCCATGAACACTTCAGACAATTTATTAATGTAAAAGATAGAAAATTTACATAAGCTTCTCTCATGAACGATCACCTTAGAAATGACCCTCCATGCTCTTTAAATAGAGATCATGGACCAATCAGGTGTTTAGCTACGAATCAAGTGTTCGTAATACCGAGTAGAGAGTGAACCGTCATATCACTTCATGTCTACAACATATCGTGATCGTTGGATTGTAAGTTACAAAAGTACATAGTAAAGAAACACACTTTAACTAACTCTACATTAGACCAAGTTATACTTAACTATTTCCTATGTGTCGGAATATCCTAATATCCCCCTTAAGAACAACTTGGTATATGATTGAAGGATGTAAAAATATGAAACAATATGAGAAGGAAGGAGGCATTAGAGCCTATCCCCCCTTAGTGACAACTTCCTGAAATCCAACCATAAATCAAAGTTTAGTAAACTTCGCCTCTGTGAGAGCCTTTGTAAAGATGTCTGCAACTTGATCATCGATTGAACAATATTGTACTTCAAGAACATGCTCATGAATGAGCTTTATGATGAAGTGCATGTGTAGTTCAATGTGTTTTCAGTGCTAATGTTGGACTGGACCTTTGCATATTTGAATGGCACTTTGATTATCACAGCAAAATGTAGTCGGATGCTATTGTTGAAAGCCAAACTCTAGCAGGATCTGACGAAGCCACAGGGCTTCCTTACTAGCTTCTATGGCACCACGATACTCTGCTTCTATTGAAGAAAGAGAAATGGAACTTTATTTCTTGCAAGCCCATGTAATAGGTCCATAACCAAGAGTGAAGAAATAACCTGGAGTAGACTTCCAACCATTAGGGTCACCAACCCAATCGGAATCAGTGAAACCAACCAATAGAGGATATGCTTCTGCACTGTAATGAATCCCAAACTGCACTATACCTCGAACATAACAAAGTATTATTTTAGCTACTTTCCAATGACTTTCATGTGGGTTTTGCATAAACCGAGAAATAAGGCCAACAACAAAGGAATGGTCAGGACAGGTGTGGGTCAAATATAAAAGTTTTCCTACAAGCTGGTGGTATAAGGTAGCATCAACTTCAGGGGAAGTACAAGTGACTGAAATTTTGGCTCCAAACTGAAAGGGAGAAGGAGTTGGCTTGTAGTCTTCCATGTGAAAGTAGTGTAGAAGATCACAGACATACTTGGACTGGGAAAGGGAAATACCTTCCTTGGATTAGAAGACTTGAAGACCAAGAAAATAATGCAAGTCTCCTTAGTGTGTCATTTCAAACTTATTTTTAAGGTTGGATTTCACATGATTTATAAGGTGGGGATCACTACTAGTAAGGATAATATCATCAACATAAAGAACAAGAATGATAAGAGACTTACCAACTTTCTTGGTGTAGACATTATTGTCAAAATGACACCTAGAAAAGCCCCATTTTGGAAGCTGAGGAGCTGAAGGAGGGCCCCAAGAAGGTGGGGAAGGATTGTCATCCTTGTTTTCATCATCTAAAGAAGAAATATTTTCATAGGCAGAAGGGATAGAGAGGTGGCACATCCATCGAACTAGGCTCGTAGGCCGGTATATTTTCAGTAAACTTTACATCTCTTCTAATGATAACATTTTTTGAGTTAGGTGGAAGAAGTCTATATCCTTTGACATCTTCAGAACATCCAACAAAAATACAATTTTCACTCTTAGGTTCTAAGCCTTTATGTTTATCATCAGGAATATGGGCCCATGCTTCACTTCCAAAAATATGAAAGTGACTTACATCTAGTTTAATGGAGCTCCATCGCTCTTCTAGAGTGATATTATTTAAAACCTTAGTAGGAGTGCGATTTCCCATGTAATTTTCACAATTAATTGCTTCTACTCAAAAATTAAGACTAAGTCCTTTAGATTGAAGTATACAATTAGCCATTTCCCTTAACATGTGATTCTTCCTTTTAGCTACACCATTTTGTTGTGGAGTATATGGAACAATATGTTTCATTTGAATTCCATGCTCAGTGCAAAATTTGATGAATTTGTTGTTAACATATTCTCTGCCATTATCAGATCTTAGCTTAATAATTTGATGTCTAGATTGTTTCTCAACAAAAGCCTTAAAGGCCAAGAACATGTTAAATACTTTTCTCTTGAGTTTTAATAAGTATACCCAAGTGCATCTGGAGAAATAATCAATGAAATTTATGAAATACTTGTAGCCAGAGAATGAAACAACTGGAAGTGGACCGCATCAATCACTATGCACAAGCTGTAAAGGGGCTGAGGTGTGCCACGAGGCACGTTTTTCAAAACTATCCCGATGATGTTTTCTAAGTACAAATCCGGAGCGAACACCATTTATGCAAGATACCATAGGAAAACCTATCACCATATTTTCTTTACATAGGGTTTGAAGGGAGCAATAGTTTAAGTGACCAAATCACTCATGCCAAAGTTTGCTCACTTCATCATTATGGGAAACAAATACTGAGGGAAGAGTTGATGACCCAAAGTTGTTAAACTTATACAACCTTGTAGAATCATCAACAATGGCAGTAGCTAAAATCTGTCTAGGATCTCTTAGGTCCTTAATTACAACATCACGAGGTGAAAATTCAACAATTTTACCTTTACCTGAATGAGTTATCTGATATATAGATAGAAGGTTACAGGATAAGGTTGGAACACATAATACATCATTAAATTGACCATTGTCTAGATGAATAGTTCCAGTACCTACGACACTAAAAGATCTATCATCACCAATATATATTTTTTGTGTTACAATCATTTAAAGAAGGAAACATGGCTTTGTTTTTTGCCATGTGATGAGAAGCTCCATAATTAATGAGCCACTCATGAGTTTGAGAAGAAGAAGATACATTTAGTGCATAACCAGACCAAGATGCTTGACAACCACATGCAGAAAGTGTTATTTCTGAATATAAAGTTGAAGTTGAAGAGTGCTACAAATGTATGTTATGCTTCTTCATTGTTGTTTCCAAGGCTTCAATATTCTTAAAGAATTTGGATTCTAAGTGGCCATCTCAATCACAAAAGTTGCAATGTATATTAGTCTTCTTCCATTTGTTTTTATTTTCCTCATCATTTTGTTGAATTGATTTTTCATTTTGAGACTGAAAGTGCTTAGGACCCTTGGTTGGTTTATGACCATTCTTTTTAGGGTGCTGCTGCGTAGGATTGTTTGAACTTGGTTGCTGCTGGGTGGCTAGGGCTTTCTTAGAAGAGTTTCCAAGATTAAGAAGACCAAGATGTAAGATTTTTTTCTTTTTCTCTTATTAGAGAATCACAAAGGACATCAAAAGAGGGGGACTTCTAGGCTTGTCCTTGAGAAATAAAGGTTTATCTATTAGAATGGAAGGTGGAAACAAACATAGAGTAGGCCATTCCTAACTTACTGAGAATGTTATAGATAAGGCTACCATCTTCTTTCTTAACCTTAACACCTTCCAAGAGAAGTCTAAGGGTATTGAAGTTGGACAAAAAATCTTCAATGGAAGAAAAATTATTGGGGTCCAACGTAAGCAACTCATTTTCAACTTGATGGGCTCTAATTTCATTTTTAATTCCAAAAACTTTATTAAGCTATTTCATTGCTTCATCAAGGGTATCAAGTTATGCGATATGGAATCTAGGGTATGTAGAAATAAACATCACTATCAACATGCGTGCTTGATCTTGCTTATTGTCCCATTTGATTTTCTTATCTTCATCTTTCGGTTTAGACTATTGGCCTTAGGCTATTCTATATAGACCTTTACTTCTAAGTAAATCCTCCATGTAGGACACCGATTGGAAGTAGTTGGTGTTGTCAAGAATAACTTGGTATGGACATTCCATTATAACAGAAATTGAAGCTATAGATGTTGAAACCAAGTTTTCCAATGGAAAGATCTTGAAAAATTAGGTCGATTAAAAAAACAACTCTGAAAATGACTTCTGGATGAAGAAGTTATGGCCTTTTGAAGAAAAGTTGTTGAAGATTCTAATGAAGTACGTGAATGTGTGGAAGTGAATGATAATGTTATATTTAAAAAAAAATGCCCCCTTTCCAAACTTAATTTTATTAGCTCACTTAAAAAAAAAATTATCTGACCCACTTTTATAAATAAGTGAAAGTCACTTTTATAATGGTACTTTATGACCTACCCACTTAATTGTAACTTAAATAAAAGCTGATTGTAACTTAAATAAAAGCTCAAGAGACTTTAGAATTATAAGTGACTCATTTTTTATAATGGGTGAGAACATTTTTACATAAAGTAACTTTAAAACATAAGTTACATGTGATTTTTGAAAATGTAATTCAACAAAAAGAAAAACTTGAACCCAAGACCTCTATTCTCATAATGTAACTTTGAGCAAAGTGAGCTAGTTTAAAATGTTACTAATTTTTGGATAAGAGGAAGTGTTTTCTTTTTAGTCACTGAAGATTTGGAGTGTGTGCTTACTTGAGAAAACCCTTTTTGCCTACAAAACAAAATACCACACAACCCAAAATGGACATGCAAAAAAAACCAAACCCTATGGCTTGAAGTTAGATTTCACCGGAAACTAAATATTTTCCTGAATGTTTTTGGTTTTCCGAGATCAAACTAAGCCACGACGGAAAATAGCATACGCATGAGAAAAATACTTCCTTTTTCTTTCTATTTTTCCCAGATCGCACAGAGTCATGGGGAAAAGATCACACACAAAAATCAAATGTATAGATCTGGTAATAGAAAACAAAGGGATACATAAGTTGAAATAAATAGAGAGATAAATAAGTAAAACTGCAAATAAACATTGTATATCTCTAGATCTTAAAAATGACATAGCTAGGGCTACCAGAAACCTTTTTGCAAGAAAAAAAGGGTTCCTCACTGGAACAAATGTGCCTAACACAATAGAGTAATTCTCTTGGTCTGAAAGCGGTAAAAAATAGTAGATATAGGAAATGACAGTGGGATGCAGTTGTACTGACTTCGGATTTGGATCACCAATAGAAGCGGCCTTAAAATAGCTTTGATACCATGTAGGTATTTACAGGGTAAGTTCTTCAGATAGAACACCAAAGGACACCACTCAAAGATAGATTATAGATCAGTACACCAGTATTCTTGACGTGTTTAAAACACCCAAAGAGGAAAACAATCCATGGCCTGAGCCAACACGACCACTTCATGAAATTTATTAATGTAAAGAAAGAAAATTTACATAAACTTCTCTCATGAATGGTCACCTTACAAATGACACTCTATGCTCTTTGAATAGAGATCATGGACAAATCGGGTGTTAAGTCATGGATCAAGTGTCGGTAATACCGAGGAGAGAATGAACCGTCCAATCACTTCATGTCTAGAGAATATCATGACTTTCGAATTGTAAATTACAAAAGTACATAGTAAATAAACAAACTTTATCCAACTCTACACTAGACCATGTTATACATAAATATTTCCTATGTGTCAGAATATTCTAACATTTTCTCTTTTTTTTTGTCCTAATAATTTTTAATTGTGGCAAGTGACTAAATTGTTAAGTTTTATTGGTTTACTTAAAATTGTGGATAGTTGCAAAATGAATTAAAGTTTCAATAAGTGTTTTGATTATTTTGACTAACATTTATAAAAGTAAAAGTGATTTTGTTTAAAGTCAGTGAATGTGAATTTAAATTTTATTCATATATTTTGTAAATTAAGTATTTGGAATATTAAGTAATTAATGAAATTTAAAAGTAATTATATTTATAATAATTTTCTCATATATATATATATATATATATATAGAAATTTCAATAATTTTGTATTATTTTAATTGTTTACATAATACAAAAATGTTTTATTATCAAAGTTTATTGTTTTTATATATAAATAAATAAAGTATTAAATTATTATGTTAACTTTTTTTATATTTACTTATTTTGAGTTCCATGAATGCTAAAAATTCTTATTCAATTAGTATTCATGGACATCATTGCCATGTTGTGTCATTTATATTGAATTTGAGGAAATGTAAATAAACATGAAAATTGCAATAATTTTATAGTTAAAAAATATATTGTGTTCTATCATTCATATATATATATATATGTAATTTTTTTACTTATATATTATTATTACTAAGTGATGTATAGTTACAAACATTTATTATTTTTATTAGTGGATTTTGCAAATCATGATGCATTGCTTGATATTCAATGAACATATGTTATTGGTAAAGAAAACAAAAATAAGTAAAGATTGATTTGAGAAATAAAATTATAGTCATGGATACAAATTGCTAATATGAATTATTCTATCTAGATGTTTTACGTAAATAGATCATGCATTGGTTTAATGCCGTCATAATGTTTATGACGGGCTTTGAAATATATATTTTTAGGATTCGATAAAGTAATTTCTATATCAGCTGAGAAATATTTGACTATGCATGTGTTTTTTATTTCATAAGTATGAGATTGTAATGAATAGGATGTTCTAGACATTTGTGAAAATTTGAATTTGCTCTACATTTTAAAGTGTTGAATACTTTTATCTAGATATAGCAATATCCAAAACTTGACATTTTTTTAGAAATTTTAAATGAACTTTATATTTTTCCATTAGTTTGGGATTAAATTATTCGTTACTTATGACTAGATTGAAAGTTAAACTTTTAAAGAATTTTTGAACTATAGAATAATATTAATATTTTGTGTAGCAATTATGTGCTACTTTTTTTTCAAAACAAGTTGAAAGAAATAAAAAAACAAATGGGAACTAGAAGGAAGTAGAGAACGTTACACCTTTGTTAATTGTAATTGTGTTGTTTAATAGAATTTAATGTCTAAACACTTAAAGATAACTATATAATGGTTTTCAAATACTTTTATATACTTAGATTTCATTTTTTTAGCCAATTGACATTTAGTATGATTTGAAGTACAATTTCTAATGTGCTTACAATTGAACATCTTTGCTTAATGAAATTATTTTTTAGAACACTTTTTCCTGGTATTATTTATTATAATTGATACTAAAAAGCCTTTAAAGAGTGTTATTATTTACATTGTAGAATCATTATTTGACTTGATGATATACTCGATTCAGGTGATGTTTGCTAGTTTGGGTGGAATCTGTTATATAAAAATGCTATGCAATTGTGAATGATTTTGAGTGTCATGTTCATCCACGTAGACTCACCTTTATTATTATTATTTTTGCTCATACCTTCAATAGTCTCAAGAGGAACATGACGCTCTTGGGAATGGGAATGGGAATAGGAATTATTCCTTGATTTCGTTATCTTGAATTCACTGTATTCATGAACAAGAATTTAAAAGTGTTATTTTTAATGGAAAATTATAGGTATGTACAATGTGCCAAATTAGTCAATTTGGAATGATATTCTTGCTTCTTCCACCAACTTGGAAGGACAATGTATGCATTGATAACTAGACCGACGGCATCCCATGATTAGGTGCTCAATATTAGCTCAAAAATCAAAGTTCTCATATTATAACAATGTAAACTTTGAAACAGGAACTAACACTGTTACCCGTTCCGTAGAGATAGCAAAAAAGTGACCTGATTTTGAAAAGGGGTGTTGTAGAACACACATGTTTCTTTTAGAGCATAGTTTTTGGCACTTTAATTTTTTTTTATATACATTGCATTTTAGAATGGTAGTAATTTTCATGCTAATTTAAAAAAGTGGTAATTCTGCATTAGACCCATTTTTTAAAAGACCTATTTTTTGACTTTAAATTTTCTAATGTATGAAATGTAAATAATTATTTTGTAAATTTAATAATTTTTGAAGTAGTTGTTTTCTTCATATATATATATATATATATATATATATATATATATATTAGTGAGGTTTTTATTGTTTTGCATTTTTAAATTAGAAGGTCGATATTTTGAATTTCGATATTCTACATACTTATACATCCTTAATTAATTTTTCAATCCACCTGAAATAATTGTTTCTAAAAAACAATATTTTTTTAACAATGGACATACAAATAACCATTTTAAACATAAATATAACTAAAAAACTACACATTTTGATAATTTTTTGCTAGAATTGATATATCAAAATCACAATTTTATACGAAAATTTTAACTAAAAATGGGTAAATAATAGGTTTTTTTATGAATTTCATGTCAAAAAAATAATAATAATCATTTTTTTTCAAAAAATAATGATTAATTTAAAAATTAATGTGAAAATCACATATTACAAATATTGAATGCGTAACAGTATCAGTTCCCGTAATCGGAATTGAATAACCACCGCCCAACTGCCCATGGGGGTGGCTATCTGATTCTCAGAATCGGATAGCCATTGCCTGGAAACCCCCATGGGCAGCCGAGCGGTGGCCATTTGATTTTGAGAATGAGATAGCCACCGCCCGCCCCTCCCCCCCCACAGGTGGTTTGGCGGTGGCATCTGATTCTGAGAATTGGATGGCCATCGCCCAGCCACCCGTGGGGGTGGCCGGGTCGTGGCTATTTGATTTTGAGAAGCAAATAGCCACCGCTCGGCCACCCTCACAGGTGGCTATCCAATTTTGAGAATCGGATAGCCACCCCCATGGGCAACCAGGCGATGGATATTCAATTCCGAGAATTTGATAGCCACCCCCACGGGCATCTGGGCGATGGCTATTCGATTCCGAGAATCGGATAGCCACCCCTACGGGCAGTCGAGCGATGGCTATTCGATTCCAAGAATCAGATAACCACCGCCACAGATGGTCAGGTGGTGGCTATCCGATTCTCGAAATCAGATAACCACCCTTTGACCGCCCTTGAGGTGGATATCCGATTCTCAGAATCAGATAGCCACTGCTCGGCCACCCCCACAGGTGGCCGAGCGGTGGCTATCCGATTCTGAGAACCGGATATCCACCTCAAGGGCGGTCAGGGGGTGGTTATTTGATTCTGAGAATCAGATAACCACCACCCGACCACCCCCACTGGCGGCTGAGTGGTGGCTATCCGATTCCGAGAATTGGATAGCCACCACCCAACCGCCCATGGGGGTGGCTGGGAAGTGGCTATTCGATTCTCGGAATTGAATAGCCATCGTGCGACCGTCCATGGGGCCGGTGGTGATAAAATTGTTTTTTTTTAAACAAAAAATAAATTTTGTTAAATATGTTTGTTGTATATATATATATATATTTATATTTTAAATGCTTTTTTTAATTATATATATATTTGTAAAATATATATATTTTAAATATTTTAAATGTTATTTTAAAAAATATCAAAAATATATTTAGCTTTTTTTAATTTTAATGTTTTTTTGAAAATGATATTTAATATGAAAATATGTATTTTTTTTAAATTTTAATTGTTTTTCAGGTTTTTATTTTATTTTTAATTTCAGCATATTTTTGTTTTTTAGGGTTTTTTGAAAATGTTTTTAATCTTAATTTTTGTAGGTTTTTTTTTTTTTTATATTTTTGTAGGTTTTTTTTGTTATTTTTCTATTTTTTTTTAATCTAGTTTGTTTTTATTTTTTAATTTTTTTTAGTTTTCTTAATGCTTTTCTAGATTTTCCTATTTTTACTTAATTTTATAGTTATTTTATTTTTTTTTCCAAATATTTTTATGGTTTATCACATTAAAAAAAAAATTGTTATTTTTTTGAAAATATGTTTTTCTTATTATTTATTTCTTCAATTTTTTAATTCTTATATTTTATAGGTTAATTTTGTTTTTTTTTTTTACATTTTTATGATTGATTTTTTATTTATTTTATGTTTTGTTTTTAATATATATTTTTATTTATGTTTTGGTTTTTTTTTTTAACTTTTTTTTTGTGTTTTTTCATTGTTTTTATTTTTAATTTTATGTTTTCATTATTTTTTTGAAATTTTAATGTTTTTTGGAGTCATAACAAAATCTTTTACACCATTATTTCAAAATGTTGAAAATTTACCTAAAAAAAAAGTGTTATTCGAGCATCAACACTTTTCGTTTTGAGGGTGTTTTTTGCACAATTTTTGCACATAAAAATTCGGTTTTATTGGCATTTTTTTAAAATGTTGAAAATTAACCCTAAAAAAAATCCATCGTTCCATTATTAGCACTTTTCATTTTCAGGCTAGTTTTTGCACAATTTTTGCACAAAAAATTCATTCTCACTGCCATTTTTAAAACATGTTCAAAATTGACCCTAAAAAAAAACCATCGTTCTAGTATACACACTTTTCGTTTTTAGCACTGTTTTTCATGTTTTTGGGGTTTTTTGGGTAGAGTTCTCATTTTGAGTTTATAATTCCTGTTTCAAAGTTTACGTTGTTTTATCTGGAAAACTATATGAATGTGTCAGTTTCGTCAAGTCAACCGCAATGCAATTTGTTTCATTAAAAACGAACTCTGGATGAAGGAGAAAAGGCCCGCTGTTTGTTTTCGTAAAAAGCTAAAAAAATTGCAGAATATGACAGAATGATGACATGGCAGTCTAGTCAGCAAGGAGAATATTCTTCAGTTTTCACCCAATGGGGCTATGACAAGTGTGACCTCCGGATTCATCAGTTTGTTTATGTGAAGGTGAAATTTCCTAATTGACCTCCAAGGTGGAATTTGAATTTTTTTAGTTATTTAAATATTATTATATATATAATTTTATTTTATATTATATGGTTTTTAACTATATATCATATTATAATATTATATATATTTTATATATATTCAAATCAAATCCGCATATTCAAAGTTCAAATTATATTAAGATTCAACTAAATGTCATATGGTCAACGTAAAAGCTCAAACTATTTTGAATGGTGCAATATTCATTTTGGGTGGAAGAAATATATGACGAACGTAGGGGAAATCAAACCCACAACCTTCCCCACCCAATTACCAATACTTACCAATGAACCAAGTGTAGGCTTGTTTAAACATGGGCCACGTTTTTATATTTAAGCGCATATGAAGACTACCAACAGTCAGCAACCTAAGCGCAACTATAAAATGCACTTAATGCACTTAAACAAGATTAACACATAATTATTCTGCAGCTAATATAACTAATTGGGTAATTAAGGGTGGCAGTTATTTTGGCAGATCTCCCAATTCGGCGGGAACTCCAAAAACGGCAAGGCTAACTGGAGTTTTTCCAAAATTAGAGGAGCTTTTCTAGGAAAGACTGCTTGATCCAAAATTTGCTCACTTTTTTACCATTTTTGGAAAATGAATAGTCAATTTTAGAGGATTTCGACCTTTTGAAGACATTGTTATAGGTTTGAGAGGAAAAATAAGATTTTTACATGTGATTTTTCCACAGGGATGTTCATGGAAACCTAGAGCCACGGGGGAAGGGGTTCATATCTAGAGCGGCCTAGGTTAGTTTTCAGAGATCCAATAGTCATTTTCAGGTAATTTGGACATTTTGAACACATTGGTGCAGCTATAAAGAGCCATAAAGCTTTGAAAACATGATTTTTTTGACATTGAGCTAATACACTGGCCCAAGGCATGGAAGCTCGACCAAGTAGATGTTGGCGAGGAGGGGTGAAATCCTTTATCAAAACATTGTGTTAATGTGTCTCTTTAATGGTTTGCTGCACTGTACATGTTTGTTGTTCAATATTTCTTTTTGAAACTATTTTCTCATGAATGCCTTTTAAAACTTAAGGACATTTACCGATTTGTAAGCACCAACAACTAAGGAAAACTCATCATAAAACACAAGAAGCAAGCACATGTTTTTAAATCTATAATTGTTATTAGCACAACAAAACTAATCATACAAAAATAGGTCACCCCATGAGGACCACCATTATGCTAACAGGTTGTGTCTTGGTAGTGGATGACAACCACGTTTACCAAGAATTCCAATAATAATCTCACTGATGGTGGTACTATGGGAGATTCGACCACCTGGAATGGTCTTACAGTACTAATTCCAACCTTTTCAACTCCCGACATGTAAAGACAAAACCAAATCTTCTTACCTTTCTAATTCTCCTAGGTCATGGAAAGTGAGTTGCCATTATAACTCCTCATAATTTAGCACAAATGGATATGTGGCATCATTCCACAACTATCTATAGGTGCATTGAAAAGTATGTCTGAAAAACTAAAGGCTTGAAGTCCTCAAAATGTCTCCACAACTATCGACAGGGCTCTCAAAATTATGTGTGAGAATTTAAAATCTTGGAGTTCTCTAGTCCTCAGAATGTCTCCCACCCTTTGGATTTGGGAAATGCTTTTATGGCTTCTTCTTCTCACTAGAGTTGTGCATTCACTACCAAAAGCCTCATGGCACTCAGATCCTTTCTCTTTTAACCTAATTGTAGGAGCTCAATTCAATCTGGATTTCAGTTAATAATTTATTGAATGTTGAATTAAGTATCTCAATACCAAGTTCACCTTACCCTACAGTGAACCAGAAGATTGAATCCAATAACAGAGACTGATTAACTATAAATATCTAGCCTCTGCTACTACATAGTTCCTCTATCTAATTTATTGTGAATTCTTTTGTTCTATTTTTAGTCTTCTACCATCCATACTGCCCAAAGTGAAAACCAAACATTTCACCATTTTCCATCAAAGACAGACCTTCTTATCCGACATCCATACCACCTGGAGTTGCCTGCAACCCAAGTCAACATCACAAGGTCAGACCCATTGGGGAGAAAAATGCCAAGAAGAGAAGTTGACCCTCTTTTTACGGAAACTTTCCAGGCTTATGATTGATATTTTTAATTAAAAGTATCAAGTTAAATCTTCTTTTGGTGGGAATTTTTTTTCGGTTTGGACGCATCTATGTTGACTTACTTTACAAACTCAGGGCATGTGGTTTTGTAGGAACTTGGGCGTGTGTCAACGATTATTATTCCATTCCGGGAAGCTTTCATACCTTCCTTCTGCACCATCTCAGAGTATCACCTCAATCTCTTCCTCTATCTTTCAATGCCCTTACTGATTATATACCAACACCTTCATTCCATTTACTGAAACCATGTGCCTCCTTTCTTCTTCATTGGAGGTACTGAAATTTTTTATGACAGAGAAAAGAGGTTTTCATGCCCAAATTCCAAAGGAAATGAAGGAGAAACCCATTGTGGGGTTTCATTTTGAGGAGTATTTGAACGTGATGTAAGAGAAACTTGGGGAGGAGGGATTCATAAAGGAGCTTTGTAATGGCTTCCATCTCCTAGCAGAGCCAGAGAAAGGTCTCATTAACTTCAATCTTGTTCTGGAGTTATGCGGGTGGTTTCAAGGACTTCACTCCACAACTTTGATTGGATATAGGTGAACATACTTCATCCTCATCTGTAATCCTAAGATTTCCCCATTTTCAGTGGTTCCATTTAGCTTCATATGCATCGGGGAACACAACTCACCCACACAATCATTGCAACTGGTTATAATGTGGATGAAGCATAATCATTCAAAAGTCATAACATCATGAGAGAGTCACAATGATTCATATTAATGAATCAGAGTAGGAATTGTTAGACCTGTCTCTATTGCTAGCGGTATGGCATACTAAAGAAAGGATCAAAGCCTAGACAATAGCATCGAACAATTCTTAACAGTATCCAAATATCGCTAATCACTTGAAACACTAAAAGAGGTAGTGGAAAGAAAATACTAGGTTGTCTGCCTAACTGACTATATTGGTAACACTATGTATGCAACTCCAGAACTATGGACAAGGCATTGTCCATCACTTCTTTTAAAATTCCAGCACAAGTTTAGGAGTAAACTCATCATTTCGAGCTATATTCAGTAGCGATGCAATTATTCGACTCTCATTCCATGACCATAAGTACATATGTAGTGCATACATAGGGTTCCAACATGTTCTAATAAACTTTCAATTTAGAATATTAACAACCACATGTGATGGTTAAACCTCTAATAATAACTTCATTTAAATTTATGTTCAAAACTTGTCATGTCTAGGTGTATCTAATCATCTTATATATAAGAAGATCACATATATATCTATTTGTATGCTAAATAAAAACAAGATAAAACATAAAGAGATATGATCTAAGAACATCCAAGGCAATTGATTCAAACCATATTAGCTTATAGAGTGTCACTAGGAAAATTGAACACCACCGCCCATCCTAGAACTGACTTCCTCCTATTCACCCCCAAGATGACAGTACTTGCCCATCGATTAAAAAACTCGTGTTGATCTATTCAATGGGTATTTAATTCCCTTCTTTCATGATAAGGTTTCCTTTTGAGTGTCCCATTTTTGTGGATCCTTTTATCCACTTTCCTATGCTTTTCCCATAAAATCTCCCCTTTCTCTCCTACGATTCTTTTATGTTTTTTCCAAGCTTAGCATCTTTCTCCAACTTAGAATCTTAATGGATATTTATCTCCCATCCATTAAGCTTATCTAGAATTTGATCTAGAATTCTTATCATGAAATAATTATCCATTCCCATTCACCAATGGGATTTTATTTGGCAAGAGTCTCATCTCTAGGTGTCTCATTTCCAAGCATTTAAATTCCCTTTATCTATTTGGTAATAAAATATTTACTCACATTTTTACCCCTAGTCCTAGCTTTTCTTCTATAATTTAGTCTAAAAGTTTCCCTGCATGATAACAATGGAGGGACATTACATTCCCCCACTGTTACACTAAAATTTCTCACCATGACTATTTGCAGTCAGTATGGCTCCATCATCTGTCATACTGTCCTCCTTGGCAAGTCTTATACCTCTGCTCCTCATGTCAAACTCCAAAAAAGAGAGAAAGTTCTTAAAAAGTCAATTAACTCTGGTTACGCAGTTTCTCTTAACCTTACATGCGTGTACGCACCTCAAGTTCACAATACCCGCGTACTTGTACGCTCTGTCTGTAAAGGGGTGGGTGCGTACTCCTGTAAAGGTCAAAAGGCGCGAGTTTTACTTCAAAAAAGTTACTTGTGGTCGAATCTAGAGCATTCTAGAAGATGGTTTGACGTGTATTGAGCGCCTCCAGATGGTTCATGCATCCCTATGAAAGAGGAACTTATCCCATGAAGAGGGGAGCTATCCCATTGAAAGAGGGGCTTATCCCATTCATGGTGGACCTGATTAACTTCCTCCAAAGCATTATAAATACAGGCATTGGGCCAGAGGGAGGGGAGGTTGAAAGCTAAACATTCCTAAGGGTAGATGCTGCTGAAATTAGGACTCCCTTATAGAGCTTGAGAGGAGAGATTCCCATCCTTTCTTAGCTTCATTTGGAAGTGGGTGAGCTGATCAAAGTAAAGGAGAACTCTTGCTGGACCCTGGGAGGGACCTGCACAACACCAAGGCACTGGTTGTAATGGTTTCTTTTGTTTCCAATTAATGCAATTAAGTTCATTTTTCTCAACAAGTTGTTATATATAATTTGTTTCATATACTCCTTGGTCTTTATGATGAATATGTTTTATTATATGGGTTATTCAGGTGCTATGTAATCGTTTTCTTGTTAGTGAATGCAGGTTTCAAAGAGAAGGAGGAGCTCATCTGGATTGGAGAGGCTGGACTGCTACAAATAGCGTTGGACTAAAGGTATGCTTTAAACACCTGGTTTCTTGTATTTTAAATGCATATTTAGGGAAAGATAGTGCTTGATTGTTTTGTTTGTCACTAGAAAGCCTTAGCTTCTAGGGAGGTCGGTTTTGTCCGCAAAATTGACTCTTTCCGCATGACAAAATGGCAAATCCACTGGGGAATCCATGGATTTGATTGATTTCTTTTTTGTTTGATACTTTGATTTGAGAAAAGTCGATTTCTTTCTGGTTTTTGGCTAATTGAATGTGAATTTGGGTGGAATAGCTTAGGGTTAAGTTAGATTTTATTTTTCTTGGTTTTGCTAGAAGTACGCACCCTCTGCGTTAAGCACAGTGCGTACCTGTACGCACTACAGCTTTGTACACAGAGCGTGGCCACACCTGTGCAAACAGGCTGCCTGCGTACCCTGTCAAAAGTTGAGAAAATTCCAATTTTTTCCTTTTTGCCTCTTAGATTTTGTTTATAATTTGTTTTTTGCTGCCCAGATCCACTGGTTACCTGTCAAAAGTTTTCATCTAAGCTTGTTTCGTTAGCATCAAGGGTTTTAGTGAAGTTCATAGAAGTTCTGGCCCTAGGTTTGATTTTTGTATCGGTCTTGTAGTGACTTTGGCTTTAGAAGTTGTAAAAACCTTGGATATCCCTGGTCTTTTCAGTCTTCTTAGGAGTCGGACCTATCGTAAAATCCATCTTTGCGAGAAACCTACCTTTGTGTTGTCTCTTTGCGGAATTTCGAGAAAGCTTGTTGGTTAAGCTGTGAATTTCATTCTTAAGAAAAAGAACAAAAGATTTTGATTTTTGTTTTTGACTGGTTTATGATTCTGCATGAACTAGTCCTTGGTTGAATTGTAACTGAGTAAAACATCCTGGAATTATACTTTGTAGGCTTTTACCTCATTAGATTTGCTTTTAGGTAAATTTCTCTTAGATTTGCTTTTAGGTAAAATTGATTTGATTTTCATAGATTTTTTAAGATTGATTTTTGTTAAGTAGCTTTACATGCTTTGTTAAATAGGAAAACTACAAAATCTCTTTTGAGGAAAGTTTGTTTTAGTAGCATTTGAAGTCTTTGAAAAGAGAAAGGAAGTTTTCGTGAAATAATTAGTGGTCATGTGTTGTATGCTTTGGAAAATATAAAGAGATTGTTTCTTTGATTTTCATTGCCAAGAAAGTTGTCTTTATCAATTTTGCATTCTCCAACTCTCTTAGCTAGGGAATTCATTGAAAAGGAAAGATAGTATAAATCATCCTAGGTGCATCTTTTTAGTGGCTTTGAGTCGAGTCTACACACCATCAGTTTCATCTCCACTACTTTTTGTCCTAAAGAAAAGCCATAAAAATTAACGCTTAAAGTAAAATTAACTTAGTAACTTTTTATTTACTAGGGCTCTGAAACACTAATATAGATCAGGCTAGTGTCTTGGAGTAGGAGAGTAATTAACTCTCCAAGACAGCAAAACCAAACAAGTAGCTCATCTTGTGGTAGGATAAATCCAATTGTTACATTTATGCTCTGGGAAAGCTCCTCTTAAAGGAGAAGCACGAGATCGTGTCCGAACCAGTGAGGGGATCAATCCTCCTTCATTGGGAATGACGCCAGATACGCACGTACTACAAACGGTAAACCTCGGATTAACCATTGTCGAGGAGCCTGGGGTCACTTCTCAGTAAACCTTGGATTATTGTCAAGGAGCCAGCAAGGGGGTTGAGCTTGATACTCTGCCCTTGCGTGCTATCGGATCGTAGACTGTTCCCCCAGGTATATTTGTTGCTATTGGTGACCTTAGTGACCATTATCTTTAGGGTTCTACCCAAGGTGACGGTGGAGGGAAGATCCCACTGTACCTGGAGCAGACATCGGCTAGACTCACTTGGATTTTCCAGGGGGTTCACTTCACTCGAGACAGTTAAAGTGGAGGAACTTGTGTCGGTCTATTCATTAAGCAGGTTGCGGGGGTAACTGTTCCACCTGCCACTTCTATACTGAATTCGGCGATGTTGGATTTCATCACCAACTAGTGTTTTCGGTCCGGAAGGCTACTGTTTGTGTATGGTTTGACACCCTAGATTCTTTAGGCGTGTGATTCTAATTTGTTTGATTCTTTAGAGACTTTAGGTGGTTTTCTTTGAGATTTTACTTTGTTTGTGTGTGCAGTAGTTAAAAGTTTTTAGCAGCGATTTGATTTGACATAGGAATATTTGGGATCTTTTCGTGTAATGTACCTAACTGAGTGTAAACTAAGTCAAGGTACTGTGCTTGAGCAATCAATTGCTCCTCAGTAACTACTCCGGCCGTAGCTTCTTTGACATATTCAGTTGTGAAGATTGATGAGAAATATTTTTCAAAACGATCCTCCTCAGGTAAAAACGAAGATCTGTGATGAAGATCTTCCCATGGTAAATCGTCTACACACTGGACTTCACGAAGTTGCTCGTCGGATGACACAACTTCAGGAAACGCTATTAACTCCGAGGTTGACGTGAAAAGTGATTCCTCACGGAACACATTCATTTGGTCGATTTTGGTTGAACGCGGGTCGGTAAAAGACTGCACGACTTCATAGGCAATTTCATATGGACTCAAAGGCATAGCATCACCAAATGAGTCTATCTCAGATTCAGAAGGAACGATCCAAGGATTGTCATAAATAGTGGTGTCTGATGTAATCATATGAATAGATGCAAACGGAGACAATGCGTTGATTGGAGGAAAAGGAAAAGTTCCCAGTAAACTGACATCTTTAACTAATCCTACTCCAACATCCTTATAAGGGATAGTCGTTTTACCGACATGCTGGATACTCTCTGAAGAGGCTGGGTCGGATGAAAAGTAAGCCAGCTAGTCTATTGTTATGATCTTGCCATTATATGGAAACTTTATTACTCGGAAGACCGATGAAACGACCGTTGCCATAGCGTAAGACCAACTTCGACCCAGGAGAAGGTTGTAGTCTAGAGGGGCATCAACCACCTCCACATCTAGACTAACGGTTTTTCCTTCGACCCCTATAGGCAAATTCTGTAGAATGCCAAAAGGAAGGAACCCACGGCCATCAAAGGCCTTAAGAATTGTCGGGGATTGATTTAGTGAAGGAGAACCAAGCGATCTCCAACACTGTATCGACATAATACACGTGGAAGCTCCCTCATCAATTACAGTCTGATGAATAGGCCTATTTTTGACTATCACTGGGATCTAGAAAGCCATTTGATGAGGTAAACGCGGTGTACTATTTTCTAGATCAAATATTAATAGGTTCGGGTCCTGAACATTAACAGCTCCTATAGCCGACAAAATTAATTTGCGCTGTGCTGGGCATGATTGCAGCACTTCCAAAGCCGACATTGCTGAGGGTGAAACAACTAAATTATCAACAATGTTGTAATTCTAGGCCGCTCTCGCATGTGGATTGAAAGCAGACCTTCGAAGTACACCCTTGGCGGGCGGTTTGATTACTAAGTTCGGGTTAGGTTTCTCGATCTGTAGTGGATCGGAACCAGGAGCTGAGGTTGATGGATTAGAATGAGAAGATTCTGCTTCTTTTCCATCAACAGGACTTTTACTACCATAATCTTGCGATTGAGTCGCAATCCTTACATGAGACATCATCAATATGGGTTCTTCACTGGCACTCGAGGAAGAACCTATCATCTTACTCTCCTGCTTTGGAAATGGATATTTCAAAACAACAGGAGTTGGGGAACCCTTGACGATTTTCACAACCTCGGCCCGATGAGGGCAATCTCTTGTAAAATGATCCTCTTCACAAATAAGACAAGGATATCGAGGTTTGCGTTTTTCGTCATTAGTTTCCGACTTTTCAGTTTTCTCCTTTGGAGTTTTGTCTGCTTTATTCTTCTTCTTGCCTTTCTTTTTCCCACCGGATTTTGATTTAGCCGTAGATGACTCTACAGCGTGAATATTGGCGGAAACTTCAGCAGAAGAATCTTCTGTCGGGGAGTCTGGTAAGGTTATAATAGGAGAAGAATTCTTTGAGGACTTCTTCTTACTTTTAGTGCTCACCGTACCAATCATACCGTCAGCAGCATGAGACCCTGAAGGAGCAGCAGCGATTTGATTTGACTTAGGAAGATCTGGGATCTTTTCGTGTAACGTACCTGACTGAGTGTAAACTAAGTCAAGGTACTACGCTTGAGCAATCACTTGCTCCTCAGTAACTACTCCGGCCTTAGCTATGTCTTCAGTAATCTTCGGTAACAATGATTTAACAAACCATTCAGCTAAGATTTGGTCCGGATAAAAACTTTCACTAACCGCCTTTGACGTCTCCATTCATGAATATGATCGGAAATATAAGTGGAGGTCGATTGCTTTAACGAAGTTAGTAACTCCGTACCATTATCATATCTAACCAGCAACTGAAAATGAGTTAAAAACGAAGTAGCTAACTGGCTAAAATTATAAAAAGAGGCCCGTGGTAACTCAATGTACCACTTGGCCACGAGACCAATGAGAGTACGCTGGAAAAGACGTAAACGGATCGAATCATCCGAGATGGAATTAGAGGCACACCAGAGGTGGTAAGTCATCACATGATTCGACGGGTCCTCTCCAGACTTACCTTCGAACTTGGGAATATCACTGGGCAACTTATTTTGCATTGGCGGTCTAAACGGAAGATAATTTATTGGATCGTTCGTTAGGCACGACAAGTCTAGTAAATCCAAAGTTGCGATAAACGGTAACTGCCGATTAGGATCCCTAAAGCTCTGGGTCACAAGACCAGTCCCAGGAGGAGGATATCCAAGATAACTTGGAATAGGAATCGCGTTCGGGATATTGTATCCTCCCGGAAAACCAGGATTAACCGGACCGTACTGGGGTTGTTGTGATTGTTGATAAGTGTACCCAGGATACGGTTGCTACTGGTAAACTGGCTGCTGGACAGCAGGCCCGTGTTGGTACTGTCCCTGGTACGGTTGATAAGTGAATTGTGGTTGAATTGTGACAACTGTACTTAAACCAGGTTGTCCTATAGACATCTGAACCGTAGTTTGAATCGTGGATCCAGACGATGGTAAAGATGTCTGAGGAGTAGTTACAGAGACAGTAGAAACCGGAGCTTTCGATACTCCAGAAGTAAGTAGGGTAGATTGAACAGATATTGCGGTAGATGCAGCAGTCGTTTAAGATGGAGTACTAGGTGCAATAGGCCCAGACTAAGAAACTACCGAAGGTACAGAAGTTTGAACATTAGACTGGACTGGTTGCTGGGTGAACCAAAAACTAAGGGTTGTCCAGTTTGAGAAGACAACTATACACTTGGCTGCAATACCTGTTGAACTTGCGATGGATCCCACACTATATTCATTCCGGGGTATTGACCCATAATAGGTTGAGGATATTGAGATCCATAACTAGATTGAGGGTAGGATTGATAATTGAAAGGTACATTTCCCGTACCTTGAACATAAGATTGACCTTGGGGTGGTTGGTAACCTTGACTCGAGTACTGACCTTGGGGTAGATACCCTTGAGGTAAGTACTGATACTGGGGTTGACCTTGAGGTATAAATTGATACTGAGGTTGACCTTGGGGTACATATTGAGGCTGGGGTTGACCTTGAGGAATGTACTGCACCACGGGTACATACTGTCCTTGAGGTTGTCCCCCAGACACAATTTGTGTACCTTGAGGTTGCCCCCCAGGCGTTAATTGAGGCTGCCCCCCAGGCGGTAACTGGCCACCTTGAGGTTGAGAACTGGGAATTGAACCTGACATCATATAAATGTCTCCTACGCTCAACGATTTATTACCATTATTTCCAGTTAATAACCCATGTTCAATGGGTTGAGGAGATGCTCCCGCAAAAGTACCAGAAAGTGACTGATACCCAGATGGAACAGAAGGACCGCCGTACAAAAAAGATTCAGGAGATTGAGTAAACATAGACGACTGACCTGACATATTTACAGGAGTATAAATACCTCTAGGTGGATAAGGAGCACGAGGTGGAGAAAAACTTAACCCCGAGTTGTCCAAATAATTAGTTAAAGAAAGATACCAAGTAGTACTTCTAGGTGGACTGTAAAAAATGGATTCACGCTCCCTTAGATCAATAGTAGGTTGATTTTCAGGGATAGGGACGCCTATTTCTTCTTCTGGAGCAAGTTCTTCAATAGCTATCAAACCAGAAGGAAGATTTTCGGTGATGACTCTTTCTACCCTAGGTGAATCAAGAGCACTAGAAGTTGGAGTAACAGGTTCAGATATCTCAGGTTCTTCGCCTATATCACTAGTAGATGAAAAACTACCAGCAAGCTCAGAAACTGCAATAGCTTCGGGATTATAACCTGTTTCTAGACTTTGGTAATCAGGATGAACTACCAACGAAGACTCTCATTCTTCAGGTGAACCTACTTTACTGCCACTAGGAGTTACAAGGACTTTCAAACCTTCGTAATGACCCGGGACATCTTCAGGAGGTTGGCCCCGAAGTCTACGGGACTTCCTCAACAAATCGACCACGGTTACATCTCAAGAGACTGGCCTCGAAGTCTACGGGACTGTCTCGGTAATTCAGCCACAGTTAAAAACTTTTAACTACTGCACACACAAACAAAGTAAAATCTCAAAGCAAACCACCTAAAGTCTCTAAAGAATCAAACAAATTCGAATCACACGCCTAAAGAATCTAGGGTGTCAAACCATACACAAACAGTAGCCTTCCGGACCAAAAACACTAGTTGGTGATGAAATCCAACATCGCCGAATTCAGTACAGAAGTGGCGGGTGGAACAGTTACCCCGTCAACCTGCTTAATGAATAGACCGGCACAAGTTCCTCCACTTTAACCGTCTCGAGTGAAGTGAATCCCCCGGAAAATTCAAGTGAGTCTAGCCGACGTCTGCTCCGAGTACAGTGGGATCTTCCCTCCACCGTCACCTTGGGTAGAACCCTAAAGATAATGGTCACTAAGGTCACCAACAGCAACAAATATACCTGGGGGAACAGTCTACGATCCGATAGCACGCAAGGGCAGAGTATCAAGCTCAATCCCCTTGCCGGCTCCTTGACAATAATCCAAGGTTTACCGACAAGTGACCCCAGGCTCCTCAACAATGGTTAATCCGAGGTTTATCGTTTGTAGTACGTGCGTATCTGGCGTCGTTCCCAATGAAGGAGGATTGATCCCCTCACTCGTTCGGACACGATCTCGTGCTTCTCCTTTAAGAGGAGCTTTCCCATAGCATAAATGTAACAGTTGGATTTATCCTACCACAAGATGAGCTACTTGTTTGGTTTTGCTGTCTTGGAGAGTTAATTACTCTCCTACTCCAAGACACTAGCCTGATCTATATTGGTGTTTCAGAGCCCTAGTAAATAAAAAGTTACTAAGTTAATTTTACTTTAAGCGTTAATTTTTATGGCTTTTCTTTAGGACAAAAGGTAGTGGAGATGAAATTGATGGTGTGTAGACTCGACTCAAATCCACTAAAAAGATGCACCTAGGATGATTTATACTATCTTTCCTTTTCAATGAATTCCCTAGCTAAGAGAGTTGGAGAATGCAAAATTGATAAAAACAACTTTCTTGGCAATGAAAATCAAAGAAACAATTTCTTTATCTTTTCCAAAGCATACAACACATGACCACTAATTATTTCACGAAAACTTCCTTTCTCTTTTCAAAGACTTCAAATGCTACTAAAACAAACTTTCCTCAAAAGAGATTTTGTATTTTTCCTATTTAACAAAGCATGTAAAGCTACTTAACAAAAATCAATCTTTAAAAATCTATGAAAATCAAATCAATTTTACCTAAAAGCAAATCTAAGAGAAATTTACCTAAAAGCAAATCTAATGAGGTAAAAGCCTACAAAGTATAATTCCAGGATGTTTTACTCAGTTACAATTCAACCAAGGACTAGTTCATGCAGAATCATAAACCAGTCAAAAACAAAAATCAAAATCTTTTGTTCTTTTTCTTAATAATGAAATTCACAGCTTAACCAACAAGCTTTCTCGAAATTCTGAAAAGAGACAACACAAAGGTAGGTTTCTCGCAAAGGTGGATTTTACGAAAGGTCCGACTCCTAAGAAGACTGAAAAGACCAGGGATATCCAAGGTTTTTACAACTTCTAAAGCCAAAGTCACTACAAGACCGATACAAAAATCAAACCTAGGGCCTAAACTTCTATGAACTTCGCTAAAACCCTTGACGCTAACGAAACAAGCTTAGATGAAAACTTTTGACAGGTAACCAGTGGATCTGGGCAGCAAAAAACAAATTATAAACAAAATCTAAGAGGCAAAAAGGAAAAAATTGTAATTTTCTCAACTTTTGACAGGGTACGCAGGCAGCCTGTTTGCACAGGTGCGGCCACGCTCTGTGTACAAAGCTGCACTGCGTACAGGTACACACTATGCTTAACGCAGAGGGTGCGTACTTCTAGCAAAACCAAGAAAAATCAAATCTAACTTAACCCTAAGCTATTCCACCCAAATTCACAGTCAATCAACCAAAAACAAGAAAGAAATCGACTTTTCTCAAATCAAAGTATCAAACAAAAGAGAAATCAATCAAATCCATGGATTCCCCAGCGGAGTCGCCATTTTGTCATGCAGAAAGATTCAATTTTGCAGACAAAACCGACCTCCCTAGAAGCTAAGGCTTTCTAGTGACAAACAAAACAATTAAGCACTATCTTTTCCTAAATATGCATTTAAAATACAAGCAACCAGGTGTTTAAAGCATACCTTTAGTCCAACGCTGTTTGTAGCAGTCCAGCCTCTCCGATCTAGATGAGCTCCTCCTTCTCTTTGAAACCTGCATTCACTAACAAGCAAACGATTACATAGCACCTGAATAACCCATATAATAAAACATATTCATCATAAAGACCAAGGAGTATATGAAACAAATTATATATAACAACTTGTTGAGAAAAATGAACTTAATTGCATTAATTGGAAACAAAATAAACCATTACAACCAGTGCCTTGGTGTTGTGCAAGTCCCTCCCAGGGTCCAGCAAGAGTTCTCCTTTACTTTGATCAGCTCACCCACTTCCAAATGAAGCTAAGAAAGGATGGGAATCTCTCCTCTCAAGCTCTATAAGGGAGTCCTAATTTCAACAACATCTACCCTTAGGAATGTTCAGCTTTCAACATCTCCTCCTTCTGGCCCAATGCCTGTATTTATAATGCTTTGGAGGAAGTTAATCAGGTCCACCATGAATGGGATAAGCCCCTCTTTCAATGGGATAGCTCCCCTCTTCATGGGATAAGCTCCTCTTTCATAGGGATGCATGAACCATCTGGAGGCGCTCAATACACGTCAAACTATCTTCTAGAATGGTCTAGATTCGACCACAAGTAACTTTTTTGAAGTAAAACTCGCGCCTTTTGACCTTTACAATAGTACGCACCCACCCCTTTACAGACAGAGCATACAAGTACGCGGGTATTGTGAACTTGAGGTGCGTACACGCAGGTAAGGTTAAGAGAAACTGCGTAACCAGAGTTAATTGACTTTTTAAGAACTTTCTCTCTTTTTTGGAGTTTGACATGAGGAGCAGAGGTATAAGACTTGCCAAGGAGGACAGTATGACAGTTGATGGAGCCATACTGACTGCAAATAGTCATGGTGACAAATTTTAGTGTAACATTCCCTGTCATCAAAGTATCTATTTAATAGTCATTTCTTCTTGAAGAGCCTCTCGAACTCACTCCAAATCAACTCCTTGTCATGAATACATCTAACATCCTTCATGTCTTCCCACCAAATGCTTTCTTTACCAATGAGATCGAAAGCATCTATTTTGGATTTCATGTTCTCTGAATAATCCTGTAACCTGAAGAACTTCCTCATACCAAGCAACCATGCCTCCACATCCTATGATTTATTCATCTCTAAATATAAGGTAGGTGGATTTTCTTTATTAAACTCATTTCAAAAATATCCCCTATCACTCCTCCTGTATGGATGATAATGATGACAATCATAGTGCCTATTTGAATAAGAACTAGAATTGTGCATGTGTACATCCCCCCTCCTATCTGGAGTGTCCAACAACCTGGCATCTCTCACTGTGTCATCTCTATCTGACCTGTGACCATCAAGACACCTACTACCATATGACCCATTATTTATGTTCTCATGCTTGTGGATGACCTGAAGTGGTCCCTATCACTGCAAATATGAAAAAAGTTGAAGTACCACTTTGTTTACCTCTGCTTGCTTCTCCTGTGCTTGTATGATTCTAGCAGTGTCTCCCTTAAAACTCCTTATTTCTTCCTTTAAGCTTCTCAATGTGTCTGCCAAATCAGAAGAGTGCCTAACACCATGCTACTCATCTGATCCATAGGGAGAGTCTCGGGAATTCTAGTCTACCATCTTTTAAGTCATCTTTAATATTTCTTCTTGCAAGGTATATCATGTCAGCTAAACCAAATCATAATAAACCAACATATCTTAGTATAGTTCATGGAGGATATCTCATCTACAAGATCAAAAAATAAATGTGATAAATGTATAACATAATCATGACAACATATAGAAATATGACACAGAAGAATATAGCCATACAACCATCATTCTAGCTAGAGTCGACTCATCAATGCATGTCAAGGTCAACTACACATACCATAACCTCATGCATGAAAACAACCACGACATCATTGTACACTTTACCACATGTGAAAATTAAAATTCATAAGTAATACATAATCAACCGCACACTCATAATGATACACTCTGTAACAATACCATCAACTTTCCATGGCAACATCACTACAACCATGACTCATACCATACAAATGTAACAAGCACATGGTACTACAACACAAGAGACACACGTGCATCCAACATGGATGCATGACCAACACACAACCCATCCAATCTGAGGGGTGAACCATGCTCTGATACTAGTCTGTAACACCCTCCTCGCACATCTCCTCAAGTAACTAGCCAACTGGGGTAAACATGTGATGAGAAGTCTCTATGATATCATTTGACCTCCTATGTCAGGTTAAGGAATTGGAACCAACTGAAATACACCATACATACCTTCAACATTAGAAACAGGACTCTTAAGAACCATCCCAACCTTTCAGGTAACCAACCTTTAGGTCCCATTAAGGTTTTAGACCACTTTACTCTCAGGCGCTCCCATGATATGGGCCTGACAATGTCTGGGAGGTTCTGGATGCTCTCATGTGAATGCATGCCACTATACATCGACTATTTTCATCAATGCTATGCCAGCATCTATGATATTTGAGCCACTTTCTCATGCCCGAGTCACTTCCTATAATTGAATGAAACATTCAGAACATAAATATAATAAGGAAATAGTGACACAGGTGCAATTACTTGAACAAGCCCTTGAATGGACCGCTACTAGCCATGGCATACATTTCTATAGGCGTAAATAACAATTCTAAGCATAGGGCTCTCATACTCGGTTGAGAATCGCTAAGAAGAATTGATGCCTCAACACATTAGATGTAGTTTCATCCATTAAGTCATAGATACATAGTTCATCCATTCACAAGTAAAAACATGATGACAACCATACATAGCTATTGTCATAAAACATATACATAACCAGCATAATAGAAACGAAAATACCCAAGGAAATCACAACCATATGATCCACATATAAACTAGTATAATACTCATAGAAATACAAGGAGAAATAACCTCATATTGATGGTGAAAAATCTAAACCTGGGATGGGACTACCATGTTTTATCCGACCGTAGAATGGATGAGTCAAATCTCTCTTCATCCATTCACCCCCATTCCATATTCCAAGCATGAATGTGGGATCTAATAAAATACATCAATCCAAAACCATCTAGGGCTTCTAGAGGCCAACCACTTCAACCCATCAAACAATGATTCCACCTCATGGTTGGACATCACAAACCATCCTCAGATTGGTCTCTACCCAAGCCTTCCAGGGATCCAGAGATTTTTTCCTAACCAAGGCTTCTAGGACTATTAACTCAAACCACAACTACCGCCGGGCTTCCAGAGTGTTTTTCCAACTAGGGCTTCAAGGAATAGTAACTCATCCCACCAAGGGATTCTGTAGTGTTCTTCCAACCAAGGCTTCTAGGACTAGTAATTCAACCCAAGTTGTTGCAGGGATTCTAGAGCGTTTGTCTAACCAATACTTCTAGGAACTAGTAACTCAACCCAAGCTAAGGAAACATGAGAACAAACCAAAAAAAAAAAAAATCCACAACACCATGGATATCCATAAAATGGTAAGGTTAAGAAAATACATTGTCAATATAGATAATCCTCCATGCCAGTAACATATCATGACCAATAATCCACATGCATACGCCATGCATTTCAAAACTAGTGAGGAAAACACACATGCAACTAGGTACATGTAAGAACAAATTGTTGTAGTTGTTGATCTTGATGTCCTCTTACACTTCATTGCTCTTTCCTTTCCTTCTTTCTCCAAAAATCCAAGTATTCCACACTCCACCAAGAGTGCTCCAAGAAACTCTAAGTGTCCAAGAATGAGAAAGAGAGAGTATAGAGAGATAGCTCCAAATTTGAACTGACAAAAGTATGTGAACTGATCCTCAAAAGTATTTTCATTAATGAGGGCTCTATTTTCTTCATTTTCCATTATTGTCCTTGATTTCCCTCCTCACATGCAACCTATGACCCTTCACCTTCTTTTTCTCCCAATTTAAACTATTTTCATAAATAAATGTGCCAAAATGCCAATCTACCTTTCCAAAGCCTTAGCCATTGTATTTTCAAATTTCCTTAGACATAATAAAATGGATGGACAACCACACTAGGATGTCTTTCCCAACATTTAGCTTGGAATAAGTGTCCCATCAATAGTGATTATTGTTTTTCATTTATTACATTTATGACATGGAATTTTCACTAGGGCTATTACATTTTTCTTCATCGCACCTGAAATCCTCTTCAGTGTCAGTGAATGCATGAATTACTTAACGAATATAATTCTTCTTCATTTGTTTTATGCTGACTAGTTTCATGTGTTTGTTATACTAGTATTCCATTTTACTCACTTCGACGATTATGATGCTAGTGCAACGTGTAATCAATTCCAAGAAAATGGTTTTTTTACACTCTTCATGTGCGGAAGATGATTCTATTATGGAAAGAATTTGCGATGTTGAAATTTATTTATCATAGGTAATTACGAAATGGGAATCCAATGCTTTAATCAACCTATCTGATCATGATTCTATTTATGTTGACTGTCATTTAAGTTACTATTTTCCCATTAACACATCCAATGACAATCATTTACATCCTTTGATTTTTATGTTTTAACATCTCACTATCCAGGTAGTTTTCAAGCAGTTGAGGCACTTCGACACTCGCAGACGGTTATGTCAAGTGCTCACTATCTTAATACATGTGTTGAATATGATCATATGTATTTTCCTTTGCGAGATTCTCATTGCAATATCCTGCCTCTAATTGAAAATTCATGTTTTCAAAGATTTCAAGTTTTTCAAGAGGATTATCACAAATTGTCGAATCCAATCACTAAATGGTTGGAACAATCTTACTTGGCAAGCTCTTTCACAAATAACAAGTTTCAATATTTCCTCACGCTTTATAAGTAGTTTGGTACAAATGGAGACAAACTCGGGAGAAGTTTCCAAGGTTTGTTGAATGATGGTTCTCATAAAAAAGGTAAGAATATAAATTGATTACAGGTGATGGCTATGGCCTATATTTCTACTGACAAGTAAGAACTTATAATTTTGGTGCAAGCTATTCAACTTATGTTTTCTATTGAACATTGTTTTATATTCGTTTTAATCGATCACATTTTTTTAATTGCAGGTCGGGAATAATTAAAGTGGCTATATTGGAAATTCCATTATAAATTATCCTGACCTTTTAGCTGTTTAGATTAGCAGCAGGTCTAGTTGCATTTTAGTTTACTTGTACATCCATTTTGCATTCATTTCTTGTAGTTTTTCTTGTATTTTTTGGTTTTGGTTTGACATATTGGTTTTTCTTTATCGTGTTTTTGTCTTGTATTCTAGTTTTGTTTCCTTATTGTGTGTTTTATTTCCTTTTGTTTTGGTAGACTGTGCATAAATATGCTCTGTCGGCTCATACATAATGCGGAAAAAGAGAAAAAGACTTTCTAACACTACAACATTTGGCTAACTCTTTGTCCTTGTTCCATTTCTAGGTTAGATATTTTGGTTGATGATGTTAAAATGGAGAATATGATCCTTGGATTAAGAAAGCCTTGTGTCAAACCATGACCTCCATGTCTATTTTGGAAACCCATGCATGCAGTTGCCCTTTTATGTTTCATTATTTTCAGGATGATCCAATCAAGTAGAGAAGAACAAGGGTAAAATCTAAATGATCAAACCAATATCAGAGGTCTTATATATGCTTCTTCGAAGGGACAAACTCTCCTTATCTCAATAAGTTAGGATCCCTCTTTCACCCATCAAATAAATATGTGTTGATCTACAATCATATATAAATAAATAAATAAAAGAAAAAGAAGAGAAAGGCTTATTGTGTGGAGAGGTGAAGCAAGAAACTCTGTCGAGGTACTGTCCATGTTCACTGGCAACGGAGCAATGTTTGTGTCCCCTGAGGGACTACACCGGGGTACTATCCAGGCCTGATAAAAATGGAGCAACACTAGTGATGAAAAACTATACTCTGAAAATGTAAATCCCACGAACTTCATTACCCTATCCTAATTTGAAACATTGTGTGATTGTGGATCTTATGTTTTTGTTTAACCATGTAAAGGAATGAAGGGGACTATGTCTATTCATGGGATAAGTGGGGAATCCATGGTCATACCATTGATGAATCAATACTTCCTAAAGGACTAGACCTTGCATGAATGAATTTACAAAGACAATGAACCTGTAGTTTTACCAATGTGTCGAGAAGTGTTTTCGTTGTGACAAACACCCTCAAAAACTTTGTGTACACAAGAATTTTGAAGCCTACTGTGGATCTTTTGATTGGTCATTCCATAGTAAATTTTTGTTCAGTTGATACTTTGAGCTCCCTTCTTGGATAGGAAGTGTCGAAGTCACTTGCTCACACATGCTCAGTCCGTAACAAGTTCATGAGAGTATTCTTTTACGTAAGCATGGAAAAGCATAGCACGTTCCATCAAGATAGTGCCTATCCAATGTCCAATCCATGTCGACAGTCAATATTCACTGACAACAATACTTTCTCCTATTCTAGATGCATTTGTAATTCCATTTCGGTGAGTTTTTAAAACTGTCTCATTCATGCATCTTCGTTTTAACGAGTGTGATTTTCATGTTTTCGGTTGTCTCTTTCACTTTCCTTTACCATAATTAGTGTCATTTTCATGCTCTATTTTCTCTGGCATGTGTTACTTTCACTGTATTCCACATATCCCAAGAGTCATTTTCACTTTAGAATTTAGCATATTTTCGCTTGTTAGCTTTCGCTTCATGTAGATATGATTTTTTTGTGGTTTGAAGGGGTTATATTTGTGTGAGTGAGTTGATCTAACCATGAAAACAACAGTCACACTCATTCCTAATTTTTTAAGCACTGTCAAACAAGTGTCGTCATGGTTGTCGGAAAGTGTACCTTTAGTGTCAAATTTGTCATAAAGTCGTCAAAAAGTTTTTGAATTTAGGGAAATATGTTGTTAACATGTTCTAGATGATCTTTGTTGTTTTCTAATCAATGTTTTTCAAGTGTGTGATCCAAGTCAAGTCATATCACTGTTCACATTAGGCTTTTTGGTCCCACACTTTGCCAACTTTATGAAATTTCCCAACAACCTAGCCTCATCTACCCTTCCTCAACTACGCAGTGTGCAGTTCCTAACCTCAAGATACATCCTTGTCCCTTGACACTGAGGAATGCATAATTCTTGCTTCCTAGGACTGCCGCATTGTGTAGCTTTGCTGCTCAAGCATGAATTTGTCTCCCAGAGTTACACAATTCATTTTCCCAGCCTGGGCTCAACTGCTCACTATGCAATATCTAGCCTCAATTTCATCCATTTAGATCTTTCTATGCATAATTGCGTAATGGCCTCGAGTCTTCTTCCTCTCCAAACTATGTATTTCCCCCAATAATGAAAAACCTCACAGCTAAGCTCACTAAGTCGGGAAACCGTGTGTTTGCGCCACAGAACTACCTGAACTGCACACTGCATAGTCTCATGGCTATAGACTCACCATTGACTCCTTGAGATGTGTAATTACACAATCACTTGGGTTCATATTTTATTCAAAGATACGCAATAGGCCAATAAAGTACCCATCCCCTCAGCATATCACACAAAGCTACCAGATTGTGCATATTTCTTCTTCATTCCATCTTAAACTACGCATTGTTCTGTCTCAAGGCTCAAGCCTTACCCTTGACTGCCTGAGTTACATAATTGCATAGTTATTGAACCTCTTTCCTAGCATGTCAATCAGTTCTCACTCAATCAGTGGATCAATATGCACCATATGAGACTACGGGTTTAGCGGACTGATGTCATCTTGTCATGAATTGATTGCAGCTGTAGGTACTCTATCATGCTATGCAAAGATGATGAATAAGGAGATGGAGAAGGAGGACATGCTTGAAGACCCATATGGAGTTGAATGGATAATATGATCATTAGGTGAGAAGATGAAGGAACATCAAGCTCTAACAGAAGAAGAAGATCAAGATCACATATAAGACTCCTCATCTTCATGTCATCAGGAGGAGGAAGAAGAAGAACATGTACCATCTTTTCAAGAAGACACAAAGAAAGAAGCAACAAGAAGGAAAGATTGGAACTGTCACATATTCATGCATTCCATGTCACTAGTGTCATGTCACGTCCTCTCACAAGTCATCATATGCCACATCATTATTGGGGATTATATAATTACCTGTTCATAATGTATTGTAAAGTGGAAGTCCAAAGGACACATTCAAAAATTATAGGAAGAGTCATGTAAAGTAAAAAATTCACAAGAGGTGAAACAATCATAAGGGTAGTCAAAGAGTTACAAGGAAGGTGAAGCATAAACTCTTGGTTATATATCCACCCTCATTGTATGATCAAAGGAATTTTCGCCTTGGCTCCTCTCACAAGGCATTAGAGAGAAAAAACCAGTTCTTTTTAGGAGCAAGGAGTGGCTCCAACTCTCATCTATTGGAGCTAGTGATGTTCATTGTATGCATGTGTCTTGGAAATTTTACTTAATAACAAAATCCTTCATGGCTGATAAATTATTCATGCATGGACTATGAATATTTGTAAGACTATTCTGCAAATGTTTTTATTCCATGTTTACTTTCATCTCTGCTAAAGTATTTGAAGTATTTTAGTTATTTTAGTAATATTATTGCCAATGTGTTGTACTGGTTTTTATTGTCGTCCCATCCTTGTGGACTATTCCGTAGTATGCTAGAAAAATATTTCTCATTGACTAGTTGTAATGACTATCACATCTTTTGAGGACTGTTCCACTGGATGTTAGATAGATCCCTTTTGTTTTTGTGTGTCTCTCCTTGGGTGGTACTATTACCTCTCTCTTAGAGGTTCACTTTAGTCTTTCCCTCTGCAGTAGAAGAACTTCGATACACCTACAACTAAATACTCACTTGGCACATCTTCTTTCTTTCCAAAGGAACCTTGCAATCCTCTCTTGCTAACAATCAAAGCCAAGGAAAATCTATAAGAATACATGGCTACCATGACAATATTTCAGATGGGTCTCCTACTCTAAATAGTGTGAGGTATATTTGAGACTTAACATCAGGGAGACCCCTTGGTTGATGAATTCCCAGCACCATCAATAGGTCCATAGACATGAGAGGATCCTTTCAAGGAATGCATGTGATTTGTTTTCCTGATCATGGAAAGTGGATTTTGTGTACTTCCACAAGGTACACCCTTTGCATGTGTCATGCTTCTCTAGCGCTCCTTTTGAGAGGCTTGTACTCGTCTGTTGCATAATTTCAAAGCAGTATGATGCAAATGAACAATTATTCTATGCCAAAGTTCACCGACATCTTGCCTCTGCACCTTCTCTTCCTTTGTGCTAAATGTGACATAGTCTTCCACATCCATCTTGTATAGATTCTTTGCACGAACCCCAATCTACTTCACTTGTATCGTGGTTATGTGCCTCAGGAATGATTTTCCTTTGTTGAAGATCACCTCATAACCATGGTCTTCCAAAACTGCAACAAAGATGAGATTTTTCTTTAAACCTGGAAAATACATCACATCCTTGAGTCTGAGAGGGGAGCCTGACCCCCTCTAAAAGGTGATTGTGCCAATCATGTTCGCATTGCACCTTCCATCAAATCCCATCTTGATTTTCACATTGATATTTTTCTCCTCCAAATCACTGAAAATTTCTCTTTTCTTTGTTATGTGGAATGAGGCACCAATATCCAAGTACCACAGGGTCCCCATCATTGTGTTGGCCATGCAAGTCATGAGAGTAAAGTCAATATTGAACTTGGAAGCCAAATCTTAACCTTCTACTCCTCTTGAAGTCTTCTTTCTTGTCTTACTGGGTGGACACCTCATTGCATAGTGCCCTAATTCAGAACTGTGAAAGTAATTGTGTAACACCCTCCTCCCACATCTACCCACGTAACCAGTCAATTGGGCTAAACATGTGATGAGAAGTTAGTATGATATGATTCAACTCAATGTGTGTCAGTTAAGGAAGTGGAACTTGCGGAACACATCACACAGATCTTTAACATCAACAATAGAACTCCTAGGAGCCATCCAAACCACTCAAGTAACCAACCCCTGAGACCAACATAAGTTTTAGTGCATCAAACCCCTAGATGCTCCCTTGATAGGGACAAGGTTGCATCTAAGATGCTCTTGATGTTCACACAGTAAGGTAAATGGAGCTTTTGGGGATTTTTTTGCCCAATGTTGTGCCTGAATTTCTTGGACTTGTGCCACTTTTTGAGGCCCAAAGACCAGGTCACTATGCAGAACTCAATGAGACCATCAAAAATGAAATTTCACCACAGAACAAAGATACATTTTTAAAAACATCAATAAGGACTAGACTGGACCCCTACTAGCCATGACAATAATTTTGTCAAACATATCACAAATATAAAATCTACAAGTGTTAAGAACAAAACTAAGCATAAGGGTCTAATACTTATCGGAGAATTGCTAAGAAGCATTTATGCCTCAACACATTAGCTAAAATTTCATCTATTATGCCATAGATACATTGTTTATTCATTTACAAATGACAACATTATGAGAGGCATGCATCATCACTGTCATAAAACATGCTCATAACCATCATATAACCAACAATGTAACAATGAAAAAACAACCATCAACATCACATAATAGGCAGTACACTTATCCATTAATTACAAGAGGAAAATAACTCTTATTAACATATGAAAAATGCAACTAGGTTTGGGACTTCGATGTACCACCTGACTATAGACACGGTTGAGCCAAATATATCTTCAGCTAGTCACTCCCATGCCATATTCTAAGCATGAATGTAGGATGTCATGGAAAATCCACCAAAACCAAACTAGGGCTTCTAGAGGGTAAACCACATCAACCCATCAAATCGTGATTCCACCTCACGGTTAGACATCCCAAACCACCACAATTTTTTCCTCTACCGAAGTTTTCCAAGGCTCAAAATCCTTTGTTTCAACCTGACTTGCAGGACTAGTAACTCGACCCACAACTATCATCGGGTTTCTAGAGCATTTGTCCAATGAAGGCTTCTATGACTAGTAAGTCAACCTGCAACTTCTTTCGGGCTTCCAGAGTCTTTGTTCAACCAAGGATTCCAAGAATAGTAACTCAACCCATCAACAGCTTCTAGAGCATTTGTCCAACCAAGGCTTCTAGGACTAGTAACTCAACCCACCAAGGGATTTCAGAGCATTTGTCCAACCAAGGCTTCTAGGACTAGTAACTCAACCCAAGTTGTTGCAAGGCTTCCAATGTGTTTGTCCAACCAAGGCTTTTACTACTAGTAACTCAACCTAATATTTTATAGGGATTCTAGAGTGTTTTTCCAACTAAGGCTAGAGGAACTAATAACTCAACCCATAGCCAAAGGAATATGAGAACGAACCATAAAAAAAAGAAACATCGACAACACCATGGATATCTAGGAAATGGCAAGGCTTGGAAAAATCACTCTCAATCTAGGCAATCCTCCATGCCAATGATAGATCATAACCAAGAAAATTCATTCATGTGCCATGCATGTCAAAACTAGTAAGGAAATAATACATGCAACTCAGTACCTGCAAGAAAAACCCATAGTAGTTGTTGATCTTGATATGCTCTTGCACTTCCTACTTTTCATTTTCCTTCTTGCTCCAAATTCTAAGTATGAAACACTCCTCTAAGAGTGATCCAAGAATACTCGAACTGTCCAAGTGTATGAGAGAGAGAGAATATAAGAGAGCTCAACCAAAACTTGTCAAGAAAATATTACCAACTCATCCTCAGAAACATTTTTATCAATGATGCCTCTATTTTCTTCAATTTCCATTACTTTCCTTCAAATTCCTGCTCACATGAAACCTGTAACCTTTCACGTTCCTTTTCTACTAATTTCCATTATTTTCATAAATAAAATTCCAATAAATGCCTCAGGCCTTTCCAAAGCCTTTTCCATTTCCTTTTCCAATTTCCTTAGATATAATAAACCAAAATGACACTCCATCAGGGTATTTTTTCCCACCATTCAACTTGTAATATGTGTCTAACGACCGTGGTCTTATATTTTTTTTTTTACATGGATTTTTAACCAGGGCTATTACAAAACCCTCCCCCTTGGGGGAACACGATCCTCGATGTTCAATGACAGCTATAACCAACAAGACTACTAAAAACAAAACATATTGACCATGGAGCTTTATAACATAGCTCCTTGGAGTATTTACAATGACTGTTGGTGAAACATGAAAATCATACCATTTGCTGGAGCTTTATAACAAATCTAATTACTGTATTTACAATAAAAACCACATATACTTAAGCATATTTGTTTCAACTAGTAAAGAACCATACTCTCTATGGAGCTTTTATAAATCGAACTTGATACAATATTTACAATAATATAACATATGCACAATTTCTTGACCAACAAATAAAAGGATATGATGTCTGCATCTGCAACAAGGGAATCTAGAGGCTTACACCTACACCCTCAAAATAATACCATAATTAACCTCCTTCGCAGGAATTCCAGAATCTACTGCAAGGTAAAATATGCATCCAATGTCCAACGGTACAATCTAGTACCACTTGTCCTCTCATTGAATAGTTACCAGTTCGTTGTTCCAGGGCACACTCCCAATGTGCATCTAATTCCATCTAGAAATTCTAATGACAAAAAAAAATCCATCCCTAGCCTTCCCTTCACTACTACACAGTCCCTTAGGCAACCCGTTAACCCCCTTTCGTGCAGTCACACACCTTCCAAATTTTTCTGCCACCCCCATCCCAGCCAGTCCATCCCTTGACAAATTTTCCTCACATAGGAAGGTCCAAAAATTAAGGCATATCCCTTAAAACCATCATACCGATCAGAGATTTCTCATGGAAATCAATGGACATTATTGGGTACAAGTGTCCCACAATGGCACTGCTCCTGAAGTGCTTGACCAACATACTGTTGCATTTTCCAATTCATTTTTTGTTGCTAGTTCTTGCAGTCATTTTCAACCATCCCAAACCAGGAATTACATGCTTTCCTATACTAAGAAAATAATTTCCATTAGATCCAAAATAAATTGAAATATCTTCAAACCATACCTCATTGGTAGCTCATCAATAAGGTATACTTGCAACTATGTTTACTTCCTGTCACAATAAGTCAAACTAATTGTTTGATCAAATCATCATGAATAAACATATCACATATGGTTAGCTCAAAATGAAAACACCATAAATTAGAATCATGAATCACATGAAATCATTATAAACATAATCATGAATCACATGTACCATCATAAGTTGGAATCATAGATCACATGTAATCATCATAAACCAGAATCATAAATCACATGCATAATAAAACTGAATAAAAATATTGATACTTATCCTTTAATCAATTCTTAGCTTCTACCTTTATCCATATTCTATATGCACTTCATATCAGTTTCCACATCCCACAAACATCCAATGCCTTCTCCTCAGCCAAGTGCACATACACATAGTGTGCATCAATACATGCACCTACATAAAACACCATTCAATACATGCACCTACGCCTGACATACAACACATACACATACACCCAGTGTACAACACAAGACAATACATACGTCTAAATATGGTGTACACCACCACATAACACATACACCTACACCTAATGTACAACAAAATACATATACATAACCAGAGTACAACACAATGAATACACATGTCATGATACCATGACTACACAATGCACATACACAGTACCACATGCCCACAACACAACATGTATGACATGCACACAATACCACATGTACATCAGTACCATAAGTACAACATGTACACATTACCACTTGTAGACAACACCACCTGCACAACGTGTGCACAACATCACATGTAAATGATACCACCTGCACAACATGTACAGATCGCCATATTTATATTGCACGACCTATACAATGTGTACACAATACCACATGTACACAACACCACATGCACGACATGTAAACGACACCACATTTACATAGTGCCACCTACATGACATGCACACAACACCACATGTACAACATGTACACAACACCATGTCAACACAACACCAGATGTACGGTCATGCACATGACCCCATATATACAACATGCACACAACACCATATGTACATAGCACTGCATATACCTTATATACATAGCATCATATGTACACAACACTGCATATCCAACATTTACATAGCACCATCTATACCCAGCACTGCATATGTTATATACACACAACACCATATATATAACAGTCATATAACATCATATGTACACAATACTATATATAGAACAATACACATCACCATAGGTACAATCACTGAATATAAAACACGTACAACATGCACATAATAATAGCACTAAACATCCAAAACCATATTGCCTCTACCAAGCAACCTTCCTTCTAGTGTCTATCCACAATCCATGCTTATCCTAGCATGCCACAAAGCACATTATTTTCATTCCGCTAATATATCATTCAACATTATTTGTCATAACATAAACATAAGCATAATACAAGCATACAATATCAATTCATATCCACATGATACTAACCTCATATATTTGGCATGATACTCTTCCCACTCGATTACTCATAAACCAATAACCTCTTCATGCCATTCACATGCATAATAAATCATTCTTCCACATGAATGATCCCTAGTGACCCTATCAGACAATGACATACATACATACATGTATACACATAAACATCAACATAAAACAATCATGATCCCTGATGACCCTATAAGATAGCAATGTACATACATACATATATGCATATAAAAATTAGCATAAAGCAATCATGATCACATCTTAATTAATAAATCTCAAGGTCAAGGTTAAGAGAACCTACTTTATTCATGCACAACATGCTCAAAATTGACAACAATAGTTCCCAAGATATCCAAGGCATATATTAGCTTAAGCGCATTTACTTTACCTTTCTTTTTACATTTCTCATGACTATCTTACCACTGTCTATTATTGAAATGGACCAAACAAATCCAACTTCCTGTCATATTATTTCTTTCAACTACCCTTAAAATCAAGGCCTTACATCACCTGTTAGGTACTGCACAACTCTCCCTAAACTCTATTAACTTTACTCTTTTCCCAACCAATTCCCAAGACTTAGAACTTAGAATGCAATAAAAGAAACAAACAAGAAGCAAACCATGAAAATAAATAACAATATGATATTGCAAAACAAAGTGGCATGGCCATGCATGAGATGCAATCAAAACCACAAATCAAGTAGAAAAAATCACAAAATACTAAAAGCACAAGAATAACAATAATACCATAACTCAATCCAATGGTTCCCCAAGAAAACTTAACCCGAGCCTTCTTCAAGGTTTCATGGAAAACTCTCTTGCCTTCCAACTCCCTACATGACACTACCATAAACACATAATCGTCAATGTATAAATAAACATAATAATACACTAGTTACCTTATCTTGTTGTGCCAAACACATTTACTTATAACTGGACACGTCCATGCAATCTCTCAAGGGACTCTGATTCCCTTGAAAGATCCATCTATAACTAGAAACTAGCTAATATACCTATCAAATACATGTTCATGACTACAACACATATCCACATAATGTTAGAGAAAATCAAGGTTAAGAAGACTTCATGTATGCTAAGCACTCATTCATGTGGAAATATGGTTTGCAAAGATTCCCAAAGGAATTCTTATGAAATTCTTTCCTTTTACCTTTTCCTTACTGCAATCGAGTCTTATTATGTACTATCACATCACCCAATTGTTAATTGTATAAACACATAAACTATTACCTTGTCATGCTAATACCAAGCATGTTTCCCTACAACTGTTCACACATGTGAGTCACATGTTCCATAAATCAAGGCATCATGTCTATCAATTTGAAATCAAACTTCACCACATCTAACAACTATGTGATACTCAAGAATCAACTCACATTCATCAGTCATAATACATAATTCTACAACTATCACCTACTTACAATCGAGTACATATCAATTGTACCAACACATATGTGTCGGTACAATAATATTAAAACAAGATCATTTTGGTAAGAAATATTATATACACATACTCATATCATTCAAGTAATCAAACATTCAGACAACAAACACTCAAACACCAAACAAACGACATAGTCAAATATTCAAACACCAAATAGACGACATAAGAAAACTCGTACCTTAATGTATCTCTAGGGAGGCTATGTTGTATGCACAATAAATCTAAATTAGCATGATATAACTTCACAACATATCAACTCAAATATAATTAACGTCATGATATCCATAACTGTAACTAGCTAACATGTTCACATCACAAGATCATAAACAATTTTCATTCTTGCATAGCAATCACATATGCACAATCAATCTAGGTTAGTACAACACACTATCATAAATAAGTCGAATCATACCTAAATACCATAACCATAATTGTCTAAATAGACCAATCTAGGTTAGCATGATATTTGTAACATGAACATAACCATGATGCATATGACCATATTGCATACAATAATATGTTACTATCATTCACGATTATATGGTACATGTGCATATGACTACACTAGTCAACTGGCATTTATCTTACATGTAGCCATAACAACAATAAGATGACAAGTATATAAGTAACCCTAATTCTTTTATTAACCACATACCCGCATGCCCACCATACAAACCTGTATGACGATATGCTCTTACCTCGAAGTCTAGTGTTGCAATCTCACTCCGGTGATCTAAATATCCTACTCTATGTTAGTCAACACATCAACATCATAGCAACAAACAACATCATCAAGACCTAAATCACATATAATGACCTCACAATGAATGTGTTTTACCTGCTATACATTCATAGCTATAACCATGACAATTCATGCAAAATAACATATGGGAACTGACATGCATAAGAAATGCATATACAACTAGCATGCATTCATGACTAAAGCATCCCAACAACAACATAATCAACCTTCACATGGCAACATCACTACAACCATGATCAATGCCTTGAAAATGCAACAAACACATTGACTACAATCATAAGAAATGCATATGCAATTGACATGAATGCATGACCAACACACAACCCATGTAGTCTGAGGGGTGAACCTGGCTTTGATACCACTCTATAACACCCCCCTCCCATATCTACCCATGTAATCGACCAACCAGGGTAAACATTTTACGAGAAGTTACTATGATATGATTCAATTTTCTATGTGTCAGTTAAGGAAGTGGAACTAGTGGAACACATCACATTGACCTTCCACATCAACAAAAGAACTCCCACAAGACAAAATAATCACTCAAGTAAACAACCCTGGGACCAATTGATTTTTTAGTGTACCAAACTCTTGGACACTCCTTTGATATAGAAAAGGGTGTGTCTGGGAGGATCTGGATGCTCCACGAGAAGGGAAAGGGGGATTTTAGGGAATTGTTTCCCTAGTGTTGTGTTACGGACTCTAAGAAATTGTGCCACATTTTCAGGTCCACAGCCTAGGTCACTACCCAAAACTCAATGACACCTTTAGAAATGAAATTTCATAGCAGAACATATATACATTTGCAAAAAAATCAACAAGGACTAGACTATACCCCTACTAGCCATGATGAGAATTTCATCAAACATATCACAAATATGAAATCTACAGGTCTTAAGAGAAGAACTGAGCATAGGGGTCTCATACTTATCTAACAATCGTAAGAAGAATTGATGCCTCAACACATTAGCTTCAATTTCATCTATTAGGCCATAGACACATTGTTCATTCATTTACAAATCAAAACATGATGAGAGCCATACATCATCACGTTCATAAAACATGCTCATATCCAAAAAATAACCAACAAAATCACAATGATAAGACAACCATCAAGATCACATAATAACAAGCACACTTACCTATCAATTACAAGAGGACAAGAGCTCTTATTAACATATGAAAATGGCAACCATGTCTGGGACTTCCACATACCACTTAACCATAGACATGGCCGAGCTAAAGCTATCTTCAACCAGTCACCCATGTTCCATATTCCAAGAATCAAATTGGTATCTCATGGAAAAATCCATCAAAATTGAACCACGCCTTCGAGAGAGAAAACCACCTCAACCCATCAAATAGTGTTTCCACCTCACAGTCGGGCATCAAAAACCATCACCCGATTGGTCTTTACCCAAGCTCTCTAGGGCTCCTGAGTGTTTATTCGAACCCAACTTCCAGGACTAGTAACTCAATCCACAATTTCCACTGGGCTTCCAAAGCGTTTGTCCAACCAAGGCTTCCAGGGCTAGTAACTCAACCCACAGTTGCCGTTGAGCTTCTAAAGAATTTTTCCAACCAAGGATTCTAGGACTAGTAACTCAACCCACTAAGGGCTTCTAAATAATTTTTCCAACCAGGTCTTCTATTAATAGTATGTAAACCCAAGTTGTTACAGGGTTTCCAACGCGTTTTTCCAACCAAGGACTCTAGGACTAGTATCTCAACCCAAGTTGTTAGAAGGATTCTAGAGTGTTTTTCCAATCAATGCTCTAGGAACTAATAACTAGACCCACAGCCAAAGGAATATGAGAACCAACCAGAATAAAAACGTAAAACCCATAGCACCATCGATATCCAGGAAGTGGCAAGGATAGAAAAAACCACTATCAACCAAGGAAGTCCTCCATACCAATGATAGATCATAACCAAGAAACCACATATATGTGCCATGCATGACAAAACTATCAAGGAAATCATACATGCAACTTGAAACCTATAAGAAAAACCCATAGTAGCTGTTGATCCCGATGTCCTATTGCACTTCTTTCTTTTCCTTCTCCTTCTTACCCAAAATTACAAGTATGCCAAACTCCTATAAGAGTGCTGCAAGAAAACCCTAAGTGTCCAAGAGTATGAGAGAGAGATAATAGAAGAGATCTCCACCAAAACCTGTCAAGAAGAGCTTGCCAACTGATCCTCAAAAGGCTTATTATCAATGAGGCCTCTATATTCTTCAATTTTCTCCTATCATGAAACATGTGACCTTTCACCTTCCTTTTCTCCTAATTTCCATTATTTTCATAAATTTCAAATCCTTTACCATTTCCTTATCCATAAGAAACCAAAGTGACACCCCACTAGGATTTCTTTCATACCATTCATCTTGGAATATGTGTCCCATGACCGTGGTCTTATATATATATATATATATATATATATATATATATATATATATATATATATATATTACATGGATTTTTAACCAGGGTTATTACAACTTGATTCTGGACAAGTCCTTCTCCTTTCCCCCTTGACTAGATTCTGCTTTGGATTGGGATTTATTCCCTTTTCCCTTCTTTTCCTTTCGAGACAAGGAACATTTTTCTTCATCCTCACCCTTGGATGAAATCGCATCTCTGGTATTCCCCCTTATTTCCTTTAGTACCAAATTAGACCATAGGCATTCCCAATTTATTTGTTTCTCCATCCCATTCACCAAGTCTTGGTAGTTGTGCCATCTCTTGGGAAGGCCTCGAAGGGATACGATTACCAAATGATATCCTACAACAATAAGACCAAATTGACCAAGTTCATCACGCCATTTTGTGAAACTACTCAGGTACTACATAATAGTGTCGTTCTTTTACATATTGATATTTCAAAGTTTATCCTTGAGCGCTAGCTTCCTGTGGTCACTACTATTTTGAAACAAATCCATATGTGCTTGCCACATTGCGTGAGTCACTTTACCATGGATATTTGAGACAATGTGGTTTTGCACTCCATCCAATATTATTCTCCTCACCTTGGCTACACACATCTTCCATTCTCCTTGATCCTGAGTATCAGCTATTGGTGGTTTCAGGATGTTATTATCGATAAATTACTTCAATCCATTATATTCTAGCGTTTCCTCCTTGAAATCCTTCCAAAAAACATAATTCGAGCTTCCCTAAAGGGAATACTCGAGTCTTAGTCCATAGAAAGCCATCCTTGTAGCTCTAAAGAATTGATCCTGCAAATCCGATCCTCCTGGAACAACAACTTATAAATTTTTTCTCTACTGTGAATCCTGATATGATGCCATGTAGAAATTATTGCATAGATCTGAAACTTCTTATGAAATTTACTAAAGCAAAAGACTCAAATCTACTATACTATTATGTGGAATTCAATTCTCGATCGATAACATAAATCATAAACATGCAAGAAGAATTATCACCCATGGAAAATTATTTATCTAGTGGAAAGGAACTACTTAGAACCCCTTTATATTTTTATTACATTAATTAGTGAATAGAGATGAATACATATGCTTGCTCGAGCCTGAGCATAGCCTAAAAGTGTGTAGTATATCCCTTTACCTGACTGACTAATTGTGGCCAACATATAGACAATTTTTCAAGCACTCCAAGATCCTATTTCCTTGTGTTGTTCCTTTAGGAAATTCTCTGCTATTATTTAGTAAAGTCCTCAATTGGATTGTTCAATTCCTCTAGGCTCATCCTCTGACCTCATGCACCACCTGTACACTTTGGAATAGTCTACAACTAATAGTACACTACCTTGGAATATCCATTTCAAATTGGTAACTTGAATTCTATGCATACATCAGTTAATTTTTGGATGATTGATTAGTTAACTGGTTGACAATTGATTGTGGTTGAAGTTACACTTCCACAACTTGACCTCCACTAGTTCCTCCAACAATTAGAACTAGTTTAACCAACCATAACTCAATTTAACTGAAATAGATTACTATAAATTAGAAATAAATCATACTGAAATGAACTGAAGCTTCCCCATCTCAAATTAACTAATTTAATTAAGTGACAAGTTCCATGTCACCTCAGTTAACTACCTTCGAGATTTCTGTTGAAATGGAAATTTGAATTTCTCTAGTTTGACCAAGGCAAACTCAAACGAATATTTTCTTATTTCATTTCAACAATGTGGACTTATTTTAGCTATTGGATGAATATATTTTAAAGGTAGTTCAATAATCTCCGAGTTCTCGGAAATATTGGGATCTTTTAACTCACTTTCAATGCCCTTATCCCACTAAAAAGGGATGGGGTAAGGCTTTAAAGACTTTCATCCCATCTCTTGCTACACCAAAATATGAAAAATTATTTCAATAATTATTACTAAGTGGATCAATCCCATCCTTAGTGACTATATATCTAAGAACAATTTATGTTCCCTTTTGGAAGACCGATTCACCATGTTGTTTCACTAGCACAAGAATCTATCCAATTCATGAAGACATAATTATCTAGTTATGACTCTAAAGATATAACCTTCAAAATATTTCAAAAGGGTAAACGAAACATTTTAACAAATGGTACAACTAAATCCGAGAATGGGTCTCTCTTCTATTGAGTGGATCATGAGTCTCCTTCATTCATCCTCCTTCACTATCCTCATAAATTAAGCTCCTTTCCTTTTCTTAAAGTTTCTCGAGGCTTGCAATAGGGTTTCCCCTTATCTCCACTCCTCTTTCTCCTCTTTGTTGAAGAACTTATCATTAGAGAAATTTGGAGGTTTAAAATGTTCCTCTTAAGAAATATTATAAAATAATATTGGAAATAATAAAATAAGACTAAATTTGCTCATCAAGTTTTGAAGGGGAAAAAATTTCAATTATATTTTCAACTTATCTCCCTATGATTTTACTCAAATTTCAAGCGAGATCACTTGTTGGATGTAGAATTTAATTTTTCATCCAATAAGTACCCACATTGCATGCTTTCAATTGACTCTACTCCATGAAAAATTTGATAAAATAAAAGATGTGATTGTAATCATGTTTACTTTCATGTGTTTCACATTTTTTTGTGCAGTAGGGTCCATAAAAAGTATGCAACAAGGGTACTCCTTGGATGAAAAATTAAATTTTTCATCCAATGAGAGCTCTCGCTTAAAATTTGAGTAAAATCATAGGGAGATAAGTTGAAAATGGTGAATCATTCCCCATGGTTAACATTATCATATTGAATCCTATTGGTTCTTATAAAGTTGAATTTTGTTGTACAATTTTGTTCTGAGACCCATACTTTACCTCAAAATTTCTCTAATGCATTTTTCTCTAGGAGGTGAAATCTCTTAATCATTTGAAAGGAAAAAGGTTGGTTGAGTCCCAATTCCTTTCTCACCTCCTCTTTGTTGAAAAAATATTTTTGCTTTCTTTCGGCCTCCCTGAAAAGCTTACACTCCTTATTTCCATCATTTAATTTTCCTGTTTGCCAAAGGATATGTATGTTAATTACTTTGAATCCTATCTCATATGCCATGCCCTCTTTGAATGAGTCGGTACTTACATTAAGTCTCTCTTTCCCTACCTAAATAATTGTTGGACTCCATAATTAGATATTTTGGGATTTCCTTAAAACCAAATGACTAAAGATACACTAAGTGGCTTTGGATTTTAAATAACATTGTTGAACGAACATCCTTTTAGGTCAAAATATTCTTTCCAAGGGGAAACAAAGTGATCTTATTAAAGGAATTCTTAGAAAGCATTATGATCTATTGGTTCCCCATAATAGATGTCCCAAATGGAATCCTTACCAAAATTTAAAAGGAAATTATCTATTTTCTTTGGATATGTGATACAGGAGGATCCAAAAATACAAGTGGCCTTGGAAATAACTCAAAAATAAAATTTACGAGATGGAAGCAAAACTAGGACCAGATTGTAGTGCTTGTCATCCCAATTTTAACAGTGTAAACGACACTCAAATCCGAGTTTGTATGATCAAGTTATAACTAGTCAAATTTTTGGTAAAACTTGGCCAAGTCGTGGGCTTAAGGAAGCAACAAAATGACAGGAACCCAACACATGAAATCTAGCCACCAGAAATCAACAAATTTTTCGAATAGTTAATTTTCGCAATGGCCCTTATTTTCAACAAAGTTAAAAATAACTAATTTGGGTTATATATCTATATATACATATAATAACTAATTTGTGTTATATATATATATATATATATATATATATATATATATATATATATATATAATAAAAGGGGTGGCATGCTACCACCCCCACCACCCCCGCATTACATTATATATATAAAACCAAAATCAAAATAGGTCAGGGCCATGTTCCCATGGACCCTACCCACCTTTCTCTATTATCAACATTGGGGTCAATAGGGCTCGAACCCACTCGACCCACATGGGTCATCCCCTACTGGATGGCCCCAAAAGTATGTTATATATAAAAAAAAAACACTTTTTTTAATAGTCGATGGCTGATCAATATCAAACGACACTCCAAAAATATTCGAGCGGGGGGTTGGAACCTCTAACCTCCCCCCACCAAGCTAAGAACTTTAACCAATGCACCCAATGATTCCTTTGTTAACTCCGCCTTACAAACATATATGAAAACCTTTCAAATCAGCTGACTAAGAAATGACAAGGAGGTGAATGTAGGGAACCATGAGGTGTGCAACCTTGAATTCAGTGGAAGAAGGAGTAGGTCCAAGGTGGAAACCCTGAGTTGGGTATTAGAAAGATTCCTTACAGTGCCAAAGGTGTCGGTGTCATAATTGGGAAAGTTTATAGTTGATTTTGCATGGTTTCACATTAGGAATTCAGTGGTGATGTCCATTTTTTCACTTGAGCTCTCGATTTTCAAGTCATCATCTGGATTGGAGGTATAAGGGTCTTTTTTTAAGGTTGCTTGTACTTGATTTTTTCGATACCACTTATTAAAAGAAGGCCTCCCCACTATTGAGAAAATCTCAGAGACATAGCCCCCATTGGGTGAACTCTGTAATCAAATTGATGTGTCTTTGATCTCGTGATTGCTTATATTTTTTTGCTTCTTCTTCATGTGGTTTAATTTACATGGTTAACATGCTCTGTTATATGTAATTCTAAATGCATCTTTGAAGTTAAAAGATCTAGATCGGGTTTAGTATCAAGGCATGTCTTCTTAGTGCAGGTTGCATGAGTGAATTCCAACCAAGAACAAGCTCCAAAGAGGTAAAGGAAAAATTAAATCCTTTGATTCTGAAGGGAAGCATGCACCACGAAGAGAGAACATGGAATATGGGGAAGATCAAATCAAGTAGAGTGAAATTATCACAAGGATTTGTACACCATGGTAGAGAAATATGGCAAGACATTTGTAGAGTATGGGAATACAATCAATCCTAAGAAGAAATAGCCAAATGGCCATGCATTGGTACATCATTGAGGCGGTTGAGGAAAGCCTCCTCCCTCTCCATCTTCTACTGACAATTCTTCTTATTCTTCTCATCACTCTAACAAGAATTAGAGGAATGAATCTAAAAGTAACTTTTTAAAGCTAGATGTCAAATTTGATTTACCTATTTTTAGTGGAGAATCTAATGCAGAAAAGCTAGATAACGGGATAAGACAGGTTAAAGTGTATTGCCAAATCCAACAAATCAAAGAGGATGAAGTCAAGATCCAGCGAGCATCTGTTCGATTGAGTGTCATTGATCTCATCTAGTGGGAAGGAAAATTGCAACAAGGTAGTAAGAGTAGTTGTAAACTTCTTTCATCTTGGTCTAAGTTAATGTCTTCTTTAAGAGGAAAATTTTCTCCATTGGGTTACAGACATAAGTTGATTATGGAATGCAGACATTTGAAGAAAAGCAGAGGTCAATCTATTAAAAATTTTAAATAGGAGTTCAAAAAACAAGCATTAGCATTGAATATTGCACTAGACACTTATGAACCGTTGATGAAATATATTTACCCTTTGCATAGTTATTTGCATCATTCATTGTTATTATTTGAAATTTTCTCTTGATGAAGCTAGTGTGAAGGTTGTACACCTTGAAAACAAGGAGAAGCATGAACAAGAGGAATACCCAAAGAGGACAAGAACAACTAAGAGAAGAGAAAATCCCTCTTTTACTCATTGTGAGAAAGAAGGGCATGATGAGGAGAATTGCTAGAAACTGCATCCAGAATTGAGACGTAAGATGAACGAAAAGAAAGGGAAGGAAAATATAGTTGCAACTATGCAACAAGACTAAGAATCTAAATCTAAGGATGATGGGAATATCACAACTGCAGAATTTGTAGGCAATGGACCAATTGACTTGATATTAAAATTAGGTGACAAAATGAAGATCATGACTCTTAGGATTGTAGCAGATGAACCCATTGACTGCGGTTTTGAATCAAGCAATGAGACAAAGATTTCAGAAGATGTTGTACCAAAGATGAAAAGGGCCCAAAATGCGACATGGCTCTAAAAACTCGAGGAAACCAACAAAAGAATTTAGGGAGATAATGTTGAACTAAAGAGACTCCTACAAGAAGTAGAGAAGGAGAAACAAAGGTTGCAACATAAGTTACAAGCCAAAGATGAGGCCTTAGGAAAGTTGTAGCATAACAAGCCTCAAGTAAAAAGTGATTCTTCAATTTCTTGTACTTTTTATGATAATGATTTTGCTTCTTTTGAGACACATACTATAGGAATTGGATCAAACTTTTTGAAGAAAATGGGGTATCAAGGAAATGGCCTCAGCAATAATGGCCAAGGCATTGTAAACCTCATCAATGTGGAAGAATTGTCACATTATGAAGGACTTGGATATGTCAGAAAGGAAGTTAGGGAATGTTGTAATACAACCAGTGACCAACCAATGATAGGTAATGTGAACACTTGATCACATTAAAATGATGGTGAGGGTTCCACGAGCACTTATTGGAGGTGCACCAAGAGAAAGCATTCTAAGATTATCCAGAAAGTTTGGAGGAAAAATAATCATTGTAGTTACCACAATGGGGATGGATACTAGAAATCCATGTGTCAGACACACTAGATTCAGAAAGTACCCATGAAGAAACCATTTGGAAAATATGTCCAACAAAAAAATCCACCACATTCATGGTGGTCTGCTTTATTGAGTAAGAGATGGTTTTGCGAGCGATGATGTGTTTTCCATCGCTTATTAAAGAAACAATGATATTTTGGGCCTTTTGTAAGTAGTTGGGGTATTGGTTTCTATTATATAAAACTTGAACGAACATTGTGTTAGAAACTCTTGGCATGTATCGGGTTTTTTGAGTCATGTGCAGTTTTGTATGTGATTACAAAGTATGTACCAGATTTTCATGGAATACATATGTTGAAAGTGTGGTTTGATGAGTACATAGGAAGTGTGTGGAATGTGGTCATGCTTTTGGAGGATCAAAATCTCCTCAGTGGGGAGGAATGATCCAGGAGGATCCAGAAATATAAGTGGCCTTGGAAATAACTCAAAAATAAAAGTTGTGAGATAGAAGTGAAATAAGGACCAGATGATAGTGCTCATCACCCTGATTCTGACGGTGCAAATGAAACTCAAATTTGAGTTATATGGTAATGTTATAGATGGTCAAAACAAATTTCAAACTTTGTGATTTGACAGGCTTAAGGATGCAAAAAAAATGATATGAACCTGACACATCGAATCTAGCCACCAGAAATTGATGAATATTTTGAATAGTTAATTTTCCCAATGACCCTTATTTTCGAAAAAGTTAAAAATATCCAATTTTGGTTACAATATATATATATATATATATATATAATAGGGGTGGTGGGATGCCACCCCCACATTACATTATATATATACCCAAAATAAAATCATGTTGGGGCCATGTGCCCATGAACCACACTCACATTTCACCATTATCAATGGCAGGGCTGAAGGGACTCGAACCTGCCTATCCCATGTAGGCTAGCCCTAGCCTAGTGGTTCCAAAAATATGTTATATATCAAACAAGTACTTTGTTAATAGTTGACAGCCAACCAATATCAAAAGACTCTCCAAAAATGGCCAGGTCGGGGGTTGGAACCTCTAACCTCACCCCACCAAGCTAAGAAATTTAACCAACGTGCCCAACAATGCCCTTGCAAACTCCTCCCTCCAAACATATATAAAATCATTTCAAGTTAGTGGACTGAGTAGCGAGGTAGAGGCGAATATTGAGAACTAGAAGGCTCAGAACCTTGATCCGGGCAGAGCCAAAAGTAGGTCCAATGTGGAAACTCTGAGAGGGGCATCAAGAAATAGCCCTTGAATATTCCTTAGAGTGTGAAAGGTGTTGGTGTCAGAAATTAACAAGTTTGTAGTCTATTTTTCATGGTTTCACATCAGGAATTCAGTGGTGACATATGTTTCTTCAGCTGATCTCTCCATTTTTAGGCCATCCTCCATATTGGAGGTATAATGGTCATTTTTTTAAGTTTCTTGTACTTGATTTCTTTGATTCCACTTAATAAAATAATGCCTGCCCACTCTTGAGCAGGGCCTGGAGACATAGCCCATACTAGGTGAACTTCCTAACCAAATCGATGTGTCTTTGATCACATGATTTCTTGTGTTTTTCTGCTTCTTCTTCATGTGGTTTAATTTACTTAGTTAACATGCTCTGTTATATGTAATTCTAAATGCATCATTTAAGTTAAAAAATTTCAGTTAGTAGGGGCTAAAAAATATAGTGGACTATCTCTAGTAAAATGGAAAGAAAATCCTCTCCCAAAGAAACTTGTGGGATGGGGTATAGAGAACATCGAGATATTTATCAAATTTATGGTAGTTGGAACCCTCTAAAGGTTAATTCAGAACCAATAACTTGAGGGGAAATTTTTTAAGGACCTTTGAAAGAAAAATATCTCCCCACTTAATATTTTATGGATTGATTTAGATAACCTCTTAAATGAGTAAAGGGGTTAGATATGTGGAAAGCATTGGTTCTGTCTTCCACTGTTATTGGAGAGTGGGTAGCATGGCCTATTAGGAATGAACTACAGGTGAAATTAAGAAATTCCCTTGGATAGTGTTAGAAAATTATATATTACAGAGGAAAGGAAGACATAAAATATTGTAGAAATATACACACATAAAATGCAAAAAACAAGAGATACGTAGATGTGCGTGGTTCACCCAATTTAGGCTACGCCCATGGAGGAAATTCCAATCCTTCCTTTAAGATTATCCATCAAGATGAAGAGATACAACCTACAACAAATCCGTTGTAATCTCCTCTTCACTTTCACACAATCTCCTCTCTCTTTTGTCCCTCAAAATACACATCTACATAGACGTAATACAATTGCATCATATATAGCAAGAGGTTTCCTTCTAGGGAAAAAAACCTTAAATTAAACATAACTTCCACCGTCATATCATCCTCGTCATGAACGACTTAGATTGACTACAAAATTACAATATTTTACATGGAAATTTTACATCTATTTTTAGCTTCAAGGGCGTTTCCCCTGAACACCCATCGGGGGGGGGGGGCTCATAAAAATAATTTTTGCCCCACCTTAGACACTCTTAGCAACGAAAAAATAAGGGGTGTTTCCACTCCATTATGAACAGGGGTCCAATGCAGCAATACCTTTGAATAAAGAAGATAATCAGCCTCCACACCCAACAATCCTCCACTTGGAGACTGATTATAACAACTGCACTGTTACATAACATGAATAGAAATAAGAATAATAATCAAAGGCAAGGTATTTCTCCCAAAATCAGTCTTTATTAAGTTCAATGTTCAATTTACAAACTTCTCCACCCTGCAGACTTACCAAATTCTCCTGGACACTTAGCTGCAGGGGCCTTTGCCTTTCACCTAATTATAGGAAACAAAACATTCTTGTCTTAGCACTTGCCCAAAACAACTTCTATCTTTTCTTAGTTTTCTCTACTAGACTCACTATGACTTCAATATATATAGCATTTCCAATACAATACCATGGCCCGTGGACTATGGGCGAGTCTCAAAACCAACCTATCACTTACCCAAACAAGGGGCTAAAACCCCTTTGACTTCTACTTAAATGCACGCTCCACATCCACATTTTGCGGAGACTTTACATTCTTTACAAAACTTTTACAAAAATTGGTTAAACTAACCCAAAAACAGACCTTGGGGACCTTATCCCAACATTTATGTAGAGGTTCTCATGAATAATTTTTTGAGTGTGAGTCAGATGTGTGATAATGACTACAATGTGACCTTTCAATATAAATGTTGTGAGATCCAGAAACAAGAAAATGGAATGTTGGTGGGAAAGGATGTAAGGAATCATAACAATGTGTATGTGTTTGAAAAATGTAGAGTGAGTTGTTATCTGAGTAAAACAAGTCAAACTTGGTTATGGCACAAAAGGCTTGGCCATATAAATTTTTATAGCTTAATATAAATTAGCAAGGTAGATGTTATAAGAGGATTTCCAGGATTGTCGAGGCCTATTGACTAAATCCACAATTCTTTCCAATTTGGTAGGTAGACAAGGACTTAGTTCAATACAAAGGAGTTCTCATCATCTATACCTCTGGAGCTAATTCACATTAAAATTTGTGTCCCTACCAGGACATAAAGCCCAAGAGGATAATTATATTTTATTTTATTTATTGATGAATTTACCAGACCCACATGGATAATGATCTTAAAATAAAAATGAGAAGCTCTTAAGAATTTTAAGGCATTCAAAGCTCAAGTGGAGAACGATAAAGATCTAAAGATAAAATGTTTAAGATCAAACAAAGGTGGAAAATCCACTTTGAAAGAATTTGAATAATACTGTGAAGAACATGGTATAAAGAGGAATTATTATGTGGCCATAACTCCACAACAAAATGGAGTAGTAAAGAGAAGGAACAGAACAATTCAAGAGACGGCTAGAGCTATGATGGATGAGGAAGATGTACCCCACACCTTTTGGGGAGAAGCGATACAAGCAATATTATATCTAGTGAATAGAATACAACTCAGGCCTAGTAGTGATAAGACTCCTTAAGAGATATACAAATGGAGACCTACATCAGTGAAACACTAAAAGGTGTTTGGGAGAAAATACTTTATCAAAAGAAATGATTAAAAATCTGGAAAGGTTGATCTACGCAATAATGAGGGTATATTTATTAGGTAATTTTTTTTGAGAAAAGGGTACAAATGTTTCAAAAAAATAAAAAGAGAGTCAAAGGCTACATTAACATAGTGGTGGATGAAGTAATCCCATAGTCTGATCCATCTACAGAAAACATCAACCCAGATGGAGAAGAAAGTTCTACCACCAGATTCTCAGACCATGTAGAAATAGAGTCATATGATGAAGATAAAGAAATAACTACAACAACAAGACCCAAAACTCCTTCCAACTATGTGTAGAAACAACATCCTGAGAGTCAAATTATTGGAGATCAAAGACTAGGTAAAGGAAATGAATTAAGAACTAGATCAAATTAAGAATAATGAGACTAGGGAGCTTGTTCCAAGACCTAAAGAAAAAAATTTCATAGAAACCAAATGGGTCTATAAAAATAAGCTAAATGAACAAGTTCAAGTGACTAGGAACAAGGCTTACTTATTCTGCAAAGGGTATGCCCAAATAGAGGGGATATACTTTGATGAAACCTTTCCACTTGTAGCAAGATTGGAGGCTATCAAAATGTTTATGGTTTTTTCTGATCATATAAATGTCAAGGTATATCACATGGATGTGAGTCAGCTTTTCCCAATGGAGATCAAGAAGAACAAGTATACATTGAGTATCAAGAAATTTTCATGCTCATAGAAGATGAAAGGTTTTTTCACAAACTAAAGAGGCCTCATATGGGCTGAAATAGGCCCCAAGGGCCTGGTATGCTAGATAGGATAGATAGTTTCAACAAAAAGGTTTTAAGAGGGGCACTGCATATAGAAATATGTATATAAAGTCTGAAAATGACTACCTATTGATTGTGGTAGTGTATGTAGATGACATAATCTTTGCCAGTGGTTTGGAATGAACTAGACATCAATTTCAAAACTGTATGAAAACAAAGTTTGAGATGTCCATAATAGGGGAACTATCATTTTTCTTAGGGATGCAAATATCTCAATCCAAGTACTTGTGAGAAACACTAAATAAATTTTGGCTAGAAGAATGTAAGTGAGATAGTACTCCTATGGTCACTAGCTATAAGTGATGTAAAGAATATGAGACACCTTTTTTAAATCAGATAATCTACAAATCAATGATTGGAAGCTTGATTTTCACATCATCTAGACCATATGTCATGTAAGAAACAAGTTTGGTGGCCATATTTCAAGCTTGTCCACATGAAAGCCGTGTCATTACTTTAACAAGGATTTTCAAATACCTACAAGGGATAATAGACTATGGGATGTGGTATGCTAGAAGCATATAATTTAAAGTAAAGGCATGTAATAATGTTTATTAGGTAGGAAATTTTAATGATAGGAAGAGAACCTTTGGTGCAACATTCTTTTGAGGATATTTCTTAGTACCTTGGGTTAGTAAGAAATCAAACTATATTTCTCTATAAACTGCTAAAGAACAGTATATTGAGGTTTCCACTTGATGCTCAAAAATTCTCTCAATGAAGTAGAGCTTGAAGGATATTGAACTACATATGACTGATCCAATTCCAATCATGTGACAATACTAGTGCTATTGACATTTCTAAGAATCTTGTCATGCACCCAAATGCCAAGCATGTTCCTATCAAATTTAATTTATTGGGAGAGAAAGTTACTACTAATGTAGTTTGACTTGAATATGTGGCCACTAAAGAGAAGTGTGCAGATATTTTCACTAAGCCACTAGAAAGAGAAACATTTGACTATCTCTGGTAACAGATAGGAGTTGTGACTCCCCCACCCAAATAAGTCATTTAAAATGAGTATTGGTAGCTACTCAGTTTGTGGGATCATGTGAAGAGCAGGCTGCAATATTTTAGGGGGAGATTTCACGAGAATACATTTCCATTGATGCTAAAGAGGGAGAAGATTATTAAGATTAGTAATGCCAAGGGGAAGAATAATGATGAATAAAACCATGGCTAGTTTTAGGGGGAGCTTGGTTTGTTGCAATCAGTGCTAAAAGGGGAGATTGTTGGGTAGTTGGCTTTGTCCGAATGACTCGTGGCATTATGTATGTTGGGATTGATGTCTACCAGATTAGCATTAAATATAGTGCAATAAATGTTGGCATTGATGTGCCAAGCTCAAGGGGAGTCCCATGGTTTCTACAATATTTTATGGATAAACATCATAATAGGAGGTCTAGTGGAGAAGCCATAAAAAGATGACTATTATGGCTGGGAGACTTAGACTTTGGAGGATATTATACCTTATGTATTTAGGTCAGATGCCCTTAGAAGTGAAATAGTTGGAAATTACTTGGAGAGATCTTTCCAATGGTATGTTGAAGCCGGAAAATTCCCCCCTAGATCAAAAGTTATGACCAGTCAAAGTAGGGACTTTAAATCCATAGGAATAGTGCCCAAGATCCTAGAAGCCCGAGGGTTTATTTAAAAGATATTTAGGATAGCATTGAGTCAGGGTGCCAGGAATAGTTCCTGGAATCCCGCAAGCCCAAAGTTTATTTAAAATAGATATAAGATAAAATTGAGCCAGGGTAGCAGGAACAGTGCCTAGAAGCTCAAAAAACCAAAAGCCCAAAAACTCAAAAGCTAGTTGGTAGCGAGTGGAGGTTGCTCAGAAGCTCGGAAGCCTTCACAATTAGAAACCCAAAAGCTATTATAATTAAGTGTTGCGCATTGCAATGGGACTAGCAGGCAGAGGTCTATAGAGATACCAACATGTCGAAAGTGGGCTAGGACCAAAACCTCCAATAATAATGTGCAAAGGAAGAGGAGCAGGTATTGCCAGTGGTGCCCAATCTTGGGCTAGTGCCAGGAGGCTTACAAGCTCATAATTCTTATGAAATATTATTTAAGAAAACGTTATGGGAACTAGGGAATTCGAGCCTCCATCTCAGTAGTGGCATATGTATATGAGTGGTTTCTAGTGGAATTTCTATGGTGTTTTTCACATGTTCTTGTGACCAAGGGCGTGAAGAAGGTTATAAAGAAAATAGGCCCCCACAGGACATCAAAAGAGGTTTAGTACCTAGATTCCTAGCCACAAGTCATAGAATCCTACCCTATGATGGAAAATAAGTAAAGTCACCGAAGGGAAAGGTGCTAAGCTCAAGTGCGCTAGGATCAATTCCCATGAGCCTCTGAGTTTTAAGAAATTCAATGTAAGAAAATCATGCAAGCACCAAGGCATTCGAGCCTCCAACTTAGTAGCGGGCATAAGCTTAAAGGCATGCTTGAGTCGACAACTTTGGATAGAAGGCTTCCATATTTGACGGTTATTCCATAATTGACCACAACCATAGATGGATAAGAAGAAGCCTGAGACAACCAGGTAAATGCACACAAAAGAGTTGGTGGATGGATTAATGGCAATGATCAAAGTGCTCTAGAATAAAGAAAAAGAGGACCACAATGCGCAGAATAATCAATGAATCATATCTTGAAACATAGTTAACCATTTTTTAGATTTCTTACATGCTAATGAATAATTAAATGGAATAAATGGCTAGGTACAGAGGCTTTGATCGCAAATCAGAAAGTCATGCTTGTATCACTGTTAGAGCTCTATAAGAAATTAATAAAAATGAAGAGCCATTATGATGTTACAATTTGAATTTAATGGAGGAGCTCCTTGAGTGTACAGGTTGAATGGGATTTAATTCTCAGTATGGAAATGGATCAAGTGGTTATCCTGATGTTTAATGTAGTTACATTGACCTTGTCATTTCATGTAACAATAACATCGAGTACCATGCAAAAGTAAGCTCTAGAGAAATGTGAAGGGAAGAGTAATGGCTGACATGGACTACATTGATCATTGTGCAGCAGAGAGACAAAACCAAAAATTGTAATTGTACAAGGTGGGGGGTACAATATTCATGTTGAGGCTGAGTGTGTGAGGAGCAGGGAACTAAGTGCTGAGAGTTAACTATTTTTACTATGAGAGCTGAAGGGTGACTGGGCCGAGAGTTGACAGTTATACAAAGTATTTAATGGCCGAGACCAGAGTTGGTTAAGTAGTAAAGATAGCATTACAAAGAGGGAATATAGACTAGAAGAGAATGTGTTGGGTGCAAAAGTTGCATAGGTTTATATTTTCAGCATTTTTATTGGCCTCTGTTTTCATTCTGAAAATTGTATGAAAAGTGTAACAATGGCTAGCATAGGTAGTGGATTGCATTCATAAGGGGTTGTTGTTTTTTTGGAAAGTAGTGGCTTACTATCTTAACGAATTTGGGGTTCCTATGAGTAGGTTCTCACAAACAACTTGATGTAACTAAGTGGATGCTTAATTTACATCATAATAAAAAACAGATTGCTGATTTTCTCCCTTTGAGTTTCCATGTGAAAAAAATGCATCTGTCAATATGTGTGTGTAAAACCATCTTCCCATATCTACTCAAGTAACCATGCCAAATAGCTAAACATGTGATGAGAGGCTACTATGATTATATTCGATCTCTTATGTGACCTTAAGGAAGTGGAATCGACAAAAAACATCAACCAACCTATCGACATCAGCAACAAAACCCTCAAGAGACATATCAACCGCTCATACATCCTGGCCCTCGTTCCCACTAATGTTTTGGACATATTAGGTCTTAGTAAATCCCATGCTATAGGCAAGAGAGCATCCAGAAACACAAATTTTCTCTCAGAGGTTTTCGTGTGTGTGACAAAAGACTAAATTTGTTAATGCTATGCTAGGGACTCCGATATTTGAGTGACTTTTTCAAGTCTAGAGCTGAGGTCACTACCCAAAATGGAACGATAACTTTGGAACAGTAAAATAAAAGGGAAACAATGATGCAGAAGCAATAAGTTGAATAAGACCTTAATCATATCCCTGTTAGACATGACAAGCATTTCGTTAAACATATCATCAACATGTAACCTATAGGTGTAAACAACATAATTAAGTGTAGGGATCTCATACTTATCTGAGAATCGCTATGAAACATTGTTCCCTCATGTCATTTGTTGTGTTATCATATATTAGGTCAAATATACATTTTCCATTCATTTACAAGTAAAAAAAAGCTGAGAGCAATACATAGTTGTTGTCATAAAACGTACATATAACTACCATAATAGGGACATAAATATCATAAGCATATCAGCCATAAAATCCACATATACATCAGTACAATTACCCATGAAAATTAAGGGAATGCATTTTCCCATGAATGAATGCAATAAACCAACCGAGGATAGGACTATCACATTCCACCCGACCATAGAACGACTGAGACAAATCTCTCTTCATCCATTCATCCCCGTGCCATATTCCAAGCATGAATGTGGGACTCAAAACAAAAGAACCAAACAAGGCATACTGAGGCTAAATCAACTCACCCTCACGAATTGAAATCAGGCTTTACCATAATCCATCTCAGATCACTAGGCCAACACAATGAAAACATCATACTAGGCTTACTGTGATCTCCACCCAATCACTAGGCCAAACAAGCATGGATGCCACTGGATTTCTCCACCTACACCATGAGGAATTTTCCTCTCTCTAAGTCTCTCAAGCTTGACCGCAATCCAAACCCAAATCACTAGGGACCCACTCTTAGAGATTTACTATATATCCCAAACCTGGGATTACTAGGCCCAATGGGGAGCAACCCACCTCCTTGATTTACCGTATATCCTTCCATTCGCCGAAAAGGATTCCTATGCCTACCAAGGAAACACAATCCTGACTTTACCGCAACCCACAGTCTGGCTCAGGCATCACTAGGCCAGTGGCTTTACGAAGATCCACCATCTAGTTCAAGGACCACTAGGCCATGTTCTCTATCATTCGGAGATCCACCCCACACAGCTTCGAATCCATCTGGAAATCCAACTCAACTAAAACATGATAACCCCATTACACCATGGCTATCTAGAAATGGCAAGGCTACGTTGAAAAAACACTACCATACTTGGAAAAACCCATGTCATGATAGAAAAGAACCACATGCAATACCATGTATGCAAAATCTAGCAAGGAAAATACACATGCAAGTTGATACCTGCAATCAAGCCTATTGTAGCTGCTTGATCCTGCCTTTCCCCGATTGATCTTTTCTTCATCTTTACTTCTTTTCCTTTCTTGCTCCAATGCCAAAATTCTCCAAGAAAACTCTAAGTGTTCAAGAGTGAGAGAGAGAAGAGAGAGAGAATAATGAGATAGCTCCAAAACTCAATTGCCAAAAGGTTACCAACTGATCCTTAGAAGCCTTTTTATGAATGAGGCCTCTATTTTCTTCATTTTCCATTATTTTTCTTCAAATTCCTCCTCACATGCAACCTGTGACCTTTCACTCTCCCTTTTCTCCTAATTTCCATTATTTTCATAAATAAATGTGCCAAAAATGCCATTTTTGCTTTCCAAAGCCTTAACCATTGCCTTTGCCAATTTCCTTCACCATAAACAACCAAATGAACACCCACTAGGATGTCTTGCCCAACATTAATCTTGGAATATGTTTCGCATCAACCATGGTTATTATTTTTGCCTTTATTTACTTTTATTGCATGGAGTTTTCACTAGGGTTGTTACGAAACCCTCCCCCTTGGGTAACATAGTCCTTGGTCTTAGACCACACCAAGACCTCAACAAAATTGCTAAAAATAAAACATACTAGCCATGGAGCTCTATAACATAGCTCGATGCAGTATTTAAAATGATCACCCTGCTGAAAAGAAAACCAACATCATAACAACGTAATAACATGATGTCATAATGACATGACACCCATACCGCTTATTGGATATTTATAACTTAGCTCATTGTAGTATTTACATCCACATACATATGTACATATAGGAAAATCATCAAAACATATACCAGAACATATACCAAAACATATACAAAAATCACACCAAAACACTAAGCCAAAATTACTTCGCCACAACTGACAAACAAGGAAGGATACATAGCCCGCATCTCATCTACCATCTCCCATGTAGCTTCATTGGGTCCAAAGGGCTTCCACTGCACTTTAAATTGCTTGATTTCTTGGTTCCGGAGCATGAGCAACTTTTTCTGTAATATATACTCAGGCTCCACTAGAATTCTCCATCTGGTTCCACCTGCAATAAAGACCATTCAATCACATGATCAACACCTTTAATATACTTCTTAATTAATGATACATGGAAAACATCATGGACTTTCACTTTTAGAAGTAGTGCAGGTCGATAGGTTACTGGACCAATCCTCTTAATGATACTAGAGGGTCCACAAAACTGTGGTGCCAACTTGGCACATGATCCAATCCGCAAGGAACTCTTATTCAGTTTAATGTGCAATTACAGTTGTTCCCTAACCCAGAACTCCTTGAACAACCCATTCTAATATGCATAGATTTTCTGCCTATCCTATGTTGCCTTAAGATGCTTATTTATAACCTACATTTCTTGTTCCATGTATGCCAACATATATGGTCTAATCAACACTTTGTTAACTAAATCACTCCAACTAATGCAAGTATTGCAACTCTATCCATACAATCCCTTAAAAGGAATCATCCTCAATGATTTGTGGTACCCAATGTTGTATGCCAACTCAATCGAGGGAAGATACTCTTCCCACTTCTTTTGTTGATGCATCACATACGTCCTCAACATGTCCTCCAATAGCCCATTGAACCTCTCTGTACTTCCATCTGTATGTAACTGATAAGTTGTGTTGAAGGACAACTTTGTGCCCAAACCTACAAATAACACCTTCCAACACTCGGAAGTGAACTTCACATCCTTGTTTGACACAATTTTCTTTGGGACACCATGTAATATGACCACATCTCTGATGAATACATGTGCCACACTTCTAGCTAAGAATTTAGACTTCACTGGAATGAAATTTGCAACCTTTGTCAACCTGTCCATGATAACCATGATGAAATCATGTTGTCTCCATGTCTTTGGAAACCCTGTGATCAAATACATGGAAATAACCTTCCATTTCCATTCTAGAGTCACGATTGGTTGTATCATACCACTTGGATGTTTACTCTTCCTTCACATGTTGACAATCAAAACACCTAACCACAAACTTTGCTACATCCTTCCTGAGATTCGACCAATAATAATATCTCTTCACTACTATCGATTCCTTCTGATAATTTGGGTGACCTGAATAAGGTTTCGCATGAAAATATCTCAATATTACCTTCTTGAGCTCACTACTATCTAGCACATATATCCTATCTCTAAATCTGACTAATCCATCTATTGTAAGACAATACTCCATACCCTTTCCACCGGAACTTGTACCTAAACCTGTACATGTGCCCACACTTGTACTAGCACCTGTACCTATACCTACACTTGTACCTATACCCGCACTGCCACCTGCACCTATACCCTGCTACAACATGTGCACGATCTCCATATACTTGACATCTTGCTGACCTGCCTGGAAGATTCTATCTTGTAGATCTGTCTCATAGGATCTCATAGTGGCCAAGTGATTCACCTGTATCTGCCTATTAGGATGGGGTCCCCTTGGTCAGCTTTGGGGTTAAGGAAACCCAATTTTTTATATAGTTTTGTAATTAATGTAAAGTTTCTTCGATTTATGGATTCGGAGCGTGTAGATGATTAAGAGTCAAAGGGGTTTAGCCCCTTTTTTATGTAAAGTTTTAGTGGGTTTTGAGATCCACCCATGGTTCGTGGACCAGGGCATTGTATGAAAAAGGATATAAATAGGTGTGTCTTAGAGAGTCTAAGGCATGTTTTTGATAAGAAATGATAATGGTTGAGAAATGCTGGCGAAGAGAAGTGGGTTAGATAGGAGAAGAAAGGCTCTGCAGCTGAGTGCGCAGAGGCCTAGGTAGAGTCTGCAACTAAGTGCGTGGACCCCTGCAACTATGTGTGCAGGGGAGTATTGAGTATGTAACCTTGAATTAAAGATCAATAAATACAGTTTTTGAATATTTCTTACATATTTCTCTTATTTCTATTAATGCTATATGTTTTCAATGAATGATGTGTTTTATGAAATATTGGTTGAATGTTGCGCAATTCTCTTAAATAAGTGTTAATGATGTACGCAACACAGTATAAGTATTTTCACGAAGACTCTGATGCATTCTCTAATGTTTACTAATAACTTTAGTACATTTGCGTGAACCCTAATTTAGGACTGCTCTCTGATGCGTGTAAGTAGATAGATTGACTGCTAAAGGTCTACAAAGACCAATTTTGGACCTTCGCAAAGGTTTGAAGGCTATTTTGATAGAGTTGCAGCAGTGTGCCCTAAGAGTGTATTGATATGTGCAAAGGTAGATCTGAGGCGTTGGAACACATCACACTAGTCTCTAGATGCATAAACTTGGTTCTTTCCACCTCCCACACTGCTTCGAGTGAGACTACAGCCTATGCTATGTGGGCTATTGCTAAAAGGGCCATTAGTGTAGGGATTTGTTGGTTGGCACAACTAACTCTGAACTTGGGTCAGGAACCCCCGAAGCCAACAAATGGTTCCGTTGGTGGGATTGGGATCTTCTTGAAAGAGATGTGTGATGCCGCATCATTGGAATCCGACCAAGAAAGAAATTTAAAAATGGTTTGATTGAAAGATTCACAAATTCACGACACAAGAAAATAGGAATCCGCACCCGTCAAAGGAAGAGTGGTTGAACAGGTATCTGTACACAAAGATACATGCAATATTCTTTTGCACTTTTTCCATTGAACTGTATGAGTGGTTATCCAAATTAATAGACAGTTAAGGAAGGTGGAAGCTTGATAGCCCTATAGTGTGGACTCCAGAACTAGTGTGATGATTAGAAGCCTCTGAAAACAAAATCATGCGGGTTGTCGATCATTGGCTCGATCAGATTCTAGGAGGCTTCGTTACAAAACTTGTAGTTGATACCTCGGTCAGCTATAGTGAAGTGGAGTGGCGATTTTTAAAAGGACCATGAGTTAAATATTTAAGATCATTGAATACTTGGATTAAAATGTTGTTATGTGAAAAATAGGTGATGCCATTACCTTGATGTTCGGAGCTGCGCGAAGTGGACGATTCTTTAGAAATCGTGAAGGATTAGGACCAAAGTATAGTACATTGGTTGGACCTCCTTTAAGTGACAAAAAAGCGACGTAATGGACTCCACCGCAAAGTGTTGTTCAGCTAATAACTTAGGGGATTCCTCGAGTAAATCATCCATCCACTCCACCTCCACCTCCACCTCCACTGCACACACCTTCGCCCGTGCCTCTACCTCCACCACCACCATTCAACATGGTGAACACGATGAAGATGCATATTTTCAAGGGCATTGGGAGTGAAGATATGGAGCATTTTTGGTTTGATGTGAATTCTGTTTAGAAAACACAAGATATTATTGATGACAATATAAAGAAGGCACAATTGGTTACCACTCTACAGGATCACGCACTAACTTGGTATATTAAGTATTGTTTTGATAATCCTCTTGCATTGCTAGCAGAGACTAAGGCAGCTTTAAACAAAGAGTTTAGTAAGCCTAAGTCTGACTCGCAGTCAGTAATTGGATTCAAGGAAATCATGATGAGGGTCAATGAGATGCCTTGGGAATTAGATCAAATGTTGAAATGTCAGATTTGAGAAGCTAACATGCAACTCATAGATAGTTAGCATCGTGAGTGGTTTATAGCTTCATTTCTGCCCCACCTAAGAAATGCTCTATCGCAACAGAAGATAGTAACATAGGTGGAAGCCTTGGAAATTATGATGAGTTTGCATGCATCACCTATTCAGGACATGACCTTGGGGGTACAATAGATCCACTCTCAGTTATAGAGGCTACACCTAGAATTACAGAGTTTGAAGAAATACAAGGTGGCTAAACTAGAAGTGCACGCGGAATTCTGTTGTTTGAAGTGCAAGAACCAGGGGCACAATAAATACCATTGTCCTATGTACATGAATTATATTACAGGAGGGGGACTAGTTTCCCTGAAGCTAGAAGCCCCAGCAAGGCCAAGAGTGGGGGTTGTGCTATGGTGCATTATTTATTAGGTTGTTGGACAACATGCAATGGATAATTGTCATTTACTTCAAAATTTCATCCAGACACCCCAGCAGTTGTTCTATAACTTCTGCAAATTGGTGTGCCATGATGAGCGCCATTTTCACAGTTATGAGATGATGATGGAAAGAACACCTACGTACCAGATGCAGGCAGAGACTCAACGTCTAGAGCAGGGTGTCAGAGGAGCGTGCAGAGGTTATGAGGGTCGAGGATGGGGCCGAGGAGGAGGAGGACCTAGTAGAGGCCATGGGCAGATCATCTGCTATAACTGTGGACAACTAGGGCACTACACGCCAGAAGGTTAGAATTAGACACACCCATCATGTCAATAACATAGCCAGTTTGATCATATTATAGAAGAGTGCCCAGTGCTGATAGCTAAGATGTAGGAAAAGAAATAACAACCTTAGCAGTCTATGCAGAACTTATAGATGATGAGAGTTGAGCCCCACGAGGAAGAGAAAATCATGAATATAGCATTGAGAAGTGGAATAATTACTGGTGGTGATAAAGGTGAATAGCCTGAAGCAGACAGATGGGTCCGTAAGGCCCTAGAGAAGGAAGTTGCTTTTGATCTAAATCGCATAAAGGAAACATTTTTTGAGGCCAAGAAAATCTTAACTGAGGTGTCAACCTCATGAAGTTAGGACAAGGTGTAAGAAACTAGCGCACCTATAAAGGTTGATCCCTCTATACTCACTACGTTTTTGGGGACCTGCATAAAATTGTTGCGCGATAGAAAAGTTGTGGAAGACCTACAAGAATTAATAAAAAGATGTTCTAGCAAAGAGAAGGTCCCTAATGGACACTGGGTGGTCAGAAAAATTGGCAAACATAAGGCTCGAACGGGGCATGAGATGAGGCTCACCATGCCATTAGGAGATTATGAGATGGACCAGGTCTTCTTGGATTTGGGGTTTGATGCAAACATACTACCAAAACAAACATGGGAAATAATGGCGAGACCTGCATTGTAGTGGTCTCCAATTAGCTCAGAATGGCGAAGCAACAGAAAATCATCCCGATGGGATGATTATATGGAGTCACAGTTGATATAGAAGGTGCAAGCATGATGGTTTACTTTGAGGTGATAGAGATTGTTGATGACAGTAATCCATACCCTATGCTCCTCGCAATTGACTGGGCCATTGATATGAATGGGGTCATCAATCTAAAGAAGAGGACAATGTCATTTGAAAGGAAATCGCTTCAGGTTGTAGTACTGTTGGAACTTATAGAAGGGGTGCGCTACACTGAACTAGTCCGCAATTATGAAGAAAGTGATGATGAACTAGATCAAATCTACAAAATAATAGTGTGAGATCATGACTGGATCAATCTGATGGTAGATTGATGGATTGCATGGGACCAAGAGATTTCCTGCGCCTCTGATTCAGATGAGGAGTTAGAACTTTGGAAAAACTAGCTGCATGAAGTATCGTGGAAGTATCTACACTGCAATGCAATATGATGACAAATTCGCTACGCTGTGTTTTGTCAGAGGTAAGTAAATTACCCTATTATGATGGTTTAACTAGTGTAGATAATTTTTTGGATGAATTTGAGCGTAGAATCCCCGAGGATAACCGCTTCCAAGCATTAAATTTGGAACTGCGCACTATGCCTGCATGATGGTGGGGTATGCATAAAGATAGTTTTGCTGGATGGAGAGATTACAGAAGAATGATGAGGCTACGGTTTGGGTGTCCTTACACTAGATTGACTTAGAAATATAATGGAAGGGATGATTGACACGATCACCTAACAAAATGTACTAAAGCATGGGGCACATAACCAGAATCGGAGTGGGTAGATATATTTTTCCATACTTTGGATACAATTCCTATGAACTGGTATCTAGAAACGAAGCTCCGTCATGGAACCACAGAGTGGGAGATATTGCGAAGCTCTACAAGATATTAAGGAAGTTATCTTCAAAACAATGAAAGAATATATGGAATGGATCCAACTAGACTAGAGCACCCAGTTGCACCATGCGCTGGAATGCTATAATGTCACCACTGAAGAGGAGGATGAAGATCCAAGAAACATTAATATTCGAGAGGCAAAAGGGCATCGCGAAATCGAGGGCCCACAAATAGAAAACCCAAACATCACTACATTGTTGAAGACAAACCAAGTAAGCATTGGTACTAAAGAAGAACCGAAGTTCACGAAGATTGGAGATTATTGGGACGACTCCACTGTGGATAAGGTTTTTGAGTTACTCCGCAAATACCAAGACCTATGTGCTACTAAGTTTTTAGATTTAAAGGGCATAATTGGTGATTTGGGAATTATGAGGATCACTCTGAAGCTAGACACAAATCCTATCAAACAGTGGTCGTATCACCTTTCTCCTTAATACAAGGAAAAGGCTTGCCTAGAGATAGATAAGATGCTAGAGGCAGGCATCATAGAACCAGTTCAAGAATCTGATTAGATGACCTCGATGGTGGTTCAGGAGAAGAAACAAAAGGGTGAGAGAAGGATTTTCATAGATCTATAGTAGCTTAATGATGCGTGTGTCCATAACCCATTCCCAATGTCATTTATGGATGAAGTATTATACAATGTCGGAGGGTAGGAGGCCTATTCCTTCACTAACGGTTTTTTTGGGTATCATCAGATCAAGATCGCACCAGATGATAGGAACAAAATGACCTTCACAACAGAGTGGGGTTGTTTTCAATACGTTGTGATGCCATTTGGACTCAAGAATGCACCTGCGATATTTTCCTGCATAGGCATAGCAACGTTCAAGGAGTTCATTTATAACTTCCCGACAGTATATTTTGATGATTGTATAATGTTTGAATTAATGAAGCGCCATGTAGCAAGTCTACGCCTGATGTTGGATACATGTCGCCGACACTAGATCGTGCTGAATTTGAAGAAATGCATATTTTGTGTTCCCTTTGGGATCTTGCTGGGTCACGTAATGTGCAATAAAGGATTGATAGTGGACCCTACAAAGATTGTGGTAATTGTGATTATAGAGGCCCCAAGGAACGTTAGGTAGTTATGTGCGACGTTGGGACATATGAGATACTATCGAAAGTTTATCAAAGCTTATGCCCAGGTTACTGCGCCCATGGAGAAACTACTAAAGAAGGATGTAACATTATATTTAAATGAAGAATGTCAGCACAACTTAGATGTATTGAAAGAAAAGATGGTCACTGCACCGATCTTGGTATTCCCAGATTGGAAAAAGGAGTTTCACGTACATGTGGATGCCTCTTGTATTGCGTTGAGCACAGTGTTAATGCAAGTCGGTGAAGGAGAAATCCACCATCCTATAGCCTTTTGCTGGGCAGCGAAGCCCCCATAGTGAGTTTTTGGCACTTAAAGCCTGAGTTTTGGTCCATGGAATGTAAAGACCCTACAAAATGTGGGTGCGGAGCGGAAGAGTCTAGGGTAGTCCACCCTAAAATATTGTAAATTTAAAATAGAGTGTGTCGACATACCCATGGTCCGTGGACCATGGGATTGTATAAATAGAGCGAGGCTCTAAGGGTAAAAGGCAGTTTTTGAAGTCTGATGAAGTTCTTGGATGATGAAACAGCTTTGAGTCTGTAAGTCCGAGTCTTGGGTTATAGTAAAGGGTAGAGGCTCTACAGCTAAGTGCACAGAGGCCTAGTAGAGTCCGCAGCTGAGTGCGCGGACCCCTGCAGCTGTGTGCGCAGGAAGGAGTCGAGTCTGTATTGGATCAAGCTTTGAAGAGATTAATAATAAAGATCAGTTGATTGTTATATTGTGCATCTAATTCATAGATCTGCAATTGAATGTTATGTGTTGATGATACTTGTTTCTTTATCTGCACGCACTTATATGTATGGCTATGATTAAAGATCGTCTTAGTAATCAATGAACAAACCCTAACTAAGGAAGAATTGGGTAATTAACCTAGATCGCACTACGATTAAGGCTACATAGTTCCACAAAACACTAGAAACTGTGGGGTATGCTTACTCCAGTGAGCGCGAAGGTTGGATCGGGTACTGATCTCCTACATCAAGACATCCCTAGGGTGTGGAAACCTACTTCCAGCACCCTCCCATACTACCTCGGGTGAGACCTCAATCCGTGCTCTACGGACTATTGCCAAAAGGGCCGTAGTACCGGGATTTGCTTGGCTAAACTCACTGCTAAAACTAGGTCAGGTCCCTAGTAGCCAACAAATGGTTCCGTTGCTGGGACCGGGATCTGCCTAAGGGATGTCTGATGTCAGAACACTAGAACACAACGAAGGAGGAAATTGAAGAGTGGCTGGATAAGAAAATTCACGAGTTCATGACATAGGAGAACAGAACTCCACAAGTACTTGAGAAAAGGTGGTTGGATCGCTACGTATATATGGAAATCCATGATATTTTCTTTGCATCCTTTCCATTTGAACTATATGACTGGATCGTGAGATTAGCCAACAGTTAGGGAAGGTATAAGCTAGATCAACCAACAGTGTGGACCCTGGACTTGGTGCACAAGCTAGAAGAATCAGAAGACAAGATCGTGTGGGCTGTGGACCACTTGCTTGACCAGATAGTAGGGGAATTCATCACTGAGTTCATGTAGATACAACCATAAGCTACAACGAATCTGAACGACATTTTCTCAAGGGACTGCGAGGTAGGTACGTCAAATCTTTAAATACCTGATTAATATGTTGTTATGTTAAAAGAGGGTTATGCGAATACATTAATGTTTGGGATGACACAAAGTGGAAAGATCTACCAGGGTAGCGAGGGATTGGAAAACAGTCCCCTGATTTCACCGTCACAAGAAAGTGAGGAAGAGCTCGCTCGATTCTCTCCGAGAAGTGTGGTCAGGTTGATAAAGCAGCGCATTCCGCAGCTACCACGTCCACCCACTTCACCTCCCTCACCGTCATCCCCTCCCACTCCACCTTCATCAATCCCACCATTCAGCATGGCGAATGCGATCAAGCTACCCATATTCAGAGGAGTAGGAAATGAAGACCCAGACTAGTTTTGGTTCGTGGTAAGAGCAGTGTGGGAAGTGCAAGGGGTCACAGATGATAACATTAAGAAGGCTACATTGGTGAGCGCGCTGCAGGATCGCGCGTTGACTTGGTATATCAAGCACTCTAATGATCACCCAAACGCAAGAATGGCAAAGATCTAGAATGCGTTGAACAAAGAATTTAGCCATTTGAAATCCAAAATGCAGTAATCATTGGATTCAAAGAGATCATGATGCTCCCAGGCGAGACCCCCTGGGATCTGGATCAGCGGTTGAAGAGTACGATCCGCGAGGCTAACATGACGCTCATGGACGCGCAACACCATGCATGGTTTGTGGCCTCTCTGACACTGCACCTGAGGACGACACTGTCACAACAGAAGCTTTCAACCCAGGCTAAAGCATTGGAAATGGCGATGAGGTTGCATGAGACCCCAATACAAGATCCTGGGTTGGGAGTTCAACAAATCCACATGCAACTACAAAATCTATGTTTGGAGATGTAGAGTTTGAAGCAGGATAGGACACCACGACCAGAGGTGCGTGAAGAAGTATGGTGTATAAAATGTAAAGGTTAGGGTCATGACAAGGATCATTGTCTAGTATTCGCGAACTACTTGGTAGGAGGGGGGCCAATTCCATTGAGACCAAAAGCCCATGTAGGGCCAAGTGCGACACCAACATTATGGTGTGTGATATGTCAGATAGGGGGGAAACACATGACATACAACTGTCACTTGCTGCAGAAGTATACAGAGGCCCCACAACAAATGTTTTGTAAGTTTTGCAGTTTGATAGGACACGATGAGCACACTTGTCGCAGCTACGAGCTAATGATGGATCGAACACCAGCCTATAGGATGCAAATAGAGATGCGAGGCCTCGACCCAATTGTAGGGATGGCGCACAATGGATTTCAGGGCCGAGGTCGAGGACGAGGAGGAATGGGACCAAGAAGGGGATGCAGATAGTTGATTTGTTACAATTTCGGAGGACTAGGGCACTATGCCCACGATTTCACCAATCCAATGTGGATATCTTGTTCCTATTGTGCTTAGTTTGATGGTGAACCAGTGCATTGTCCTACGTTAATCACAGAGATGCAGGAAAAAGGGGTGCTCTAGCCCCTCTGACTAAGAATATCTAGATGATGAAATCTGAACCTCGTGATGAAGATCCCAATGTAAACATGTTTCTCGGAAGTGGCACGACCACAGGGGAAGATAAGGGGAAGCAACATGAGGAAGATACATGGGTTTGCAAGGCTCCTACAAAGGAACTTGAGTTTGACTTGGAATGCACAAAGGAGACGTTTATGGAAGCTAAGAAGAGCTTCACGGAAGCCTCCACAATAGGTAGTAAGGAACAACCAGAACCGGGGATGGATCCTTCCATGCTTACTACCTTTCTAGAGACCTGCATGAATATGTTGTTTAAATGACTACAAGAGTTGATCACTTGATGCGCAGGGTTGGGAGAACCATGCGTAGTCCGGAAATTAGGAAAGCATACATTACGCACTGGGAGGGAGATGAGATTGACGACGTAGATTTGTGAATATGAAATGGAATAAGCTATCTTGGACTGGGGGTTGGATGCAAATGTGTTACCTATGCAAACCTGGGAACGCATGGGCATGCCCGCATTGCAGTGGTCCCCTATTCAATTACGAATGGCAAACCAGCAAACGATCATGCTCATGGGATGACTGCAAGGAGTAACAGTTGACATTGAAGGCGCGAGCATGCAGACAAACTTTGAAGTGATAGAGATTGTCGATGACAATAATCCTTAATTCGCACTATTAGGAATAGACTGGGAAACTAATATGAATGGAGTCATCAATCTGAAGAAGAGAAAGATGATATTCGAGAAAAAATCACTACGCGTAGTAGTCCCGTTAGACCCATCCGAAGGAGCACGCTACACTGAACTCGTGCGCGACAATGAGCTGGATTGCATTTACCAAATAAGTGTGTAGGACAAGGAATGTGTGAACCCGACTATAGATGGAAGAATCTTATCGGAGTGCAACAGCTCTTGCACTTTGGATTCGAATGAGGAAGTAGAACATTGGCAGAACTGGTTACAAGAGGTGACGACGCTAAATTGCAACATGATGATGAGATCGCTCCATTTCGTAATGACAGAAGCAAGGTAACTACCAACACAGGGTGATGGAGTAGTGGTAGAGAAATTCCTAGACAAAGTTGAAACGTAGTACCAAACCAGCAACAATACACGACGATGAAAGAGAAACGGTGCACAACACCTATACACAGATGGAGTACACATCCAAAGACCATGATATGTTGGCACGAGGGTAAAAGGTGGATGTGATTATAAATGGGAAGCTCCCAGCACCAAACTAAAGTCAGGCAGCCAGGACAGAGAAGGTTGCGCGTTCCCTAGTATTGACGAACGTGGACTATGCCGTCTACAACCAAAGTAAGGGTCGACACTAGAATTTAACTGCGGCAGCAGAAAAAATGATGCGCACCACAAAAGTGCCACATAGAAGCATTCAAAAGGGTATGCGGGATCCTGAGCAAGGTTCACCAGGTCAGACAGACTGCTTGGGACTGGCACGTACCAACGGTTCGATGGGCCTCTAGGGCTATGTACAAGAATCTGAGCGCGGAGACGACCTCAGAGTCGAGGCCATAGGTTTGCAAGGAAGGCATCCTCACATAATTGGAATGACTCATAGGGACCAGGGCAAAGGAATTATGCCACCGCGCAGGAACAACCTTATGCAAATACAAGGAGCCGTTCGACAAGGGTACTTGAAAATTCGCGAACTCGAAGAAGATCGAGTCTGGCTGAGGATGAAAAGTAGGATCCTAGATGAAGAAATCAACAAACTGGAAACCAAAATCACACATATAGGCTGCGCAGAGAAACTAAGCCCAACAGAACAAAAGGTAGGTAGCCATGCTACTACACTGGAAGAATTGGTGGCTCTGCTACCATGGTTGTGGCCGCACTTCACTGGACAAAGGAACCAAGGAAGCGCACCGTATAAGGACGAATGCAACATGTTGATGGATGCAAGGGTAATTGAGGGGTGCCCGTAGACTAGGCTGGCAGGTGTAGGGATGCTTCGCGTAGGTGGTGTCCCCACCTGACTAGCCGTAGAAAGCACAGTCTCAGCACTCCAAGCAGTTGAAAGAAAGTGCAGGACTATAAACAAGTCTATAGGAGAACTGCGTGGGAAGAAGGTTATGTGCAGGGACAATATCTCACAAAAATCACGGTCGCGCATAAGGGGCTGCGTTGCTGCACGAATAACCTAGAAGGTGACCGTTGATGTCACTGTTCATGACAAGAGGTCCAATTTAACACAAAAAGGAGTGGGCAACAGGCAATTAAGGCAAGAATTAAAAGCTAGATTCGGGATGATCTACCACCAAGAAGGTATTAATGACTTGGAAGTCGAGGGAATGGGCGAATTCAAATTCAAACAAAACTATAAAATCCCTTGGGCTAGCCTCAAGGATACATTTGGTTGTTTAAGATTTGAGCTAGTACAGAGCATTGAGCACCAAGCACTCTTGCCACCTTTGAGTACACAACTGAACAGATCTAGTGTAGATACAATGAATGCTGCAAGAAACAGAGTGTGCTTCACAAAAGTTACCGCAGAGCCTCGTATGGACCAGGAGGGGTCGGGAGACGTGGCAGTTGCACCAGAGGTACCAAAGTCACTCCGCATGCCATGCCCACAGAAAGATAAAAAACCAATGGGGTTAGTTCGGGTATCACCACAGAACCCACGATTTAGTAAATTGTCAATGGTGAAGAAGGGCAAAGCTGTCACTCTTGAAACAGAGGCAGAGGAGGAGGAAGATTTGCAAGCCCTGAACACCCAAATTGAACCACAAGATGATGAGGTGGAGAATGTCTCCCAAGTATCGTCAACGATAAAGTTACCTCCCTACATCCCGCCATGGAAGGGGAAAGCCAAGATACCCAAGGACTTGGAGACCACAAAGAGTGCACTCTAGACCCCGCTCCTTCTTGATGAACTAAGGTTTGATGGACCACTGCTGGGAAGGGTACCAAACATGAATTTCGAAGACTGGGACCTCACGGACAGCAAGAAGATTCCCCAGTTGGCTACAGAGAAATTGATAAAACAGAAATGGCTACGCAAAGTAGAGAAGGCTGGGTTACTCCATCTACGATGGATACCCCACTACCACCGCATGCCCGTCACCATCTTTGTCATACGGCAGCTGCTATGTTTGGTCCATGATGGGTATCTTTGGCTGGAGGAGTTGATTCCCATCATGGCTGACTTAATTCACAAGATTTCCCGATTACTAGTCCAAGGGAACGACCCCAATGCCATAACAGGAAAGAGCAATGACTCGATTCTCGCAGAAGCAATGAAAGCCAAATATAAGCTGGAGAAGAAGAAGAGAGGATACGCAATAGCAAGCATCAAGGACTGGGGGGTGCACGTAGCTACCCAGCTACTGGCCGGTAAGTTGATGAGGAAATATCATGCAGATGAAGTACCAGCAATTGAAATTCCGTTGGTAGAACAGTGCACTGAGGGGGTCTAGTTCAACGGGGCACGGTTCCTCTGTGACAAATTTTTGACAGACTGTAGAGAGGCCTAGGAGCAGGGTAAGACCTTCCATTATGTGTGTTTGCTCTTATCCATCCTATTGGTTGTAGGAGAGCTACCGGAGCACAACCAATTTCCCATGGTCGAGGGTGACCTACTCGAAGCCGCGAGGTATGCCTCGCTATGGGCAACAAAATACGCGACAAGGATTCGCGAAATAAAGGTGTTTTTACTGTTTGTAGAGGCAAGTATAGGAACATGGATCAACCATAGGCTGCACTTGTCACTGATAGTACATAACAATTTACAAAGCGCGATGAAATTCAAGGTGGATATGCATAACCTATATATCCGTGCCCGCAAGGATCCCGCGTGCACATGGGTAAACGTCCCATTCATTGCAACAGGTAATGCAATCTTTATGGTAATGGAATCATGGCCTCCGGAGTGGCGCGCCCCAGACTTGGCCACAATGGAGAAGATTGTTGAGTAGTAGCAGAGGAAGGATGCCAAGTTGCGCCTTGCGTGGCTGGCTGAAAAAAGGCGCAAGGAACAAGAGAAGGTCACACAGCTGAAGGCGGCCAAGGTAGCAGCAGCAGCACAGACAGAAAAGACCATAATCGCACTGAACAGGGAGCCTGATGAGGGCTAGGAAATGTCCATGGAGCTGGACACATAGGGGGAGGATCAGCCAGAGGTATGCATGGACCCTGCCCCGACTCAACTCAGGAGGCCGCACACCCAGGAGAAAGCAGCACCGTGGAAAATTATAAAGATATAAGGGTCAATGGATGCCTTGGAGGAATTACTAACGAACCAGATGATTGTGTTGGGGGTGCTTAGAGAGTAGCTGTAGGCATTACGAGTGTGACCCCCGAGAATCATTCCACCACACGGCGCAACAGGGCCATCCGATAAAAATCAACTAGTGCGTGCCCACACAACACCCACAATTGGATTACTAGAAGGCGCAGTTCTAGCAGCAACCGAGGGCGACGGGGCCACGAAGAAGGGTTGGGGGTTGAATTTGGCTGCCCTTCCCAGGGAGACCCTACACCAGCTGCAAGATGGGGTAATCACTGAGCTTCGCACCAGGGAAGACCGCGCCCTCTAGGTCTTAATGGAGAAAAAGGGAAATCTTGAGCAGATCAATCTATAGCGTAATGACCTGGTTGTACACACCCAAGGATTGGAACAGGCCATGGAGGAGGCCTGTAGCAGCGTACCAGAATTGGCTATGCTAGCGGAACTCCCAACAGCCAAAAAGATTCACCACATGGCGGCAAGATTTTGTAGGGCCCAAGAGGAGGCCACGAAAGTTCAGTTGGAGCTGAACTTGCAGATCACTGAGCTACGGCTGAAAGCGCAACCCTCTACACCCCCAGAAGTTAGAGAGTAGTGCCACCGCGCCATTCAATCAGGGCTAGAAGCGATAGAGCATGCGGTACAAGACTGGACAGGATTGTTGGATCAATCCTTCCTCACGCTCACTTCATTGCAACAAGATCCAACCATATAACAGTTGGAGGCAGAAGCATGGCAGCTACAGTAGGCATACGACAATATTAGAGGGACCGCATAGATGATTTCCCTTACTCAACATCTTGCTAGAATGAAGGAGGCCCAGGCTCTCAAGGAACAGGTGGATGATGCGCATCAGAAAGAAGCAATTCTTAAATCACACATTCAGCCTTAGCTCGAGGAAGCCTTCCTAGTCACCGCCACAATCGAGGAGAAATTGGCACAGATGCAGAATGCATCTATGCTAAGGCAAGAAGGTGTCCCTGACAATGATGCATCAGAGATTCGTGCCCAACTGATACAACAGACAACAGAAGAGTGCGTTACTGACGTAAGCGAAGCGCAGAAGTTGCTGGATGGACTCTGTGCAAATATCAATGCACCAACCGAGTGACTCAGGACGAGTCATGTTTATTGTGTTGGGTGCTTGTTGGGTAGTAGAGCCCCCATAGTGAGTTTTTGGGGCTTAAAGCCTGAGTTTTGGTCCATGGAATGTAAAGACCCCGCAAAATGTGGGCGCGGAGTAGAAGAGTCTAGGGTAGTCCGCCCTAAAATATTGTAAATTTAAAATAGAGTGTGTTGGCCTACCCATGGTCTGCGGACCATGGGATTATATAAATAGAGCGAGGCTCTAAAGGTAGAAGGCATTTTTTGAAGTCTGATGAAATAGTTCTGAGTCTGTAAGTCCGAGTCTTGGGTTATAGTAAGGGGTAGAGGCTCTGTAGCTAAGTGCGTAGAGGCCTAGTAGACTCCGCAGCTGAGTATATTAACCCCTAAAACTGTGTTCATAGCTAGGAGTCGAGTCTGTATTGGATCAAGCCTTGATGAGATTAATAATAAAGATCAGTTGATTGTTATATGGTGCATCTGGTTCATAGATCTGCAATTGACTGTTATGTGTTAATGATACTTGTTTCTTTATCTACGCGCACTTATATGTATGGCTATGATTAAAGATCGTCTTAGTAATTAATGAACAAACCCTAATTAAGGAAGAACTGGGTAATTAACCTAGATCGCAGTATGATTAACGCTGCGTGATTCCACAAAACACCAGAAACTGTGGGGTACGCTTACTCCAGTGAGCATGAAGACTCGATCGGGTACCGATCTCCCACATCAAGAAATCCCTAGGGTACAGAAACCTAGTTCCAGCACCCTCCCATACTACCTCAGGTGATACCTCAGTTTGCGCTCCATGGACTGTTGTCGAAAGGGCCGGTAGTACCAGGATTTACATGGCTAAACTCACTGTTGAACCTGGTCAGGCCCCTAGTAGCCAACACCTTCGCAATTAGGAAGCTATCAAAGGCTGAGAAGAATTATTCAACGACTAAGTGCGAAGGATTGGCCATGGTGTACGCATTGTAGAAATTTAGGTACTATTTGTTAAGAGGGCATCTCAAGATGTACACAGATCACTCTACTTTGAAATGCCTAGTCAATAAGCCTGTATCAGGGAGGAAGATATGCAAGTGGTTGTTATTACTTCAGGAGTATGAATTTGAAGTCATTGTGAAGCCAGGTAGGTTAAATGCAGGACCTGACCATCTATTGTGGATTGAAAAAGGCAAGGAGCCCAATAATCTGGAGGAAGGGTTACCATATGGGCAGCTCTTTGCGATGCGCATAGTGGATGATCATTTTGCTGATATTGTTCACTTATTGACTACGGGGATGGAACTAGAGGGATATACAAGTCAACAAAAGAAGGAATTAGTGGTGTGTGCAATAGATTTTTCAGTTATTGCATGGCATTTGTATAAAATGGGTGTAAATTAAATATTGCAAAGGTATGTGCCAGATGTTGAGTGGGATACTATTCTCGTTGAAGCTCATGGGGGAGTTGTGGGAGGTCATTACGCAGACAAGGAAACTGCGTAGAAGATGTTGTGCATAGGTCTATGGTGGCCAACACTACACAAGGATTCCAAGGCGTACTGTAAGGCATGCGATGCGTGTTAAAGAACTGGTAGACCATCATGAAGGGATGAATTGCCATTACATCCTCAAGTATCTTTTTAGCCATTTGAGAAATGGATGATTGATTTTTTTGGGCCAATTTAGCCTCTAGGAAAGAAAACAGGTGCACGCTATATCATCACCACGACAGAATATCTAACTAGATGAGCAGAAGCATGACCACTTAACGATTGTAAATGGGCTACGACAACAAATTTTTTGTTTGAGTATGTCTTAACCATATTTGGCTACACATAAGTGTTGATGAGTGACAGAGGTACACACTTCCTAAACGAAATGATCAACACACTGACTAGAGAATTCCAGGTATACCATCAGAAGAGTACACCATATCACCCACAGGCCAATGGAACTGTTGAAGCCTTCAATAATATTTTAGAGAATACACTTACGAACATCTGCAACGCGCAACGAAATAATTGGGATGTGCACGTACCTGTAGTACTATGGGCTTATAGAACTACTTGTAAGAAGTTGACAGGGAAAACATCATTCAGATTGGTATACGAGGTCGAAGTTGTAATGCCAATGGAGAATATTGTGCTTAGCCTCCACCATGGTAGCTCTCACAGGTATGGCGGATCGCAAGGCCTTGGAGGAATGGCTTGCGCAACTGATGGAACTAGAATAATATTGATTTTTGGCAGGATTTCATCAACAAGTATAGAAGGAACGTGAAAAAGCATGGTATGATTGCCATATCAAGATTCAAACTTTCAATGTAAACAATCTAGTCTTGTTATATAATAGTAAATTCACTAAATTTCTAGGTAAATTCCCAATGCTTTAGATAGGGCCATATATTATCAAAGAAATTACAGATGGAGGTGCAGTTCAACATGTGAAGCTGAATGGGGAACCTTTCCCGAGAAGAGTGAATGGGAGCAGATTGAAGTTGTATGCAGGGTATCCTTCATAATGACTATATGTCACTAGGATAGTCTTAGTGCTCTAGGTAGTTGTAAGGGAGCGCACGACTCTAAACTAAACTGCCTAGTTTGGAGAACAATGCAGTAAGCAAACTACATGGAGAGTGATGAAGATACAACCCATAAATTTTCAAGTAGAAAGCTGTGCGAAGGAAGCTGCACCATGGAGGATTACATCGCGTAGCACAATAGGAAAGTGACTGTTGGAGTTACTATTCCTGATCTGGTAGCCAAAAGATTGTTAAAAGGAGTAGGGTGGCAGAATTTAAGGAAAAAATCTTTGAACATCTACCACCAAAACATCATTTATTATCAGAAATTGTGGGGAACGGTTGGATTTGAATTCAAAATCCCCTATAAATTACATGTTCTAGTCCAACAAAGAACACTTTGTGCTCTAAAACAATTTAGTGCATTTTGATGTCTGTCGTGTATGAGCCAAGCGTTTTGGGAGGAATTTGTGACTTGGCCCTCATTTGTAGACTGTTATGCAGAAGAACGCAAATTATTCATTGAGAAAATGACTTCCACTAACCTCACTGAAGCAATTAGTTCAGAAGCAGCTGTGTCCGACTCGCCAAAATCGGAAGTTGTAAATATGGAAGCTTTGACTCCTGTCTCTACAACACCGAGGTCACTTAGGCCAAAGCCTACCCCTATGAAAGATACTATAATAGCCAAATCGAAGAAGGACAAGAAGAAGAAGTCGGTGCTGGTGCGCGCCTCCCCCATAAAGCACACTGACACGCAAGAACATAAGAAAGATAAGCAAGTGGAGAATGTAGTGGACCTGGAGGTAGAAGAAGCCCAGGGAACAGAAGACATTTATGCTAAAGGAATGGAACCCATAACCAGGCTACTCAATTATCCACAAAAGGGAAAAGAAAAGGTCATGAAGGACCCAGATTCTGAGAAGTTCACCATATCCATGCCCCTACTACCTGAGCAAGTCCCATTTGAAGGTCTGCAGCTTGAGCAGATCTCAGCATTGAAAATGGAGGATTGGAACCTTGCAGACCACGCTAAGTTTCCACACATGGTGACAGACAAGTATATGCCTATAGTCTATTATGAAAAATCAAGAGTTATAACATTGGAAATGAAGGAATGGGTCTGTGGTGTCGAGCACTCAGGGTTTCTCAATTTACTATGGGTGCCACATTATCACTGCACCCTCATTAACACAATCTATGTGCACTAGCTTCTCAAATTGGTGCATGATGGTTTTCTATGGCTAGGAGGGCCTAGACCCATTACAGACATGCTTATTCACAAAATCACGCATCTTCCTTATAAGGGCGTGAACTTGTCCAAGGAGTTTGGTGGAAAGACTGGGGAAAATGTCCTTGTGGAAAGGATGAAGAGGGATTATGGCCTCTTTAAGAATTCACGAGGATATTCAATAATTTCTATCATAGACCTGATAGTTCAATTGGCTGCCCAAATTTTAGTAGGGAAGGTAATGAGAAAATGTCGCCCGGATGAAGTTCTGGCGCCTGTAGTTTCCCTAGCTGCACAGTGCGTGAAAGGTGTACATTTCAATTTGGAAAGATATCTCTCTCAGGAGTTCCTGGAGAATGTCTATGAAGCCCAGAAAAAGACCAAGTCATTCCACTATGCTTGTTTGTTATTGTCAATTGTGCTAGTTGCATGGAAATTGCCAGAGAATAGCCAATTTCCTCTACTTGAGGAAGGATTGTCGGAGGCAACACAGTTCGCTTTCTTATGGGGCACAAAGGATGTCGTGCTGATTTTAGAGATAAAGATATTTTGGGTTCTTATGGAAATGGATCTCCACATGGCCATTAATCAGCATCTGAGGTTGTCCCCAACCTTGTTCATGCAGCTGTTAGCCTACGCGACATTCAAGGCTGACTTCCACAGAGTATACATCCAAGTGTGGAAGGATCCCAAGCAGAAATGCCATGAATTATCTTATTTGGTGACTGAAACAGATATGCAGGAGGATGTAGTGAAATGGCCTGCAGTGTCGTGCGCCCCATTAGACTTAGTTGCACGACCAAGCACGGGTGCAAAGAGTTAAGTCGTGCATAAAAGAAAGGAGGTAGTTAAGCAAGCTGCACGTAATATGGCAACACAGAAAAATAAGGAAGCGACTAAAAAGGATCGTGTTAAGCAAGAACATGCTACCAAGGAGCAAGTAGAACAGGAACAATGTGAGTCACAAAAAGGTGACAAGTCACCTTCACCGGAGATAAAGGAGGAAAAAATTTCAAGGCAAGGAGGCAGAGGCAGTGAAGGAAAAATCACCCCATTTATTATGAAGAAAGGGGGCAAGGATGAGCAGGGTGGTAAAAGCAAAAAGAAGAAATCAGATACATCACAGGTTGATCCCATGGTGTTAGCAAAAGGCGATCTTGATGAGATCGACAAGAAAATTAGGGATGACACAACTGAGGTGTTGCAGTAGTTTGAGCAACACTACATGTAGACACTAGGGAGAGTCCAGAAGGATATATGCAAGCTTCAGATCCAAGAAAGTAGAATACAGGTAGGCACTAGACAAGCGAGCGGGGTGCCTAGGACAAACTAAGTAGTAGAGCTAGTAAGGACCACGGATCTCATAACTATACTATTTCCCGACGGGTCCATTTGCATAGAGTCCGCCGACAATCAGATTATCCTTAGTACAATTAAGAACATGGGACTGAATATATTGATGCTCTCCAATGAGACTGTCCACACACTGCATATAGGGGTTGCAGATGAATTGAGAACTAAGGAGCAATGCACCTTTAACCTCATGAGTGAGTACAAAGTGAACAATGAGCAGATGTTCACTTAAAAGATGGAGGACTTTAAGGAAAAGGAGGCACTTCAAAAATGTAGTTCAAGTCTGGATTCAGCAATGGTAGAGGCATGCAAGACAGTGCCTCAGCTTCATATCCTAGAGGATGCACAACTAGAAGCCAAGATCAAAAAACTAGCCATTGGTGTGTGTGAGCTAAAGAAGAGGTTGTCCAAGTCGCGTTTGAGCTCAACATGAAGGTCACAAAGCTGTAGTTAAAATTGCAGCCCATGACTCCACCTAAGGTCCAAGAGAACCTTAGAGTTGCGATAAAGGAAGGCATGGCTACCTTGGATGCCATAGTCACTGACTATGTGACATTGTTTGAACATGCTATGGAGCTAGTAACCAATCTACAGGAGGATTTGAACCTGCAGACGCTGAACATAGAGGTAAGTGAGCTGCAACACAAATATGACAAAGTGAGGGCAACTACGTGCTCCATAGCACCAATGTAGCGCCTTGATAAATTACAGGAAGGAAAGAAGGTCCTAGCACATGTGGAGGAAGTGAAGAAGAAGGAGGCCTTGCTAAAGTCTAGGTTACAACCTTGGTTGGAGGAGGCTTATCAAGTCATGAATAATATTCAGGATAATCTTAAAGGGTTGAAGTAGAAACAACAGACAATTAGGCCGGCCGTAGAAGGCCCAGCCACAAAAAAGTGGTTGAGGAAGTCAAGCAGGCAGCAACGCAGAGTGCTGCTGAATTTGCATTGATCCAGGTGGAGCTGGGGGATTTTCACAGTAAGATCACAGCACCAGCCAAGTGACTCCAACATGAGTCACAATTTTTGTGTTGCGAGCCTATTGGGATGGGGTCCCCTGGGTCAGTTTTGGGGTTAAGATAACCCAAGTTTTGATACAATTGTGTAATTCATGTAAAGTCTCCATAGTTTGTGGATGCAGAGTGCGTAGATGATTAGGAGTCAAAGGAGTTTAGCCCCTTGTTTTATGTAAAGAGTCAGTTTTAGATCCACCCATGGTCCACAGACTAGGGCATTGTATGAAAAATGATATAAATAGGCGTGTCTTAGAGAGTCTAAGGCATGTTTTTGATAAGAATTGATTATGGCTGAGAAGTGATAGTGAATAGAAGTTAATTAGATAGGAGAAGAAAGGCTCTGCAGCTGACTATGTAGAGACCTAGGTAGAGTCCGCAGCTAAGTGCACGAACCCCTGCAACTGTGTGCTCAGGATAGTATTGACTCTGTAACCTTGAATTGAAGATCAATAAAGAGAGTTTCTGAAGAATTCTTGCATATTTGTGTGATTCTCTAGAATAAGTGTTAGTGATGTACACAATGCATGTTAAGTATTTTCACGAAGACTCTCATGTTTACTAATAACTTCAAGTAAATCTGCGCAAACCATAATTTGCGACTACTCTCTGATGGACATAAGTAGATAGATTGACTGTTAAAGGTCCATAAAGACTGATTGTGGACCTTCGAAAGGTCTAAAGGCCATTTTGAAAGAGTTGTAGCAGTGTTCCCTAAGAGTTTATTGATCTTCAAGAAGGTAGATATGAGGCACCAATAGACATCACACTAGTCTCTGGATGTAGAAACTTGGTTCTTGCATTCCCTTATACTGCTTCGAGTGAGACTACAGCCTGCATTACGCGAGGTTTTTCCGAAAGGGCCAGTAGTGTAGGGATTTGTTGGTTGGTGCAACTAACTCTGAACATGGGTCAGGACCCCCCTAAGCCAACAACACTTGCTGAGAGCATCTTCCACCATGTTCTCTTTACCTTTGATGTACCTAATCGTAAAATCAAACTCATTGATCGTGGCCAACCATCTAGCCTACCTAGTGTTTAGATTCAACTAGTCAAACAAATATGTAAACCCAATATGATCACTCAAAAGTACAAACCTCCTGCCAAGAAGATAGTTCCTCCACATCTTCAATGCATTTATGATCAATTATAACTCAAGATCATTTATTGGGTAGTTCTACTCATGCTCGTTTGGCTTCCATGAATCATATCATACCACCTGTCCATATTGCATAAGGACTCCACCAAGTCCTCTCTTCAAAGCATCTATGCATACTACAAACTCTTTTTCTGGATCTGTAATCTGTAGCACCGGTGCATGTGTGAACAAGTGATTAAGCTGCTCAAAGCTAGCCTCACACTCCTCTATCCATTCAAACTTCTTACCTTTCATTTGCAATGATGTGATAGGATACGAAATCTGCGAGAAGTTAATGATGAACCTCCTATAGTAGCCTACCAACCCCGTGAAATATCTCACCTCATCCACATTCTTAGGAGCTACCCACTCCATGATAACCCTTATCTTCTCTTGATCTACTGCAATTCCCTCCTTGGAGACAACATGCCCCAAGTAGTGTACCTCAGTCTAAAAGAAACTACACTTGCTGAGTTTATCATAAAATTGATGCTTCCTCAACAACCTCAACACTGATTCTAAATGCTTAACATGCTCTGCCTCATTTTTACAATATACCAGTATATCATCAATGAACACAATAACAAGCTTATCCAAATATGGACACAACACACTATTCATCAAGGACATAAATGTAGCTGGAGAATTATTTAAGCCAAATGTAACTACGAAAAAATCATAATGCCCATACCTGGTCCTGAATGTAGTCTTGTAAATTTCCTCCTCTTTGATGCATACCTGATGGTATCCAGATCTCAACTTGATCTTGGAGCACATTGCTGCTCCCTTTAGCTAATTAAACAAGGCATCAATCCTCGGAAAAGGGTACCTGTTCTTGATGGTCACTTTATTCAACTTCTTTTAGTCAATGCCTAATCTGTGAGTACCATATTTCTTCTTCACAAACAATATTGGTGCGCCCCAAGGTGATACACTTGGCATAATCTATCCCTTGTCCAACATTTCCTTCAACTACAACTTTAACTCAACCAACTTAGGTTGTAGAAATTTTGACTGTAGATTAACCTGATAATGCAATATAACTAAAGCAAAATACTTCAATCTACTTCTACAATCAAACTTGTGAATGCTTAAAATATTTGAGCAAGATCAAGCTAAACACATATAACCAGAAGTAGAATCAATGCACATGAAACACATAAAAGCACTCTAGGGAAAGCCTTAGCTAAAAACCCCACTATCTATATTATCATACAAGGTGGAAATATATCAGAATTACACAAATATTTATCTCTTACAGCTAGCCAACTCTCAGTACAATCCTCCTGGATGCTCACAGGCAAACAATGTTGGGTTGTGTTATATTCTTGCCATGACTAGCCCACGTAGTTAATTGGGGGGTTAGAAGGGGGGCGGAGCCCCCCCCTTTGTTGCGCTGATTACGTAGTGAGGGGAGTCACATGGGGTTTGAGGAGTGAAAGTAACCCCACTTTATGGGGTCCAGGGTAATGCCCCAGAAAATTTTGGTTTTTGACCCCATGTTAGGTTGCGCGGACATACCTATTATTTTGTGCATGATTTCCGCACATGGTTTTGGATGTGATGGTTTTCAATCCATGGTTTTGGACACAATGGTTTTCAGTCCATGGTATTGGACGCTTCGGCGTGTATAAATATGTATTGTAACATTGAAAGAAACATAATGAAAAATCAATCTGGTAGTCCTGGATTTGGGATCCAGGTGAAAATCTTTATGTATATGTGTTTTATGTGTTATGCTCTCGCATTTTTTATTTTCTATGTTTTAGAACTTGTATGCAGGTAATTTCTATACGGGGTTAAAACCTACATTTGGTATCAGAGTTGTTTTGGCTTTAAGGAGACACCTTTGTTGCTGAGGGGTTTCGCTTGGGCCTGTGGTAGACCCTGTTTAGTGGGAGATCTGCGAGATCGACTCTGGTGGTGAAAGAAGATGGCGAGAAGTGGAGAGATAGAGATAGAGAAATTTAATGGTCAGAGGTTTGAGTTGTGGAAACTCAAGATGGAGGATCTATTGGTGGATAAAGATTCATGGATCATGGTAGATCCAGGGACTAAACCAACGGGAGTGTCCGATGAAGAATGGAAGAAGTTAGATCGGAAGGCAAAGAGCACAATACGATTGTGTGTCTCAGATTTAGTATTGCTGAATGTATCATGGGAAGCTACGGCTAAGGCTTTGTGGAACATGTTAGGGACTTTGTACCAGTCTAAGTCTCTGGTGAATAAATTGTTCCTGCGGAAAAGGTTGTATAACCTAAGGATGAAAGATGGAGACTTGGTGACAGAGCATCTGAACGCATTTAATACTGTGGTAAGTCAGTTATTATCTATTGATATTAAAATTTCAGATGAAGATAAGTGCATCAGTTTGTTGTGTTCTCTACCAGATTCATGGGACAGTTTGGTTATTGCAATAGGTAGCAATACAACTGCCTTGCAGTTTGATGAAATAGTCTCATCCTCACTAACGGAGGAGATAAGACAGAAAAATATGGAGAGCCAGAATGGTGATGCCTTGTCTGTATGAGGACAGTCCCAAAACATAAAAATAAAAAATAAAATAAGTCATCGAGTGGGAGATATAAATCTAGAGGGATATCTAAATCTCCAGGAAAACCTGTAAAGCTGGTGTGCTGGAAATGTGGAAAGGAAGGGCACTACAAAAGGGACTATAAATCTAAAGCTCCTGACAAAGGAAATGGATTTGATGATGATCCTTCTGCAGAGGTGAAAACCACCTCAGATGAAGGTGTGGATGTGTACTTGGCTTCTTCAAGTACACTTGTAGATCATGAGACATGATTGATTGACTTCGGTGCATCCTTTCACTTCACTCCCCATAAAGAGTGGTTCTGCGAGTATGAGAAATATGATGGTGGTGATGTCTTCTTGGGGGATAGCAGAAAGGCTAGAATCATTGGTCACAGAAAAGTAAAGTTGAAGTTGTAAGGTGGAAGGGTTAGAACACTTCCAGGTGTTCTGCATATTCCTGCATTAGCTAGAAATCTGATTTCTGTAAGAAAGTTGGATGATGCTAGTGCAAAACCATTGTTTGAGAAGGATACCTGTAAGATGGTTCGAGGGGCACTAGTATTTATGCGAGGAGTTTGAATTAGAACTCTGTACAAGCTACAAGGTGTCACTACTGTTGATGGGTGCAACACTTCCATGGTTCCTGAAAGTGGAGTAGAAAATATAGTGGTCTTTAGAGAGAAGACATGATGTGGCATCAAAGGCTTAGACATATTAGAGTGAAGGGCCTTCGAATACTTCATGGTAAAGGTATGGTAGAAGGTATGAGTAATAGCTCTCTGGATTTTGATTTTTGTGAAAATTGTGTATATGGGAAGCAGAATCAGGTGAGTTTCCCCTCTGGTGGTAAGAGGGCGAAACAGATATTAGATCTTGTGCACAGTGATGTGTTTGGACCTGTGAAAGTTCCATCACTGGGTAAGTCTATGTACTATGTATCATTTATAAATGAGTTCTCAAGGAATACATGGATATATTTTTTTAAGAAGAAATCAAAGTCTTTGACAGGTTTAAAGAATTTAAGGCTCTGGTGAAAAACCAAATAGAGAAGAAGATAAAGGTGCTGATAATAGACAATGATGGAGAGTTTTGCAGTAAGGAATTTGAATAATTATTTAAGAAGTGTGGTATAGCACAGAAGAAGACTACTCCATATACACCTTAGCAAAATGGAGTTACAGAAAGAAGGAACAAGACGTTGATTGAAAGGGAAAGAAGCATGCTCAGTGGTGCCGGGTTAAGACAAGAATTCTGGGAAGAGGCGGTGGAGACAGCATGTTACCTGGTTAATACATCACCTTCGTCAGCGTTGGAGGATAAGACTCCACAAGAGGTATGGATTGGTAAGAAACCCTCTCTTTCACATCTGAGGGTATTTGGATGTGATGCATATGTACATGTTCCAAAGAAGAAAAGAACCAAGTTAGATAGTAAATCTGAAAAGTGCATCTTTATTGGGTATAAGGATGGTTAAAGGGTTATAAGCTTTGGATCCCAATAACAAGGAAGGTTGTGTACAGCCGAGATGTGGTGTTCAAAGAGGTGAAAGATGTTATTAAACATGAAGTCCAACCAAAGGAACCTGAGAAAATAGAGTTTGAGCTAAAGGAGGAAGAATCAAACTCTACAGCAGGGGAGGAATAAGAAGATGAAGAGCCATTAACTTGGGGTGTGAGAAGGTTAGTTCAAGAAAGAAGGCAACCAGAAAGGTATAGTCCATTTGCTTTTTGTTCATATTTTGCTTTATCTATTAGTGATAATGATCCCAGAACTGTGAAGGAAGCTATAGATTCAAAGGATGGAAAACTCTAGAAAGAGGCCATGGTTGATGAAATGGCATCTTTGCACAAAAATGATGCTTGGGATCTGGTGGAGTTGCCGGCTGGAAGGAAACCCATTGGAAACAAATGGGTGTTCAAGAAGAAGACAAATGCAGAAGGAAAGGTGGAGAAATAAAAAGCTCAGTTGGTAGCAAAAGGTTATTCCCAGGTGCCGAGAATTGATTTTGGTGGTGTTTTTCTCTCCTGTTGCCAAGGTAACTTCTATTAGATTACTTTTATCTATTGTTGCTACTTTTGATTTTAAGGTAGAACAGATGGATGTGAAGACAACATTTCTTCACGGGGATCTAGAAGAGGAGATGTACCTGAAGCAACCTAAAGGTTTTGCAGTGAAGGGTAAGAAAGAACTGGTATGCAAGTTAAAGAAGACTCTGTATGGGTTAAAATAGTCACCATGGATGTGGTATCAGAAATTTGATACATTTATATAGGGACTTGGCTTCACCAGAAGCAAAGCAGACAACTATGTGTATTTTAAATTAATTGGTGACCATGTTATTTATCTGGTCTTGTATGTGGATGATATGTTACTCGTTGGAAATGACAAAGAAATTATCAAGGATTTGAAGACCCAATTTTCCTCCAAATTCGACATGAAAGATCTTGGTGTTGCAAACTATATTTAGGGCATGGAAATTAAAAGAGATTAGGCAAAGAGGAAGCTCTCGTTAAACCAGAGGAGGTATGTTGAGACAATATTGCAGAGGTTTAATATGCAGGATAGTAAACTGGTGAAGGTTCCTATTCCTATAGATGTAAAGTTATCTACTAAACAGTGTCCTAAGGCACAAGAAGAGGAAGAAGACATGTCCCATGTTCCATATGCAAGTGCAGTAGGAAGCTTGATGTATGCAATGGTCTGTACTAGACCATACATTGCACATGCAGTGGGAGTATTGAGCAGGTTTATGTCAAAACTAGGGAAGTAGCACTGGACAGCAGTGAAGCGGGTTTTCAGGTTTTTGCGTCGCACTAGTGATTATGGTTTGTGCTACTAAGGAAGACCAAGATTGGATAGAGTGTTGGATATTCATGGCTTTGTTGATGTAGACCGGGTTGGAGATCTGGATCAGAGAAGATCTATGAGTGGGTATGTGTTTAACCTATTTGGAGGTGCAGTCAGTTGGATGAGTAAGAAACAATCTATAGTGGCACTATCAACTACAAAGGTAGAATACATGGCAGCCACTCATGCAAGCAAGGAAGTAATTTGGTTGCAAAGATTGTGTTGAAATATGGGGTTAGTACAGGGAGCGATAAGGATAGACTGTGACAGCCAAAGTGTAATTTTCTTGGCAAAGAACCCTACATATCATTAAAATACAAAGCACATTGATGTTTAGTATCACTTTGTGAGGGATATGATAGAAGACAAAAAGGTGTTGCTAGTAAAGGTGGACACTTTGAAGAATACTGCAGATGCATTGACAAAATCTATGAGCTCTAGGAAGTTCTCTTGGTGTAGAGAAACAATGGGTGTTGCAGGGCTAGATAAATGACTAAGCTCTCTTGTGGCCCCCTTTGGAAATAAAAAAAAGGTGGGAGAATGTTGGGTTGTTTTATATTCTTTCCATGACTAGCCCATGTAGTTAACCGGGGGGTTAGAAGGGGGCGGAGCCCCCCCTTCGTTGATTGCATAGTGAGGGGAGTCACAGGGGGTTTGAGGGGTGCAGGTAACCCCACTTTATGGGGTCTGGGGTAGCACCCCAGGAACCCTATGTTAGGTTGGAAGACCTACCTATGGTTTTGTGCATGATTTTCACACAAGGTTTTGGATGCGATGGTTTTCGGTCCGTGGTTTTGGACGCAATGGTTTTTGGTCCATGGTATTGGATGCTTTGACCTGTATAAATATGTATTGTAACATTGAAAGGAACATAATGAAAAATCAAGCTGGTAGTACCGGTTTTGGGATCCAGGGGAAAATCTCTGTGCATATGTGTTTTATGTGTTATGCTCTCACATTGTTTATTTTTTGTGTTTTAGAATTCGTATGCAGGTAATTTTTATACAGTGTTAAAACCTACAAAGAATGCTTCTCACAAACATTCTCCTCTACCCTCCAAGCCTCTTATTACCTTGTGCAGTTTCTCTAGGTGATCCTCCTATTACCAAGTGGAAGGCTGATCACTCACACTGATCCTACACCCTATCAAAACTGCGCAATCCTCAAGGAACCTTGTTCCTTATGCATAGATCAGTTTCCTTTATAGGAAAACTCATGCAACTGATAGTAAAATGTCCCTGCCTTTAATCTCAACTAGGAATTTCTCTGAATAGACATGCATGAGTTATTTATGAGAGAATCTTCATTTATCTTGAGTACACTAGTTAGATGCATGCATGCATTAACTGACTGAACTCACAATTAGTTCCTCAAGTTTTTTGGAACTAATTTAACTGGATATAACTCAGTTAACTGATCTAACTAATTAAAACTTAAATATAACTCATCCTTATCTCCTTAATTAAGGGATAATCTCCTTAATCTAAGGGATAATTGTTGCATGACTTCACAAAGACTTCTAGCTTGAATTCCTCCAACTAATTAACTCAAGATGAATTAATTAATTATTTTTCAAGCAGCTAGTGAGACTAAATTTGAATTTTAATTCCCAATTTTAATTCAAGGATAAATTAAAAATGTAATATTCTGAATGCTATTTTTAGCATTTCTTGTTTCTATTCTCAACACTCCCTCTCAACAAGAAAGGAATTCAACTCGATCCCGATCCTCAACCTTTGAAATTTCTACATGCAACACTTCTCTCTAGTGTTGTTGCTCCAGCAACTCCAAAAACAAAAAATATCCAACCTGAATCAGTATGATGCATCTGTCATCAAAGTCTCTCACTGCATCAATCCCATTGATTCCTCCCACTACTATGTACTTTGGGCTCCCGTAGCAAGGTATGATCCATGAGATAAAACCTCTAAATGGACCCTACCCAATTTCAACTTTCTTGAGACTATCACTTTACATTGCCTCACCTCACACCTGGAGGTATGGCTACATGTGATCCCTCTACTAACTTGGCTCGAAATTTCCCCCTACTAGAGTCTCCGCATGAGTGGATTCCTCCACTCGGTCTCCTCTCAGCATCTCCACTTGTGGCCCCTCCATAATTGTCTGAGACTTCTTCTGGGGCTGCAGGTTGAGAGGTAATTTACTCTCCCTATCAACCACAAAGTCTCTAACATTTTCATTGCTCCTCAAGGCTTTGCATGCATTTTGAACCTTAAGAGCATACAGGTTCTTAACTCGTGAGCTGATCTGTTTCACCTATCCCGTGGTGATGTGTCTAAGAAAAACTTCTCCCTTACTGAAGACAACATCGTAGCCTTGTCCTCCAACATCACGATCAATACCAAGTTCTTCTTCAGTCCAAGCACATACTTCACATTTGTCAAGGTGATAAGAGCTCCATGCTCCCTTTCCATGCTATCTTTCCATGCTATGTAATTCGAGCTACCATCCAAGGCATACTCGAATCTCACGCCATAGAACGCCATTGACCAACCTTGAAGTATGAGATGAATTTGATTTTCACTTATAGCCCTGAGCTTAAAACTTTGAATTCTCTTCTCAGTATAATTTCCACAGCTCTAATAACCTTTTCTCTGATACCATGTAGAAATTCTAACTATAGATTAGCCTGATAATGAGATATAACTAAAGAAAAATACTTCAATCTAATTCTACAATCAAACTTGCGGAAGCTTAATAGATTTGAGCAAGATCAAGGAGAACACATATAACCAGAAGCAGAATCAATGCACATGAAACACAGAAGAATACTCTGGGGAAAGCCTCAGCTAAAAACCCCACTATCTGTATTATCCAACAAGGTGTAAATATATCAGAATTACATAAATGTTTAGCTCTCACATCTATCCATCTCTCAATACAATCCTTCAAGACACTCACAGGCAACCAAAGCTTCTCACAAACCTTCTCCTCTGCCCTCCAAGCCTCCTATTTCCTTGCGCAGTTTCTCTAGTGTTATAGCTCCATTTACTACCCTTGGTACTTGTGATGGTTGGTTTATGGCCGAGGGCAACCCCTCCTTCCAGACTTGGTCCAAATATTTTAAAAACAATGTTTTATTCCTTGTACACTACTTTTCCTTGAGATAAAAGTGTGTACACGCGGATTAGTCAACACTCAACCCATGTATATGTGTTAAAACACTTTAAAAAATTAAGTGTTTTAACTACTCGATTGTAGAAGATCTGGCTCAAAGTCCTTGCGCTATGTCTGCATTGGAGGTACTCCAGTCGTGTCTTGCTTAGAGAAGTGCCTTGATTTCGGCAATCGGGGTAGTGGATCCAAAAAATTCTTTAGTGCTCACTTTTTATATGCTCAATGTAAAAAAGAGACTTCATCACCATATGGCTTTGCAGATAAAGTCTACTAATCGAAAAACCAATATTTTTTGGATAGTTATAAATGAGGGAGCTTCCACATGCATAATGTCTATGTCATCTTGGAAGGCCATTGGATCACCTTCATCTTTTCCTTCACCTACTCTCTTAATGGCATTTGATGGTCATTCTCATAGGCCACACGAAATTATCTTGACTTTTCCTATATGTGTTGGAAGAAAGGTCGTTATATTGAGGTAGAAATCGTTGATGCCAACCTAGATTACAACCTCCTCTTAGGAAGGAATTGGATTTATGAGATGGATGCCATAGTTTCATCTCTATTCCTCATCATTTGTTTCCCTCATGAGGGGAGAATTGTTAAAATTGATCAGTTAGATTATTCTCCAGGTGACTTTCGAGCAACTTCGGGTTCTACCATTCCATTGGTTGATAATCCTTGTCAGCCTATAGAGAATTTAGGAGTTGGGATGTACTCTTCCTTGATGGGTGTATTTTACCTTCACCCTCTTACAGCTAGAATCAATGCAATTTCATCCTCTAAAGGGTCTTCACGGAAAGATTTCTTTCGAACTCATTATTTTTCAAACCCTTGGACCCTACCTTCATCTACGACCACATTAGATGAAGGGCAGGTTGGTGGAATGGCATTCTCCATGTCTACAGTAGAACTTAGCTATCAATTTATCATTAACTCTACAAACAACCATCCCAATCCTTTTTCAGAGGAGGAGTTAGATGGTGATGTGGCCCCAGCCTGGACCCTTGACTCTACTTCTGCTTTGGATTTCTTCGATACAGTTTACCATTTGATGAAGCAATTTTATAAGTGATGATGGGTGTAGATCAACCTTGGGAAGATTTACATCATCGATCATATTTTCTTCCACCATTTCCAGAAGTCGAATCTAGGTTCTCCAATCTACTTACTAGTGATGTTTGTACAGTTTCAAACCCTTTGGCTCTAGCACATTTATTTTCCAAAGGTAATATGTCGATTATCTTAAAAACTGTACCCATAAACATCTCTATCAATCCTGACATTATAGAAAATTTCTTCATTAGAGTCGATTATTCCCTTGAAGAGTTTCAAATTTACATCAACCTCTTTAAGGAGTTTTGAGATGTGCTCACTTGGTCTTATGAGGAAATGCTTGGTATTGATCCATCTATAGTCCAGCAGGAGATCAAGGCGTACGAAAACGCTAAGCCTATTCATTAGAAGCTTCGGTTGGTCAATCCTAGGAAAGCAAAAACTATTAAAGCTGAAGTTGAAAAGCTACTAAAGGCAGGTTTCATATAGCCCATTCCTCTAACAGAGTGGGTTTATAATCCAGTCCTGATAGATAAAAAACAAGGAACGATCCAAGTGTGCATTGAATTTAGGGATTTGAACAAAGCTTATCCGAGGGACAATCACCCCACACCATTTATTGATCAGATAGTAGATGAATGTGCAGGTAATGAAATTTTCTTGTTCATGGATGGATTCTTTGGTTATAATCAAATATCTATCCATCCAAAGGACCAGCATAAGACAAATTTTATTTGTCCCTGAGGTACCTTAGCATACAAAAAGATGCCTTTTGGTCTTAAAAATGTTGGCGCTACCTTTCAGTGGGCCATGTCTTACACTTTCCATGACATCAAGCATGTCATCAAAACATACTTAGATGATTTAACTACTCATTCTCGAAAGAGAATTGATCATCCCAGCCACCTTCGGTTAGTTTTTGAGAGATTTCGATTTTACAAAATATGGTTGAATCCGAATAAGTCCTTTTCGAGTCACATATGTTCGGTTGTTAGGATTCATCATTTCAACTAAATGGATTCGAGTTGATCCCTTCAAGGTTGAGGCAATAATTCAGTTTCCTCCCCCATCTTCCATTTGACAACTTCAAAGTCTCCAAGGAAAGGAAAATTTCTTGAGATGATCTATAGCAAACTACGCTGAGATAACTAAAGGATTTATGCATTTTTTGAAGACAGGAGTTCCATTTTTATGGGACAACTTTGCGCAATGATCTTTTGATGCCTTGAAGTGGGCATTAATCTCTGCCCCATTGTTGTGTCCACTTGATTATGGCAGAGATTTCCTTTTATATCTTGCAGTGGCAGAATCAACCAAAGGTATGGTTCTGGTTTAGGAGGATGATGCTCTCACCAAGCATGTGATCTATGACTTGAGTCGAGGCTTAGTAGGTCCTGAACTACGCTATTATCCTATTGAGAAATTGTCCTTGGGAGTCGTCCATGCTGTCCAGCGACTTCGTCATTATATTCTGCTACGAAAAATGTTCGTCTTAGCGGCTGTCAATACTTTTCAGTTTGTCCTCAGTAGGCGAGTGATTGGGGGCCAATACAATTTGTGGACTTTTATTCTACAAGAATTCGATCACGATTTCTTGTCAGCCAAGTCTAAGAGGTCATTGGTTTTTGCGGAATTAATTTCCGAGCTGCCTTGTAAAGAAGAAATTGTTTATGAGGAAAATTTCCTCGATGAACATTTATTCCTCATTTCTTCATAAGATCCCTGGTATGGAGATATCATCATATATCTCCAGACTTCAAAATTCCCACCTTCTTCCTCCAAGGATGAGAATTGAAAGTTACATCACCTTGCAAAAAACTATGTTATCATTAGTGATACATTATATTGCAGAGGGGTTGATTCAATTCTTGGGCGGTGCTTGACTTTGGAGGAAGCAAAGTTTGTACTCAATGATTGCCACAATGGAGCTTGTGGCAGTCATCTATTAGGGGTTGCAACAACCAGGAAGATTTTTCATGTCGGCTACTTTTGGCCTTCAATTTTCAAAGATTGTATTGAAGCGGTCAAACATTGCCACCCTTGTCAAGTCTATACTTGGAAGATGCACGTGCATCCAACTCCTATGCTTCCTGTTATCACTATTGGTCCTTTTACAAAGTGGGGCATTGACTTTACCATTTGTAATCCGCCTTCAGCAGCGAATCACAAGTATATCATAGTGGCCATAGACTACTTTACGAAGTGGGCTGAGGCCATGCATTCTTATAAAATGATAGTGAAACAACAACATCATTTCTCTTCAATCAAATTATTTCACGTTTTGGTATCCCGAGGGAGATTGTCACTAACCATGGCAGTCACTTCCAGAACCAAATGATGACCAAATTGGCTCTTAAGTTGGGCTTTCAGCAGGAGCATTCGTCTCCGTATTATCCTTAGGCCAATGGGCAAGTCGAAGCTTTGAATAAGTCCCTCAAGACAATCCTACAAAGGACAATTAACAAAAATCGCTCCAATTGGCACATCATGTTGTACCCAGTTCTCTGGGCACACCGAACCTCGGTAAAGACTGCCACCAATTTTACACCTTTTCAATTAGTTTGCGAGATGGAATCTATTTTTCCCATTGAAAGTGAAATTCCATCCTTTAAGCTACCTGTATAGATTCTTCCAGAGATGTCTAGTCTCAAAGAGTTCCTCGTTCATTTGGAACATCTCGATGAGCAGCATCAAGATGCCACCATAATAAATGAGGCCCATAAGAAAAGGGTTAAAATTCAGTATGATAAAGTTGTCCATCATTGAGTCTTTTCTGAAGGCGACCTTATCTTAGTCTATGACCAAGATAAAGACGCCTTGGGGGTAGGCAAATTCAAGTCTATGTGGTATGGTCCCTTTATAGTAAAACAAGTTTTTGGAAAAGAGGCTTATGAATTTGTCGATTTTGAAGGGAACAAGTTGGCAGAGCCCCAAAATGGGCTCTACCTCAAGAAGTATTTTGCTTAAGTCTTGGTTGAGCAATTGCTTCCTTGTATATTTTGTTTATTTATACATATTTGTTGGTCATTTTGTGATATTGACATTTTTTTGATCTGCTTTGGTAGGTGTTGATGGATGACTTGGTATATTTTGAATTCGCCAATGGTGCTAGTTAGCACACTTGGAATCTTGCTTCTGCAACTTGGGTAATCTATTATCCATCTGGTCAGTTGATGGTGTCAAGGGGAGTATGTATTGGTCCTGCATCAAATAAAATTTTTGAATATACTACCATGATTAATTTATTATCTGAAGCTATTTCTTATGAAATTGATTCCTTGGTAGTATATCTTAACTCACGGCTGGTAGTGTCATAATTAAATAACATTTATTGGGTTCGTGATCCTTATTTATATCACCAATTTTTTAGAGTGAGGGTGTTGCAACGATCATTTGTTTGTATTACATATGTGCACATTCCACGATCTGAAAATTCATTAGAAGATTATATCGCTAATCAAGAATTAGATTGGCATATCAATCGTTCATCAAATTAAACAAACATCAAAAATTTGGAACTGTATATATATATATATATATATATATATATCATAAAACTACATGTGTATACATAAAGTGTTCAAAAAATAATATACAAAATCGGGACTAAATCCCCATAATCATGTCTGGTCTATCTATCAACCCGGCTTAGGATGAGTGGCTAAGAAGTTAACTACTACATTGGCCACACACCGAAGTATGCAAACCCAGTCCTGTGGTACTCCTACCACATGGTGCTACATGTCCTCAGGTAGGTCCTCTATGGCTATCATTGGTACCTAGTGAGTCAATCTCACCAAGTTTCATTGGACTGCATATAGGACCCTCTCTATCTCAAAAGCTGCCTCTTCAAAGTCTCTTCTGTGACGACTGTGCTACAGAAATCTATCTGGTCTCACTGGAACCACATATGGAACATGATAATTTTATCAGTATTTTCTCCCATCAAAAATATTTCTACGCTCATTTCCTATTTAAAAAAAATATATTAAAAATTGAGAAAAACTTAAAGAATTGTTACCTATGTCTCCCCATGCTGCGTCTGGTGGCAGCACCAATTCTGGATCTCCATGAAATCCATACCAGCATATGGGTAGTCATTGACTGCAATGATTTGTTGTTCCCACCAGGCAAAAAACTCATCGTCGAAAGTCATCCTCGGTGTCAGGCGGAAAGAGTCGATTGTGCGGACACAACCAACCTCCCTAGGAGCCTAAGACTCTCTAGTGACAAACAAGACAAACAAGAGCAATCCTTCTCTAAACATGCATTTACTATACGAGAAATCAAGTGTTTAGATCCTACCTGTAATCCAACGCTGTTGTAGCAGTCCAGCTCCGCTGATCCGGATGAGCTCCTCCTTCACTTTGAAACCTGCATACACTAACAATCAAACGATTAAATAGCACTTGATAATCTCATAGAATAAAACATATTTAACACATAGACCAAGGAGTACATGAAACAACTCATAAATAACAAGTTATTGAGAAGAATGGACTCATTTGCATTAATAGGTAACAAAAGGAACAAATACAACCTGAGCCTTGGTGTTGTGCAAGTCCCTCCTAGGGTCCATCAAGAGTTCTCCTTTACTTTGACAAAGCTCACCCACTTCCAAATAGAACAAGCAAAGATGGCAATCTCTCCTCACAAGCTTCTAAATGGGAGTCCTAATTCCTGCAGCATTTACCCTTAGAAATGTATAGCTTTCAACCTCTTCTCCTTCTGGCCCAATGCCTATATTTATAGTGCTCAAGAGGAAGTTAATCAGGTCCACCATCAATGGGATAATCCCCTCTTTGGATGGGATAGCTCCCTTATTGATGGGATAAGTTCCTCTTTGGTAGGAGTGCATGAACCATCTGGAGGCGCTCAATACACGTCGAACAACCTTCTAGAATGCTCTAGAAATGACCACAAGTGACTTTTTAAAGATGAAACTTGCGCATTTTAACATTTACAGGGGGACGCACCTGCCCCTTTACATACAGAGCGTCCAAAGACGCAGCTTTTGTGAACATTGGGTGCGTCCCCGCAGGTAAGGTTGAGAGAACCTGCGTCCCTAGAGATAAATACATTTATAAAAGACTTTCTCTCTTTTGGAGTTTGACATGGAGAGCAGAGGCATAAGACTTGCCTAAGAGGATAGCATGACTGTTGATTGAGCCATACTAACTGTAAATAGTCATGGTGACATTTTTTAGTGTAACAGATTGCCCCCTAAAGTGCGAAGTCTGTAATACATTAGGGTTTTGTTTTATCTAGGAAGGGTGAAGCGCTTTATCATTTCAAGGATTATCTCGTGGAGAGCCTGGTCAGAACCTGCAATTTTCAACACAAAATACATGTATAAGATTATATCATCACTGAGGTAGGCATTCCCATACTCAGATTAAAACTTTAACTAACAGACTAACTACTCTGATACAGGAATAATCTTGCATTACATCATAATCATAGACTTTTGTAGACACAGTATGGGCGCAGCCATCTGTTTATGATTAGTCTACTTAGATAATGAATACAAAACTCCTCGCAGCCTGGATGGTGGAAACTAGATCCAGGGTCTTCATTTCTACTTCTCGAATTGGTACGATTCTAGCCATGCGAATAAATGAGTTGATGTCGAACATGGTAGAAACCACTTGATTACCAGTCGATGATGTAAACTGTTAACAAGCATGAGAGAGACCACCAGTAATGTCAATGGTTCTCAAAGTACCCAGTACAATCCATGAGATGTGAATGAATGAGCTGATGTCGAACATTTCACGGAATCCTTTGATCGAAAGTCAATGATGTAAACTGACGTCAAAGGCGAGAAACCTGCCATTGATCCATGCAGACTTCAAGGTACTGACGATTTCTAAGTCATCTCTCTAGATAATGTGCTGATGTCGATAGAAAGCGACCTGTTGCAGGCAAGCCTGCAACACGAAATCATTGTTCAAGTTGAAGAAATGTTGCTGTAAGGACTGACTCAGGGATGGTCAAATGGATGACAAGTATTTTGCAGATGAAAGTTTTGCTTGCATACCTCTTGAACACATAACGACACAACAGATGGTTTGGTGATAAACGACTCAAAGCTAATCCCTGGAACCCGGCTGAAGACTTTCAAAGTGGTTTGATCAACTGTGAGGTGAAGGATTTCCCAACCGAGGTGAATGAAAAGTGTCGTGTTCAAGAGTGGTAATAAAGTTTCTTCTGAGACAAAAGGTAACAAATAGGCTCATTCTTCTCTCTTTTCCCCCACCATTTCTGGCAAGTACCTCTTTATTTTTAACAATCTTGAGGAGGATAACATATGCTTGATTATAAGCTCATCCTTCGGATGAGTCCAACCTAGTTTTGATTCGAACCCTAGGAAGGAGTGGTTCGTTCCTGTTTATAATTGAACAGGTCCTTTACTGTGAAATGTTTAACGAGCCCAGTATAGGATAAACTCGGCGTTTTTCAATTTTAGAGAGTCTGAAAAACTTAATAAGACTCCAAGTTGAACGTTTTCGTAGATTTGTGTCCCTCAAGCCCGAAAAAGTATAAAATAATACCTGGGGGAACCGCTTGATCTTGCGACCAAGGAGTACTTTCATAATTAGTGTCACTGACCTGAAAAGTAAAAAGCGATCAAGGACACGTCGTTTTATTTCCGTATCGAGTTTGAAACGACAAAAACCCGGCAATCTTTTCCCGATTCTACGGTCAGAAAAGAGCTATAAGGGGACCGTCTTTTAATTCCGTTTTAACGAGTGTAAAAGAAACGCTCGGCAATCTTTTCATTTTTTAGGAGTCAGAAAAGGGCTTAAAAGATGACTCTGATATTTTGGTTCGTGAAAAATGACAATTTTCCCTCTAAGTCCCTTTGTCCTGCACAAAAACAACACATTACTCATACCTGTTTAAGATAGGCAAAAATACATCGAAAAACATCCTTCCATGGTGAAAAATGAACAAATTCATCCAAAAAACCTATAAAAAGACTTTTTACCATGTCATTTTTACCATTTTACTGTTGAGGTTGAAAAAAGGGCTTTTGGCAAGAAACTTCCCGTGGTTGCTGCGGAAAATCCGACCGTCAGAATCGAACGCCGTCTCTTCCAAGTATTTTACAACATCCTACTCTTCAATTTCATCCGATTAAAATTGTATTTTAGGTTTTAGTTTTGTTTTTTTGGGGGGTTTAGGTTTCAAAATGCGCTCTGCGGTGGACGCAGGTGCCCTTCGGGTGACCTGCGTCCCCCGACTTTTTCCTATACAGGAAAATGGTCGGGGGACGCAGCCCACCTTCAGGCCAGCTGCGTCCGGACGCCCTGTGTTCTAAACGCGGGGTGCGTCCTCTGTGGAATGCGGAATTTGAAACCCCAATCCTCACAAACAACCATTCAAATTTCCCCAAATTAATTCTAATCATTGTTTCTTGGTGTGTAGGGCACTCACCATGTTGGATTGGAGATAAAGAGAGCACGAGGACGTTGATTTAGCTGCAATTGAACATCAACCTTCCATTGATGCCCTAAAAGCATGCGGGCTATATAAATACTGGGCCATACCTGGCATGAGGGCTCAGGTGAGATTCTTAGAATGGCTGGTTGAGAGATGGAACGTTCAAGAGCAATGCTTTTACATAGGAGGGCACCAGCTCGAGATAGAGCCCTCTGATGTATACTTTCTCACTGGCTTGCCAAATAGAGGCGAGCAACTCAATCTAGCCGGGACTAGGCCGGGTGGCCAATCCCTTGTTAGTCTCCGGGAAGATTGGTGCACACCCAATGCACACCATTCGAAAGGCGTGGAAATCAAACACATCTCTCTGCGTGAACTCAAAGTTATAGCTTTCACGGTTACCAGAATTTGCGGCGCAGCCGCTTTACACATTGCTTCCGGGTCCCAAATGCGGATGGCAATTGACTGTTACCAAGGCACCATTTTCAACTGGTGTGATGCTGTGTCGGCTAATATGAAGAGCCAACTGACTAAGGCAAAGAACGGACGACTGGAAAATTTTGGATATGGGCCTTTAGTCGTGAGCTTTGCCTTAGAGAGAGTTCCGATGCTGATCCCTCAGCAACTCACTGTTGATATCTTGGGTCCTCGGGAGCCAAAGCTGGTACGATGGGTTGCGGTGATGGCCCAGCATCCTGACGAGGGCGCGGCGGTTGTTCGATTCTCTGATAGTTATTTTCACTGGTTAGAGGACCAGGTTTTTTCGATCCAGGACTTTCCGTATGCCGGAGTAGATTTTCGACATGATCCGGACATGGTTCTTCCACAGGGAGAACAATGGGATGACAGAGGTACTTTATTTTTCACAAGTTTTTAAGTTATGTATTTTTTTTTGTTTTTTATATATATCGTCTCAAAACTGACAGTAAAAAATTTTCAAAATGCAGATGTTGGTCCACAGCGCCTAGCCAACCTCCGGCCTTTTGAGAGGAGACATCCAATTGCACCGGTACAGGCCCCACAGGACGCGGCTGCAGAGGTACTAGCTGAGTTGGAGCATGATCTAGAGCGTCTGACGGCGGATATGCCTGAGACTACTATGGATGATATTCCTATCAGGCTTCAGCGCTATGTAGTCGCAGTCCCTGGACCGTTTAGGAGATTTTGCGTAAGGTAGCCCGTGCAGTGGTGTCGTATAGGGAGCACCACCAGTGATTGGCTAGTCACTTTGTAGACACATGTGACATTTTTGACTTTTTGTACTTTATCATTTTTGTCGATCATAAGGTGTTTTTCAACCTATGATCGAAGACGATGTATATTTTTTGACACACTCCTATCTATATATATCACTATTACCGGCTTATCTTGTTTAACATATGTGATGAAATGTTTTTAAATTTACTTGCATGATTATCGTAAATGTCTGTCCAACATTCGAGAAGCAATTGCATCTGCTAATGTATTTAAAGACCTTGGAATATGCTGATATTCAATGTAATCAAATTCACGTTCCAAGAGACGCACTCTCAAAAACAACCTTAATAACACAGGATTTATAATGGCATAAAATCTATTAAGCTGTAATACAACAAGTTCAGAATCTAACCTCACTATCAAACGTCGAATTCCAAATGAAATAGATTCGGATAATAATTCAACCACTGCACTATATTCTGCAATGTTGTTCGTTGTTTGACCGAGGCTTACCCCATGCATAGAAACTAACTCGTCAGAGGGTGAATAGATAACCCAAGCTGCAGAAGAGATATTCCGTGTACTACGACAAGCACCATCAGCAAATCCAATGTATGTTTGGAGAGGCGTCGACATCTGCAATATCAAGAGTAAAACCAAGATAAGCCAGAATAACGACGGAAAACACACTCGCTAAGCTAAGCACACTGACTAACTAACAAGCATACTAGCTAGAAAGAAAACCTAACCTAACTAAAAAATCTCCATACCCACCATTTAAGCATAATACCTCTTTAGGTAAAGTCCATTTCTGGGTTTACCCAAAGAGTCCCCATCAAAATCTACCAGCTCATAAGCCCCTTTTGCTAGCTTTCACTTTACAATATAGGGTCCATGCCACATAGGAACGAATTTTCCAGCACCTAGCTTATCGTTAGCTTGATCATATAATAGCACTAGGTCTCCCTCCGAAAAACTTCGAGGGGTCACATTTCTATCATACTGAGCTTTCATTCGCTTCGCGTGAGTCTCGATTGCCAATGTAGCGTCACGTCGAGTCTCATCTAATTTAGCTAAGTACAATAAACGTTTCTCCTCTTCGGAAGTAGTTGGGAGTAATTCGACAGCCATTTGAAGTGATGGGATTTCGCATTCAATGGATAACACAGCTTCCAAGCCATAAACTAGTTGGAAAGGAGTGAACCCTGTTGAATTTTTCACTGAGGTTCGGTATGCCCATAGCGCTGAAAATAACATGTTGTGCCAATTCGACCGATGAATACCAATGGTTCGTCGGATCATGATAACCAGAACTTTGTTGATAGACTCAACCAAACCGTTGGCTTGCGGATAATAAGGAGTAGAGCTATCGTGGCGCAAACCAAGCTGGCTTGTAAGCTCAGTCATCATGATGTTTCGAAAATGGCTCCCATGGTCAGTAATGATTGCTTGTGGGACACCAAACCTCGTTATAATATGATTGAATACGAAAACTGCAGCTGTTTTGCCGCTTGCGTCGAATGTAGGCATCGCCTCGGCCCATTTAGTGAAATAATCAACCGCGAGGATGATATACGCATGCCCCCCGGCCGAGTGAGGGTTACAAGTAATAAAATCGATACCCCATTTGGCGAATGGACCAACGGCAATTATAGGGTGGAGAGGAGCAGGTGGTGCACGCATCTTGCGATCAAACACTTGACAGTTGTGGCACTTCCAGACTGCAATGATACAATCTTTAAACATAGACGGCCAGAAATAGCCAGTGCGCAACACCTTCTGAGCTGTGGCATAGGAGAAACTCTGGGTTCGATCCCCAGCGGAGTCGCCAATTTGTCAGGCGGAAAGAGTCGATTGTGCGGACATAACCAACCTCCCTAGGAGCCTAAGACTCTCTAGTGACAAACAAGACAAACAAGAGCAATCCTTCTCTAAACATGCATTTACTATACGGGAAATCAAGTGTTTAGATCCTACCTGTAATCCAACGCTGTTGTAGCAGTCCAGCTCCGCTGATCCGGATGAGCTCCTCCTTCACTTTGAAACCTGCATACACTAACAATCAACCTGATTCATTTTTTAATGAGGTTGACTCAGTAAAAGAACTATCCTCATGCACACTGTTTCGTTTTTTAATGAGGTCGACACAGTAAAAGGAACTTTCCTCGTACACACTGATTCATTTTTTAATGAGGTTGACTCAGTAAAAGGAACTTTCCTCACACTCCTTGTTTCATTTTTTAAACGAGGTTGATACAAGAAAAAACTATCCTCGCGTTAGCCTGTTTCATTTTTTAACGAGGTTGATACAGGAAGAAAAACTATCCTCGCACACTCTGTTTCATTTTTTAACGAGGTTGACACATGAACAAAACTATCCTCGCTACTCACTGATTCATTTTTTAACGAGGTCGACACAGTAAGAGGAACTTTCCTCGGTGCAGCCTGTTTCATTTTGTAACGAGGTTGATACAGGGAAAAGAACTATCCTCATACCTGATTCATTTTTTAATGAGGTTGACACAGTAAAGGAATTTTCCTCGTACTCACTGATTCATTTTTTAATGAGGTTGACTCAGTAAAAGGAACTTTCCTCACAACTCCTTGTTTCATTTTTTAATGAGCTTGACACAAGACAAGGAACTATGCTCATGACTTCCAGTTTCATTTTTTAATGAGGTTGAGACTAGAAGAAACTATCCTCACACACACTGATCATGGCTTCCAACTGGAAGAAAGACATGTCAATGGACACACCTTGATCATGGCTTCCAAAAGGTCTTCATCAGAAGGAAGAACACTTCTCTGGAAGGAACACATGTCAAGGGACTCAAAAGGGATAAGAACATCGTGTTCAAATAATCCCATAGAGTTTTCCATGTCAATTACCGGATCTAGATCAACAGTGAGAGGCTCACTTACATCGGTAACTGAAAACATGGGACCAGTTGCCACATAATTAACCCATGGCGAGGTAGATACCACTTTAGAATCAGGAACATTTAGGGGTGTCATATTATTGGTAGTTGAAACAAGACTAGGGAACGAAAGCTGGTTTACAGTCACAATACTGCTATTGTGAGGGAAAGACATCACGCGAAAGAGTGTCGATACGACAGCTTTCATTGCATAAACATAGTCTCGCCCAAGGAGTAAATTGAAATCCAAGGGACCTTGAACTACCATAAGATCAATACAAATAGTTTTACCTTCCAAGGTAATAGAAAACTTAGGAAGGATCCCTAAAGGTTCACTAATGGTTCTGTTAAAAGCTTTCAGATTCTGTGTAATAGGCGCAAGCTGAGGGGAACCCAAAGCTTTCCAAACAGTTGAGGATAAAATACTAACAGAAGCACCTTCATCTACCTGAGTACGATGTATGTCCCTACCACCTGCCTTGACAATGATTTGGAAAGGGATGGAGGAAGGAAGACGAGGTTCTGTCAATCTATTCCAATCAAAGGAAAAGACCCTAGTACTTGGAGGGGGTTCTGCAGAAACAGGTGAAATGCCCCCCGGCATAGAAGAATCCGATGTAACAAGAAGAACATCAGCGGTATGAAATTTACTCTCGAAAGGGAGAGTGTGATCGACCGAATGTGAAATTGAATCGACCACTTGATCAACTAATGGATCATCAACCTGAGTGACATGAGTTTCACTCTCCAATGGAAGAGTGTGATTGACTGTACTTGAATTTAGATCAATCACTCCGTCAGTTGACGGCAGGTTGGGAGAAAGTTTACGGTAACCAGTTGGAAATTCTTGCTCTGGAACAGTAAGTTTTTCCAACAATTTTGAGGCTTCATCTATGTGAGGGCAAATGTGAGTTTGATGACCCCCTTTGCATAACTTACAAGGAAACCTAACTTTACCCTTTTTCCCAGGAACCTGACTATCACTGGTTGATGGATCAACAGAAAGTTGATGAGATTTTTCTGACCATACTTCCAAGACCTTTGGAATACCAGGACAATTGACAAGGAAGTGGTCACCCTTACAAAGCCTGCAAGGGTATTTGGGTTTACGATGCATGTCAGAGTTTTCCTCAACACAACTAACACTTACAGCCATGGTTGGTTGGTTGACTTCTTTCTTATCTTGCTTCTTCTTCTTCTTCTTCTTCTTCCCTTTCTTCTTCTTCTTAGCCTCCTGGTTACTAGCATCAAGGCTTTTACCAGGCGAAGAGGAAGAAATGGAGGAAGAAAAATTAGGCGAAGAAGGTAAAGGGTCAACAGAAGGTTGGTGATGTTGAGATGGTGAACTCTGTTGAGGTGAAGCATCCGGTTGAGATGGAACAATTGGAGTATTTTGGGCCAACGAAGTTGAAAATAACCATATCGGTAAACCTATTGTAAATCCAGGTAATGACAAAGTAGCCATATAAGGAGGACCAACATTTCCAAAGTAAGGAAAAGTACTAGGATTCTCATTAGGAGGGGTTCCTAGGTTGATAAATTCCGGAACATTTGCCATTATATTCAACTTCAGTGAATTTTATTAACAATCTTAAAACTAAAATTAACAATTCACAATTCACACCTAACAATTAAAATTCACAATTCACACCTATGGTCTCTAAAACTAAAAACAAACAAATTAACACGCGCTATCAAATCTAGGAGTCAAACCATACACAAACAGTAGCCTTCCGGACCGAAAACACTAGTTGGTGATGAAATCCAACATCGCAGAAGTCAGTACAGAAGTGGTGGGTGGAACAGTTACCCTGGCAACCTGCTTAATGAATAGACTGGACCAAGTTCCTCCACTTTAACCGTCTCGAGTGAAGTGAACCCCCCAGAAAATCCAAGTGAGTCTAGCCGACGTCTGCTCCAGGTATAGTGGGATCTTCCCTTCACCGTCACCTTGGGTAGAACCCTAAAGATAATGGTCACTAAGGTTACCAACAGCTACAAATGTACCTGGGGGAACAGTCTACACTCCGACAGCACGCAAGGGCAGAGTATCAAGCTCAATCCCCTTGCTGGCTCCTTGACAATAATCCAAGGTTTACCGACAAGTGACCCCTGGCTCCTCGACAATGGTTAATCCGAGGTTTACCGTTTGTAATACGTGCATGTCTGGTGTCGTTCCCAACGAGGGAGGATTGATCCCCTCACTGGTTCGGACACGAGCTCGTGCTTCTCCTTTAAGAGGAGCTTTCCCAGAGTACAAATGAAACAGTCGGATTTATCCTACCACAAGATGAGCTACCTGTTTGGTTTTGTTGTCTTGGAGAGTTAATTACTCTCCTACTCCAAGACACTAGCCTAAGCTATGTTGGTGTTTCAGAGCCCTAGAAATGTAAACATTACTAGATGAATTTTAATTAAGCGCTGTGTTATTAAGGCTGTTATTACTCAAATGGGTAAATGGAGATGAAACCAATGGTGTTATGACCCGACTCAACTGAATGCAATCGAATATGATAATGTAATCGTTTCAATTCGATGAATCCTAACTAAAGTAAGGAGAGAGTTTCCATTCACTTCCAACAATGCAAAAAATTGATCACTAAGAGAAAATATAACAAATTCTCTAATGCACTAATTTTACTAAGAAAAACTAATGCAAATCAATTCCAAACCATTTTTTTTATTTTTATTTTTTGTGTAAATTCAAATCAAAGAAAGCTGATCTAAATCTACCATTGATTTTTCAGAATGTAAACTATGCAATTGTAATCTATGCACAATTCACTTGAAAAGTATGCAAATGTAATCTATGCACATTTTTCATTCATATTCTGAAAATGAGAATTCTAATTATGCAAATGTGATCTATGCAAGAGAATTCCCAAACACAAGACGATTCTAATGTGATCTAAGAACCAATCAAGTGCAAATTGAGAAAATTGGGTGAGAGTTCCAAAGATCAAAAATAAAAACACTCAAAGGCGATTAACACTCATACACAATTTAGCAAAAAGATGCAAAATTGTGAAAAGGCTGAGAGAAACCTCCAAGTAATGACCAAAGGAAATCAAATCAAGAATTTCTCAAAAAAGAGACTCAAAACACCCAATTGATGAAAGCTTAAAGCAGGAATGCCAATGAAACAAGCTTAGGTGAAGATCTTTGACAGGAGACTAATGGATCTGGGCAGTAAAAACTAAGAAAAAGAAAAATCTAAGAGGAAAAATGTAAAAAATGGAATTTTCTTAAATTTTAGCAGGGGACGCAGGCAACCCGTTAGAACAGGTGCGGGCCCGCTCTGTGCACACAGCGACAGTGCGTCCAGGGACGCACTGTGCAATACTCAGAGGGTGCGTCCTACTGGAAAATTCAAGAAAAACTAAATTGAATCTAACCCTAAGCTAACCCACCCAAAGAAAAAGTCACAAAGCCAAAAACCAGAAAAATAAACCAATTTTCTCAGAGCAAAGTTCATACAAAGGAAAAGACTTTTCACATCAATGGAGTCCCCAGTGGAGTCGCCAATTTGTCAGGCGGAAAGAGTCGATTGTGCGGACACAACCAACCTCCCTAGGAGCCTAAGACTCTCTAGTGACAAACAAGACAAACAAGAGCAATCCTTCTCTAAACATGCATTTACTATACGAGAAATCAAGTGTTTAGATCCTACCTGTAATCCAACGCTGTTGTAGCAGTCCAGCTCCGCTGATCCGGATGAGCTCCTCCTTCACTTTGAAACCTGCATACACTAACAATCAAACGATTAAATAGCACTTGATAATCTCATAGAATAAAACATATTTAACACATAGACCAAGGAGTACATGAAACAACTCATAAATAACAAGTTATTGAGAAGAATGGACTCATTTGCATTAATAGGTAACAAAAGGAACAAATACAACCTGAGCCTTGGTGTTGTGCAAGTCCCTCCCAGGGTCCATCAAGAGTTCTCCTTTACTTTGACAAAGCTCACCCACTTCCAAATAGAACAAGCAAAGATGGCAATCTCTCCTCACAAGCTTCTAAATGGGAGTCCTAATTCCTGCAGCATTTACCCTTAGAAATGTATAGCTTTCAACCTCTTCTCCTTCTGGCCCAATGCCTGTATTTATAGTGCTCAAGAGGAATTTAATCAGGTCCACCATCAATGGGATAATCCCCTCTTTGGATGGGATAGCTCCCTTATTGATGGGATAAGTTCCTCTTTGGTAGGAGTGCATGAACCATCTGGAGGCGCTCAATACACGTCGAACAACCTTCTAGAATGCTCTAGAAATGACCACAAGTGACTTTTTAAAGATGAAACTTGCGCATTTTAACCTTTACAGGGGGACGCACCTGCCCCTTTACATACAGAGCGTCCAAAGACGCAGCTTTTGTGAACATTGGGTGCGTCCCCGCAGGTAAGGTTGAGAGAACCTGCGTCCCTAGAGATAAATACATTTATAAAAGACTTTCTCTCTTTTGGAGTTTGACATGGAGAGCAGAGGCATAAGACTTGCCTAAGAGGATAGCATGACTGTTGATTGAGCCATACTAACTGTAAATAGTCATGGTGACATTTTTTAGTGTAACACTCGGCATGTCCTTGCCTCCAAGGCATTTCATTAAGTCAGCCCACCTACCCATCTGTGGATCTCACAGGCTACTAATAGAGACAGATACCTTGGGACGTAGCCCAGGTACCTTCTCGAAGAAGAAGGAGCATAAAATGGTCCCATATACAAAGTTTTTTGTTTGACCCTTCTGAATGGAGGTCAGCTAGCTCTTCATGTTGGTTAGAAGAGGTGTGAACCAATCGAACACAGTGGTTAGGCATTCCACTACCAAGCTCATGGAAACCCGTGAAGCCTAATGTAGTGAAGCTATTCCATTTACCCTCGCAATGGTAAACAATAGAATCCTCAAAGATAAACTATCCACGTGTTTGATTGGAATCTGACTTCGAATCCTTTCTAGATGCCTAGGACAGTATATGTGCACATAGTCTTCGACTGAAAGACTACTATGTGTCCGGCTAGTCAAATGCACAACCTCCCCTCTTCGGGTGAGGCTTGTGATAAAGTAGATATCTTCCACCTCAATCTTGAGAGGCATCTGATCTATCATGAAGGCATCATCCTCCACACTCTAGTAGTGGATCAGTAATTTGAGCAGGTGTGTGTTGGCCTTCATGTTTGGCATTTTGAAGAATTTCAACAAGCCGTACCCTCTCAATGCATCTAGTGCATTTTGGTCATTCATTACTTCATTGTCAATTGTAGAATGCTCTCTCTCTCCATGTGATGGTCATCCTGAAAAGAAATGAGTTTCAACCGTTAGATTTTGTGTTTGAATTTCAACTTGTGTACACACAGGTTCCCTTTACACAAAGTTGCATGTAGGGCCTTCGTATACATGGGTTGGTCACAACCAACCCGCATGTACGCAGAGTTGGATTTTTTGACATGAATTCCCACGGTCAAAACTTAATTAAAACTTCTAAAAAGTATCACAAAACATTGCAAGTATGGTTTGAGGGTTACCTGGTTATTTTGGCACGATTTGAATGGTGGAATTCTTCAAAGGCAAGTTTGTTCCTTTTTGATCCACAACTTTTTTCCAAATGCAAATGAAAAACTTGTGAGTCTAAAAGTCAATATATAGCTTTAAACTTTCAAAAAAAAATCTCAAAACTTGAATTTTCGTCTCATGAATTTTTTAACTGGTGGGCTTGGATCGTCGAGAATGGGTTATTGTTTCAAGATATTTTGGACACTTCTTCAAGATCTTATTTCGATTCCATGACCGCTGACCCATCATGGAAGGTATCATTCACTTTCTGGCATATAGGTTAGGGAAACCATTTTTTTCAATTGCATCCTGCATACTAGCCTCCGTTCAATGATACATTAGCCATAGGGTCGACCCCATCATGTCTTGGTTAGTAAACAATGTTCACTCACCGATTTTTAAAATCATTATGCGATGGTAGAGCCATCCTTTACATGGGAATCATAGTTACCACTTCACTGACATTGGTTTCCCATGCTGTTATATTGAGTAGGCTCGAGTGTCCTCTTTAGTCCTGCCATGATTTGTGCATTGAAGACACATTCTCCTTGCTTCTACGCTTATTTCTGGCCTTATACCCTAGAGGCTCCTTTGTGTTGAGTTGTACTGCTACATTGCATTTTGAGTATTTGCACCTTTTGGCCTTGAGCTGGCTTCACTTGGACTCGTGTTTAAGCCACTTATTTGACCATGTCTTCTGCAAAATCAACCATGCAATCACTTACGCTTCTGCAAATTGGCACACCCTTTGACCCATGGAAGGAAAATCCCTTTGAGTGTCTTTGACCAGTTTCGCCTCCCTGTATTGAGCATAGGATTGTTCCCATCCCAGGAACTAGATCATCTGTTTCTTTGACACTCATTCTTTCCACTGTACTATAACATTCTTTTATTATTTTTCTAGCTTAAAGAAAAAGAAAAAAATTATATATTCCAAAAAGAGCGGGAGGGGGGCAACATTTCCATATATTGTTGGCAGCTAGAGTCAGTCTTGTCACCCTTAAACAAGCACTCAAAATAAACTATGTCCTCCATTTTGGGCAGGATTTAGTTTGACTTAGGTACACCTTAACCTTTTTATTGATTCAATTCTCCTCTGATTGGTTACCTCTTCCAATCATATGGAGAGTTCGCTCCTGCCTCCTGCATGAAAATCTTACAGAGAGTTATCATATGCTGCCATATAGTCATCATTGAGTCATGCTTTTGTTCAAGGGAAGTAAGCCTGAGTCAGCCTCTCTACGGTGTCTCTTGACCTATTTTTCAGTCGGCCATCCCTAGTTGTTAGTGTCGTGTTTTTCATCACATCAGTTATATTGGTCCTCTGCTCATGCCAATTTGAGAAGGTCTCCATTGACTTCTTGCTGGTGGGTCTTGTCCTTATTAACAACAACATATTGCTCTGAGGGCAGGCCTAAAGCTACACCCTGGACCTATTTTCATTATTGATATGTCACCTTGTGCTCAACATCAATCAGTATTATGGGTCTTTGACTGAGTGGTTTCCCTTGTGTTCAAAATCAACTTTCATTATCACACATTGGGATTTGTGTAGTGCCTTGGTTTCCATTTGACCCTATTGGTGGATTCCTCGCCTCTGTGTCAGCTTTCATTATTGGTTGGTTCAGAGGGTTTCTATCATGCACTAGCTACGTCTTTTGTATGCCAAAAATGTGCTTCGGTCAGGTTACTACATCTTTTTCGTCTGATTACTTCCACATTATTGGCTTACGGGTTACACTCATGCTAGATTGATGAAGGATGCCTTAATACCTTCCTTCTATCGAATCTTTTCCTATCGACTACAACTCATTGCTCTGGGACAAATATCTAGAGTCCATTTGGTAGTAGCTTGGGGTTTGCAGTCATCAGTGGCAGATTCCTTCGCTATCGACAGTGGGAAACCATCATTGTCCCCTAATTGATAGATTCTTCTAGGTGTTCAACTTCAGCTCATTCATTCACACTTATTAGATTGTACTGGGTACCTTGACTCTCATTATCATTATCGGTAAGTAGTCTCGCGTTTGTTAACGGTATACATAAATGACCGGTAATCAAACAATTTCTCATGTGGTCGACCTCAGATCATTTATTCCCATTGTGTAGAAATGTACCACGGAGGTCAGTGAAGACCTCGGTTTGCATCAACATGCTTTGGTTCACTTGTCAGTTGCTCCTGTTACTGCTAGTCGACACCATCCACCTTATATGTTGTTGTCCTTCACGCCGACATCTTATATGCTGGAATCTGAGTTGCGATGTAGTATCATTTTATTACATCATGTTCATTTTGTACTATTGGCATAAGTTTTTGATATTAGTGATCAATTTCATCTTTCAGCTTCATAGATCATCTTCTTATATGTGATATTCAGACATGTACTTTTTCGATCACGATCAAATGATCCATTATGTGCTTTCAATTCTTTATATAGTTGTATACATAGTGGATCTGCTTGTACTTGATATGCGGACATGCTTTACTTTCTCTGAGCATGGGTATGCCCACCTTAGACAACAGTTTCTTTCTAATCTCTTTTTGATGGCCTGGCGGGCTGAATTCTGGTGAAGTCCTTCTCAGTCTTAACAAAATTCATTTCCATATACTTAATACATTTCAGCCATCATGTACCCCTTCTGACCTCATATATTAGGGTACATTTGTTATAGCTCCATTTACCACCCTTGGTACTTGTGATGCTTGGTTTATGGCCTAGGGCAACCCGTCCTTCCAGACTTGGTCCAAATATTTTTAAAATAATGTTTTATTCTCTGTATCCTACTTTGTCACGAGATAAAAGCGTGCACACGCCGATTAGTTAATACCCAACCCACGTATAGGTTTTAAAACACTTAAAAAAATTAAATTTCCTTAATTATGGGTGGATTTCACAAGTTTTACCTGTTGTTTACCTCCTAGTTCCCATGGCCCAACTGTTTCCCAACTAAAAAACTAATTGGGAGAAGTATAAATAGACTTCTATGGGAAGGGATAAAGGAAGGAAGAAGAGATAGGATTACGATACTGAGATTCTCCCTGACTGAGTCTGAAGCATTCCACTTCAAGCACTTCCCCAAGTTTTAGGAAACCCTTGTTTCCTTGAGCGTTGATATTCTCCCACTTGCTTGAGATACTAGTAGCGCAATAATCCCATTGCGTTACATAGGGAAGATATTGTTCGGTTCTAAACAATTTGCTTCCTACCCCCCCCCTATGTAAATAATCTGATAGAGGTTCACAGCCAATAAAACTTTACCATCTAGCAATAAGTCGAAGAACAACGTGTATCGATGGATAATGAGGACCCATACTTACCATCAGGGGGTCTTTCAGCAAGCATGATCATGTGTAACCCCTCTTCGATTCGTTTTCTAAATGAGAAAAATAAAAAGAAAAAAGAACGACTGGATCCTGGATCTCTAAAAATTGGATTGGAATTGAAAACTTCGAAATTAACGGGTTTTTAGCCCACGGATACCCAATTGACCAATTAAATCATCGTAACGAAGTTTATCCCTCTTGGATAGATAAACCAGAAGTTGCTTACGTTTGCTCAAATTTTTCCACAAACCCCTTTGGGATGAATAGTCTCTTCCGTGCAATTGCAGATGCTGGGTAAGTCTTAGGACCCGATTGGTTAAATAAAATACCTGAGATTCAACAGATCCTCTCTGTTTATCGGGAATCAGAGATGAACTAATGGACAAATTATTGATCATAAAAAAAACACAAATTTTTCCAGGGCTTAATTTTTTTTCGAGTCAGAAAAAAGAATTAGATCCATTCTTTCATTTTCATGGTTCATATAATAATTCTGATTCGTTCCGTCCGACCATTTAAGAAAAAATGGTCGGATTCTTCCTATCTTCTTGGACGAACATCTGGTTTTAACCTATGGCAAAATATGATACGAGATGTAGAATCTTTTCACATTGATGAAACAGAACGAACAGATTGGTTCAATTTTTGCCATATCCTGAAACTCCATTGAATCAATCCATTCTTTTTTTTTTACGAAAACGGAATTGAAGCAAAAAATTTATCAATTGACAGTTAGGGGATACATACGTATTCTCAACATCGCGGATCGACTCCCATCATTTGTATTGAACCAATATCTATTCATGCAAATAATATCCTCTAATCGATAACTAGGCCAAAGAAAACGTTTAATTATTTGTGTTGTATCTACGCTAAGATGTTGGTCTCTTCCCATGAGTTCTTCATCATTTTGTATGTCTTTTCCATTGGAAAATCCTACATGATCGTTCTCCAGATCAAACCGATTCAAGATTCGAAATTCTCTACGACGTTTTGGAAGCAAAATATCTTCTAAATTGAGGGAACTAAAAATATTTTTTTCATCCCCTAGAATTTTCCTGCGTTGCACAGATCCATCATAAAAATCTCCATCTATCCATTCTCCGGCTCTTTTTTTAAACTTCAATGAAATAGTTACGATTTTATACATCAGGAATTGGTCATCCACTATGCTTGATAAACGATATGGTTGGAAGACCATTATTTTTTTATCTTCCCTTATTTCATTGTCATTGCGTACCTTTCCCCGAACATTCCTCTGAAGAGCAAGTTCTTTCGATATTTTATTTGCACTGCTATTCTTCTGAATAGCAATGCAAAAGGCCATTAGACTCAGGTCAATATTTCTCTCTTGGATACAATAGATTCAATGAGTTCTTGCCAATACCCACGGCCGCTGAATAAGAACATTAAACTGAAGGCCCAAACAAAATGAGCACCTAAAAATAAAAGACCATATGCAGATAATGAAGAACCATAAGATTGGATCACTTGAGAGGCTTGTGCCCATAGAAAGTCACGAAGCCACCCGTTAATCGTAATGGAACTTTGTGCAAAGTTTCCTCCCGTAATATGAGTTACCACTCCCTGATCACTTATATTACCCCAAACATCGGACTGCATTTTCCAGCTGAAATGGAATATTACTACCGAAATTGCATTGTACATCCAGAATAAACCAAGGAAGACATGATCCCAGGCAGATACTTGACATGTTCCTCCTCTACCAGGTCCATCACAAGGAAAGCGAAAACCCAGATTCGCTTTATCAGGTATTAAACGGGAGCTACGGGCAAATAGAACACCTTTAAGTAGGATTAAAACAGTCACATGGATAGTAAATGCATGAATGTGATGTACCAAAAAATCCGCGGTTCCTAATGGAATTGGTAACAAAGCCACTTTGGAACCTACTGTCACCAAATCACCACCTCCCCAGGTTAAGCTGGTACTCGCTGTTGCACCAGGAGCTGTTGAACCAGGTGCTGAAGCATGAGTGTTTTGTATCCATTGCGCAAAGATAGGTTGTAATTGTATAGCAGTATCTGAGAACATATCTTGAGGACGTCCTAGAGCGCTCATAGTATCATTATGAATATACAGACCAAAACTATGGAAACCTAAGAATATACATACCCAGTTGAGGTGTGATACAATTGCATCACGAGTATGTCCTATACCTTTGACCAAAAAATATGGATTGCTTTTCCGTAGATCGCGTAAAAGCAACGTACTGAGAATTCTAGGATCAAAAAGCTTTATAAGGCGCTCCCGACGTGAAAGGATTTGAATTAACAATCTAATCAAATTGGATTTGGTCCATGGATTGCATAGAAATTGATAACTTTGTATCTCTTCCAATTTGATTATCCAGGGTCTTCTTCTTTTTTTCATTTATTTGAAACCCCCCCCTTACCTCTCCCTTTTGTTTTATCCCAATAAATAGAATATTTATAGCATATATTGATTTCATATAATTGTAAATCTCGTGTCAACCAACCGATACCATTATGTCCCATGGATATAATTTATTTCACTTAAATAGGTAGGAAGGAAAATGACAACGAATCGGATCCAGTCCGATTTTTTTTATCTTCTTTTATGGGCGAACGACGGGAATTGAACCCGCGCGTGGTGGATTCACAATCCACTGCCTTGGTCCACTTGGCTACGTCCGCCCCGGAAAAACCAATTTATCTATCTACAGTCATTTCTTCCAAGAATAAAAAATGAGCTAACGTTTGTTCTTATGTGGGTCGTCGGTGACCTCTGATAGGGGATCAAAGCAAGATTGATGACTAACTCTCAACTCTCGAACAAGTTGTATGGCTTATTATCAAATTAATTCAATGAAATGAAATGTTATTTGAATGTCTATTGAGAATATTTGACATGAATCAAGTATGAGAGAAAGAATGTAAATGGGTCCCAATCCCGAACTACCCAATTTTAGATCTGAGTCTATACTCATATTATAGAATGAATATGTTGATGATCTTTATCCAGAATCCATGGCTGAATGGTTAAAGCGCCCAACTCATAATTGGCGAACTCGCGGGTTCAATTCCTGCTGGATGCAGGGGAACTGCACATATCCATTATTGATGGAATGGGAAGAAGTATGAAGAATAACACCAAACAATACAATTGAAGCATACCAAGCCTTTCAATAAAATGAATGAAAGGCTTGGTATGCTTCAATTAAGCAATACACGATAACAATCCATCAGAGTATTATCCACCTATTGAAATAGATTCAACAGCGGCTAGATCCAGAGGAAAGTTGTGAGCATTACGTTCGTGCATAACTTCCATACCTAGGTTAGCACGATTAATGATATCAGCCCAAGTGTTAATTACACGGCCTTGACTGTCAACTACAGATTGGTTGAAATTGAATCCATTTAGGTTGAAAGCCATAGTGCTTATGCCTAGAGCGGTAAACCAGATACCTGCTACGGGCCAAGCAGCTAAGAAGAAATGTAAAGAACGGGAGTTGTTGAAACTAGCATATTGGAAGATCAATCGGCCGAAATAACCGTGAGCAGCCACAATATTGTAGGTTTCTTCCTCCTGACCAAATTTGTAACCTGCATTTGCGGACTGATTCTCAGTAGTTTCCCTGATCAAACTGGAAGTTACCAAAGAACCATGCATAGCACTGAATAGAGAGCCGCCGAATACGCCAGCTACACCCAACATGTGGAATGGATGCATAAGGATATTGTGCTCAGCCTGGAATACAATCATGAAATTGAAAGTACCAGAGATTCCTAGAGGCATACCGTCAGAGAAGCTTCCTTGACCAATAGGGTAGATCAAGAAAACGGCAGTAGCAGCTGCAACAGGAGCTGAGTATGCAACAGCAATCCAAGGACGCATACCTAGACGGAAGCTAAGCTCCCACTCACGACCCATATAGCAAGCTACACCAAGTAGGAAGTGTAGAACGATTAGCTCGTAAGGACCCCCGTTGTATAGCCATTCATCGACGGAAGCTGCTTCCCAGATGGGATAGAAGTGCAAACCGATAGCTGCAGAGGTAGGAATAATGGCACCGGAGATAATATTGTTTCCATAAAGAAGAGAACCAGAAACAGGTTCACGAATACCATCAATATCTACTGGAGGAGCTGCGATGAAAGCAATAATGAATACAGAGGTTGCGGTCAATAGGGTAGGGATCATCAAGACGCCGAACCATCCAATGTAAAGACGGTTTTCAGTGCTAGTGATCCAGTCGCAGAAGCGACTCCATAAATTTGCGCTTTCGCGTCTTTCTATAATTGCGGTCATGGTCAGAACTTCGTTTATAAAATCATCAGAGGCTCCCAAGCATAAGGCTTGTTATTTTACAGTATAATATGATCCATATGGAAGGAGGTTGCTGAAGACTGGGACTGGACGGATCTGGAGGACGGTTCTGCTTGGAGCCGGAAGAAGAAGACTCAGATGAACTCTTTCCGTGTTTGTTATATATTTCTACAATAAAAAGAAACGTTGTCTTGTTCCTGAGATTGACTTTGTTTATGCATTAGATATTGTTGTAATTCATGTATGAATGTTATTTTGATCTATAACTAATTATTTTCCTACATGATATAAAGTTGATTTCATTAAAATGCTTTATCTATATGCTGCTATGTATGTTTGAATTGGTTGATTTGCATATTCGAAGATCATCAGGGGTTGCAGAGGGTCTGAACCTTGTTGGAACTACCCAAATGAAGGACATCCGGGTATGGTCACTCTCGCATAGTTTTTTTATATAAGCATGTTTCCTGAGTTGTATGCGTGTTTCTTACTGTAGTTTTCTCTTGCTCTTTTGGGGTTCAGTACAATCCTCCTGGATGCTCACAGGCAAACAAGGCTTCTCACAAACATTCTCCTCTGCCCTCCAAGCCTCCTATTTCTTTGTGCATTTTCTCTGGGTGATCCTCCTATGACCAAGTGGAACACTGATCACTCACACTAATCCTACACCCTATCAGAACTATGCAATCCTCAAGGAACCTTGTTCTTTCTACATGGATGAGTTTCCTTTATACGAAAACTCATGCAACTGATAATACAATGTCCCTGTCTTTAATCTCAACTGGATCTTTCTATAAATAGACATGCATTAGTTATTTATGAGAGAATATTCAGTCATCTGGAGTACACTAGATGGATGAATGCATGCATTAACTAACTGAACTCACAATTAGTTCCTCAAACTGTTTGGAACTAATTTAACTGGACATAACTCAGTTAACTAAGCTAACTAATTACAACTCAAATACAACTCATCCTTATCTCCTTAATTAAGGAATAATCTCCTTAACTTAAGGGATAATTGTTGTGTGACTTCACAAAAACTTCTAGCTTGAATTTCTCCAACTAATTAACTCAAGATGAATTCATTAATTATTTTTCAAGCAGCTAGTGAGACTAGATTCGAATTTTAATTCAAGGACAAATTAAAATTGGAATATTCTGAATGCTATTTTTAACATTTCTTGTTGTTATTCTCAACATAGGTGTGCTCATCCTGTAAGGTGCTTTTGATGTTGGTGCTACCCCTAGCACTAACTCAATAGAAAATTCCACCTCCTTGTGCAGTGGAAACTTTGTAATCTCCCGAGGAAATACATCCTAAAATTCCTGCAAAACTGTGTACTTTCTCAACCCACCTATGTCCTCAACTTCCTTACCCTTTTCACTAGAAATATGTACTGCAAATAGCATACACCCTTTCCTGTGGTTATGATTTTCTTACATAGCTGTCGCCATCCCTACTGATGTGGCTTTCTTCTTACCTTGCAAGACTCTTGGTTCTCCATTGTCATCAACACATTCAATGGATTTGTCAAAATAGTCTACCTTGGTTCTATGAAGATATAACAAATCCATGCCCAACAACACACTATATGATCCCAATGATAATACATTCAAATGCGTTGCAGTAGGCATACCACTCAAATCAAATGCACAAGCTCTTACCCAATGATGAACTCGCTTCTTTGTACCTATAGCCAACTACATTAACAAAGATTTTGCATGCAACTCTTTACTCAAACCACACTTATCCACCAATTCAGGACTAACATAGCTATAATTACATCGAGGGCCAATAAATATAGACATAACTTGATCACAAAACTTACCATCCATCTCAACGATAGATGCCTGGTGTTTTGCTTATCTTTTGCCCACTGCTGCATAGATATGAGGAATTATCTTCCCTACATCCCCAACAATATGTTCCTCCTACATGTAATCAAACCTACAAGAATGTAGCCTAACATATAAGGATGTAAGTAGGTGACATAAAATCAACATGTAAGCGGCATGCAACAATATGTAACCAATCATATACTCATGACGATTCATTCCACAAAATAAATCATCAAATTCTCCATGACAACCTTACTTCAACCATAATCAATCATCAAGAAAATTCTACAAACACATGGAATGCAAGTGTACAAGACACACATGCAACTGACATGCATGCATGACCAACATACACTACCTATCCAATCTAAGGGGTGAACCATGCTCAGATGCCACTCTATAACACCCTCCTCCCACATATACCTAGGTAACCATGCCAACCATGTAAACATGTGACAAGAGGCTACTATTATTGCACTCAACCTCTTATGTGACCTTAAGGAAGTGGAGTCGATGAAACACATCAACCAACCTATCCACATTAGTAATAGAAATCTCAAGAGATATTTCGGCCACTCAAACATCTTGGCTCTAAGTTCCAATAATGTTCTGGACATCTTAGGCCTAAATCGCTCCCATGTTATAGGCAAGAGAATGCCCAAAAACCCAAAACCGCTCTCACAAGCTTACCTGTCGGCGACTAGATACTAGATTTTCCAGTGCTACGCCAGTGACTTCGGCATTCGAGAAACCTTTTCAGGCCCAAAGCCCAGGTCACTACCTAGAATGGAATGATAACTCGGGAACAATAAAAGAAAAGGAAAACAATGATGAAAAAGTAATAAGTTGAACATGACCTTAATCGGATCTGTACTAGCCATGACAATAATTTCGTCAAACATATCATCAACATGTAACCTATAGGTGTATTGAGTGTAGGGATCTCATACTTTTCTGAGAATCTCTATCAACCATTATTCCCTCTTGTCATTTGCTGCATTATCATTTATTAGTCCATATATACATTGTCCATTCATTTACAAGTAAAGAAATGTTGAGATCCATATATAGTTGAAGTCATAAAACATACATATAACCAACATAATAGGGAAAAAAATATCATAAGCATATCAGCCATAAAATCCACATATACATTAGTACATTTACACATGAAAATCAAGGGAATTAATTTTCTCATTAATGAATGAAATAAACCAACTCGAGATGGGACTACCAGGTTCCACTCAACCATAGAATGGTCGAGCCAAAACTCTCTTTAGCCATTCACCCCCATGCCATATTCCAAGCATGAATGTGGGACTGAAACCAAAAGAACCAACCAGGGCATACTGAGGCTAAACCACCTCACCCTCATCAATAGAAACCAAGTTTTACCATAATCCATCCCAGATCACTAGCCCAACACAATGAACATGTCGTAACAGGTTTTACCGTCAACTCCACTCGATCACTAGGTGAAACAAGCATGGATTCCACCGGATTTCTCCACCTACACCGTGAGGAATTTTTCTATCTAGTCTCTCAGGGTTTATCGTAATAGAAACCCAGATCACTAGGCCCTAAACCGAGACCCACTCCACAAGCTTTACCTCATACCCCAAACCCGGGATTACTAGGCCCAACGGAGAGTAACCCACCTCTTGACTCTACCATATATCCTTCCATTCACCACCAAGGATTCCTAGGCCCAGTGAGGCAACACAATCCTCGCTTTACTGCAACGCACATTCTGGCTCAGGGGTCACTAGGCTAGTGCCCTTATCGTGATCCACAATCTAGTTCAAGGACCATTAGGCCATTTTCTCTTTGATTTAGAGAACCACCCCACTCAGCTTCAAATCCATACGACAATCCATCTCAACCAAAACATTAGAACTCCATCACACCATGTCTATCTAGAAATAACAAGGCTAGGCTAAAAAACACTGTCACACCTGGCCAAACCCATGCCATGATAAAAAAGAACCACATGCAATACCTTGCATGCGAAATGTAGCAAGAAAAATACAGATGTAATTTGATACCTGCAATGAAGCCAATTGTACTTTCTTGATCATGCCTTTCCTTGCTTGAACCTTGCTTCCTCTTGCCTTCTTTTCCTTTCTTGCTCCAATGCCAAATTTCTCCATCAAAACTCTAAGTGTCCAAGATTGAGAGGGAGAGAGAGAATAACGAGAGAGCTCCAAAAAGCAACAACCAAAAGGTTACCAATTGATCCTCAAAAGCCTTTTTATGAATGAGGCCTCTATTTGATTTATTTTCCATTATTTTTCTTCAATTTCCTCCTCACATGCAACCTATGACCTTTCACCTGCTTTTTCTCCTCATTTCCATTACTTTCATAAATAATATGCCAAAAATGACTTTTTTCCTTTCTAAACCCTTCACCATTTCCTTTGCCAATTTCCTTAGCCATAAACAATGAAATGAAAACCCACTAGGATGTCTTGCCCAACATTAATCTTGGAATAAGTGTCTCATCAATTGTGTTATTATTTCTTCCTTTATTTACTTTTATTACACTGACTAGGGATGTTATAGTGTGTTTCTCAATTGATGGACTCTGTGCTCATGTGAATAGTTTACATTATATATATATATATATATATATATATATATATATATATATATATATATTATGAACGCTATCACAAATAATTGGCAAAAGTAAAAGGAAACTTAAAAACCGAGATTAAATCTTAAAAACCTCACTATTACATATTCACCCCTCTCAGTAATTCCTTATTCCAAGAACCCAACAAAAATATCATATATAAATAATAATTACATGTATTTGATAATGATAATAACATATGTGATGACGACAATATTTATATTTATTATATTCTAGAAAATAAAATAGCAAATGTAACTAGAAATATGTGAATCCAACCTTATACAATTTAGTTAATAATAATAATAATATCCATTTTTAAGGTCACAACCAAGCGAGACACCAAATTGGTGTATGATACCCCTTGTTTGTGGGACAAGGGACCCACCTCTGCGCAGCAATTTGATTGCTAAGTTATAAATGTTATGTGAATTCTATTTGTTTTTTTTTTTTAATTATATAAGGGAGATAAAAGGTATGTTACACATTTGTTAATAAAATTTGTATAAGTAACTCACTCATATTTGTATTTTTTATTTTCATAATATATATAACGAATTAGAAAAATGCTTTTAAAAACAACATAACTCTATCTTAAAAAAAAGTGTTCTGTAGTTTAGGTTTTAGATGTTTAAAAATTATTTTAGATGCTTTCAAAATATTTTAATGATCTTTAAAAATTATTTTAGATGCTTTCAAAATATTTTAATGATCTTTTAACAAAGATCTTAGTAAAAACAATAGCAACTTTGTGAAATTGTTCATTGAGTTTAAACAGTTTCCTCGTTTCTCAAATTTATAATTGTATTTTTATAAGTACAATTGGGGTCTTTGGATCTCTTGCTATTGGTTTTCTACAAACAAGAGTTTGAATTATAATAATGATTAAATTCAAGATCTAAAAATTTGTATCAAACTATTGTTTTCAATTAATCACTATTAGGTTGATGGTTATATTCGTAAAGCTATTACCTGTAATAATAATTTATGTTTTTTTATATATTATTCTGATTTGATAAACATTGTTATTTATTTTTGTACGAATAAATTTTATTTTATTTTTAAAATAAAAATTCAATTAAAAACTTATGATAACTGTTTTGTTAATAATAAAAAATATCAAAATAAAATAAATGGAATGATATCTAACCGGTTTAATTGTCCGTTCACCTAATTCATCTAACCGGTTTAATTTTCCATTCACCTAATTCCCATAAACTTGAAGGGACAATCAATGTGATTCAATCATCAAAGGTAACCATTAAAAAAATAAAAATACAAATAACATCATATGTTTTGTTTTTCCCTCATATAAATGTACCAAATATCTAATACTATGTTTATTAATAATATATACAATATAAAAAAAATGATCATTTACAATATTATTTTTTTATCTTAAATATGAAATATCCAAATAACAATAATAATATTTCAATAAAAAAGACTTTATAATTATATCGTAAGGTGTTTCCTTATTAGATAATCTCCCATCCCATCGCTTTTTATGTCATTTTGCTTCGTCACATGATTTGTTAGATGATTATATTATCTTCCACCATTGGTTTTGTCTCCACTAAGGTTTTCTTATTAGATAATCTCCCATCCCATCACCTTTTATGTCATTTTCCTTCATCACATGATTTGTTAGATGTTTACATTATCTTCCATCATTGGTTTTGTCTCCACTAAGGTTAATCACAATGAATGTATGTTACATGTGAAGCTATGTGACATGCATCGCATGGGCTTCAATATTCCTTTCAGAACTTACTCATTTCGAGTGACAATTATGTCCGCAAGGTATTAACACAAACAAGCAACATGTTATTAACCTAGCCAAATCCAAACATCTCGCTCATACCCCCTCTTCCAAGCATCCTTCATTCCACACGCATCCCTGGCTCCATACACCTATTGCTCAAATGAATCTATAAAGGTTTAAAATGAAAGAAAGTTTAATATGAAATAAGATGTAAACACAATAAGAGTGTTTGTAGTAGTGTCAGGGTCAATGTTAGTGTCAAAGAACTCATCGAAAACATGTCCCCTCGCCCCCCATTTACATAAAGGACCTACATAGAGCAATGTCTCAGTGTTAGTGTGAGAGCACTCACCAATGAAATGGCCATTTATAAAATTACATTTTCTTTCATTTTAAAAATATTTGTTAAGCATTCATAATAGTAAAATTAAGTTACCCTCCACCAAGGGAGTTATGTCACTTCAATGATCAGTTAACCAATGGAAAATTTAAAATAAGATTTTCAAATGTTAGAATATTTTTTATTTATTTATATATGGGAAAATACAAATATTCAACGATTTTCTCAATACTTTGTTTATAAATACAAAAGTTCGATAAAATAAGCCAATTCAAAGTACTATTGACCACAAGATATTGCTATAGTCCCAAGCATGGGCTAATAAATTTATATTTTACATTACTAAAATAATATACTTCCTATTTAGTAATATACTTCCTAATGGAATAATTAATACATATATAGATAGTGAATTATATATAATTAATTATATATTTTCTAATATTTTCTAATAATAATAAGAAATATTATTTTTAATGTTAAGCATAATGTACATTAATAAAATTTAAGTTGTATTAATTATATTAAAAATGAAAAAATTTAAAATTTAAAATATATTTTATTATTATTGGTTTATATTAAATAAATTTATTTTTTTATAATAATTTATATATTGTAAATTTATTTGATATATTGATTTTAACCCTGTTATATTAAAATATAATTTATTTTAATGATTTGACTACTACATTATAATAATATATTATAAATTACATTATAATAATATATGATAAATTTCAATAATAATATAATGCAAAATAATATTACGATAATGGAAGGTAAAATATTTCAATATTCTAAACATATAAAAATGGTATATTATTAAATAATATTTTATATTAAATAATACATCATGCAAAATGATCAAGCTCATGACTTTTAGGATGTAATTTTTTTGGGATATTAATTGGTTAAAAAAATAAATTTCAGAGTTTGTGGGTGTGAAAATAAGAAATAAAACATACTTTGCAATCATGATATGTAGTTGGAGTAGACATTTAGAGATTCCTTACGATCACAAATTAAGCAATTAACTAATAATAATGTTATCTTTAGTTTTTTATTAAATGTTATATTAAATGTGTGGTTTATTTTCCTCTTCATTCCAATTAAAAAAAGTTTCATTTTTATATGGAGCACATGGGATTTTATGATTGTTATTATTATACTTGTAAATTTAGATAATTCCTATAACACTTGCTTTAGCTATTTATTATAAAGCAGGTTTGAATGGCCTCTAATTTCAACCTTAATTTTGATATGACCAACGTCTTTAAAAGACAAAAGTCCAAAAAAAAATGAAAATATATTCAAAATAATTCCCATGTAATATATGTGTGGGCATTAGTGATACATATGTGTGTGGGCATCATCATATTGCTTTTTTATTTTTCAACTTTTTCATTATGGACAATATTTATCTTTTTAGCGATGTAAATTTTATGACCTTTCGTTGAGTGTATGAAATGTTTTTTAAATCAAACATATATTTGTGATGTAACCACTTACAAGTTAATGTAAATCTTTCTTAACTTTCAATTTATAAATAATTAAATTGATTAAAATACATGTATTTCATAAAATTTGTTCTCTCAAAAACATGTTATATTATATTTATAAAGTGCGCATTAAAATAAATTTGTATTTTGTATTTATTAATAATATTTTTTTATTAATATATTTACAATTATAAATATAAATCTTATTCTTAATCCATGTGGCATGATTAATATATTTACAATTATATATATTATTCTTAATCCATGTGACATGATATCATAAATAGCTCTACATCAATATAGCCCTCCAATGTTGGTTTAATTTTTCAAAATTTGTTTTCCTTTGAAATTTGTGATGTTATCATAAATGGTGAACGTTCTATACGTTCTCGTGATAAATGATAGGTGTACCAATTCTCCTAATTCTTAGGAAAGGAAAAAAAAAAATACTTTGCAACTAGTTAATATCGATCTCCATAACTTTCAAACTGTGTGCTAAGCAATGGAAATTCCTCCCACCCCATGGAAGTGTGTTAAGCACAGGAAATCCCTGCCCACTCCTCCCCTCCTCACTGATGGATGATAGGTGTACAGGTTCTGATTAAACAAATGAGGAAAGTTCGCGAACCTCCAACAAAATCTCTTTCACATACATTAAAATGACTTTAAAACTGCGGTGATTGAGTGAACAATTTTCCATGCCGTGGGAATTGAGACAAATGCTATCAATGCGAAAAGTTGGTGATGTACACATTTGTCTTAAGAAAAGTCAAAAGCCTTTAGCAAATATCAAATAATTGATAGGGTTCGTGGACGTGAGTGACACTCCCACTAAATTTAATAATTGCGTTAGTGAAAATTAGTGTCAACACGATATTAATAACTGGACCGACCTTTCATAAAAGTTTCCTCATGAATCAGGCGAAACGCACTTGGTCGGTTTAGGTTACTGTTCCTCCATAATATCTAACCGACAGACACCCTGCACAGACAGAAATTTAGTTTTAAGAGGACCGACTTTTCATAAAAGTTTTTCATGAATCAGGCAAAACTCACTTTCACTTGGTCGGCTACTGTTCGTCCATAATATCTCCCCGACCAACACCGTTCACAGACAGAAATTTAGTATTCATTGGACCGACTTTTTTAATAAAAGTTTCCTCGTGTCAACCAAAGCTCACTTGGTCGGTAACTGTTCGTCGATAATATCTCACCGCCAAATATCTCCCATCAAGAGACTACTTATAAATTATAGTGAATGAATGACAACAGCTATGTTGGTAGCCAAAAGCCAACATCGATGGCTTCTCATCTTTCCTTCAATATCGAGTTGCCGCTGTCGTCTCTGAATTCTGCGCAGTTTCTACAAAATGCCTCACAAGGAATTTAGCTGCTATGTCCGATACACCCAAGATCATCCATGAGAGAAGAAATGTAAAGCAAAAGAATTCTCTTTACCAGCCAAAGCATGAAATTTTTGTTCTCAGTGGCGGGTATTGTGTTTCCATATATCAAGAATTTCAACCGATTTGATGTTTATGGTGAAGGAATTGAATAACACGGGCAGTAGTATTATTAATTTTAGTACAGACAAATGGGAGTTAAGATTTCAATGGAATTTCCTCTGTTTATGTAAAACATATTTCCACAACTTCCGTTAGTTATCTGTTATTTCTATTCTACCTAAGCCTGGATTTCTTATCGCTTATGACCAACCTAAGTCATACAGCTGGTAGACATATCGCCACTTATCTTATAATACATTATATGTAGCAGGTGTTTTGAAACAGAAATCCTAGACTGTTTATAATTTTTATTTTTCTGAGTTTTGTTTTAGTAACTGGTTTTGATGATTAACCATATTGGTTTGAAAAATGTAGATCAAAAATATATGTTATATAATTTTTATAAAATGTACAGATCACAAAAATATAAATATAAAAACTTGTATACTATTAATTTATATATAAGGTCTTTCAGCAAAATACATGTGAAATATTCACTACTCATAATTACTCATTCACGTATTCTGTTAATTGAATATTAAGATTCAAGAATAACCCACAATTTACAATGGGGAGGAAATATGTCTATAAAAATAATTCTATATAAAGAATTGGTGGAAGGGTTGAATATTTTTTTATATAAGGAAAATATTAATCTTCATTCCTTCGCCATGTACATGAAAGAGGTTGAAAAATAAAACGAAATATAAAAAATAAGAATAGTCCATTGCCTTAGGTCCATGGAAACAAGCCCCCTATGGAAACTAGCAGGCATACTGGTCAAGCCTTTCAATTATTTTTGGTCAAATTAGGGTGAAATAGCTATAAAAATATAGCTTAAATTATAAAAGATATTTTTAAATATTTATGAGATTAATATTATGAAAACTTATAGTTCTCCGTTGAGAGTTAAGTTAGTTGATAAAATGACAGTATTTGTACAGCCCTGTGAGAAGGAAATTTTATATTTATTTTATTTATTTGAGTGTTTTGGGTTAAATTGGTTAGAGCTATAATTTTTATTTGTTTTAGGTAGGGTGTTTTTTTAAATAAAATATTTTATTTTAAGTTTTTAGGAAGCTATTAAATTTAGTTAAATTGGAGTTTTTCCAAAATGTAATTAATATGGCCAATCAATTTAATTAATTTGGCCAATCAATATAAGTGTCTCTTTCTCTTTCCCTTTATAGAGATATTTTCAAGCAAACTAGGTTGCTATAATGATATCTTTTTGAGAGATTTACTCAATCAAGTTGATTGTGTGATGAAATAGATTCTCTATTATAAAGTTACTTGTTTAATACAAATATACTTATAAAATATTAGCTAAATTTATGAAATTAAGATTATAAAGATATATATATATATATATATATATATATATATATATATATAATTTTAATTTTTAAAATTTTGTATGCAAAGAAATTTTAGATTTATTTTCTCTTTATGGTAAATTTTCAAAAATAATTAATAAAAATATAGCTTAAATTATAAAAAAGGTTTCTTAAATTTTATGACATTAAAATTATGAAAATTTTTACCCTCAACTTTAAGATGTTTCTTAATTTTATATCTTTATATATACGAAAATATTTTATTTATAGATTTATTTGTATATAATAATTTATTTTTATATTATCTAGCTATTTTTTTAATATATATATATATACTCTTTTAAAATAATATTTTCCGTATATAAATAATCATCACTTTAATTTCAAGTTCTCCTCCGTTTTTTCCGTTTTGTGCATTTTTCCTATCTCCATATCTTGAAAACATGACAATTATTTTATATATTTTTAGGTTTTAAATGTAATGGCATGTGGCCCTGGTATAGTCACTGTAATGCTCGTTGCACGAGGAACACGAAAGAGGATTTCGTCACGGTTTAATTCCTTTCGTCACATAGGTATCTGTTAAACCTGTTAAGGGCCATCCTCCTATGCCACGAATACTATCTCCTTGTTTTGAGAAAATAAACAACATTTTATATATTGTTTCGGTTTTAAATGCAAGGGCATGTGAATTGATTTTTTATTGATAATTTTTTTCTACAAGTTGGAGAATTTGATTAGTTGTATAAGAAAATATTTACAAGGTTGTTCGTCTCACCACGATTGAATTTGTTGAATATTGCTATTAGTATAAAATAAATAGTTCAAAAAAATTATAAGCTAACCAATCGTAACTATAATTTGATTAATTGTCTAAAAATATTTATAAGGTTGTTGGCTTCACTCGAGTAGAGTTTGTTGATTATTTCTATCAGTGCAAAATAAATAGTCCAAAAAATACATAAGCTAGCTAACTATAACTGTAAAGGCATGATATGCCAAAGGAGTGACAAAATGAACAAAACACCAAAACACATACTCAATCATGAGAGTTGATAGAAGTTGGGTTGTCTAGACCCATCCAAGTTGGAGGAGGGGAGCAAACCGAGCACCTCGTGTATTTATCCACATGAACCAGCCAAGCCTCCAACTACTCTAGCTTGTCTAGAATGTGCATATGTCTAAAGTTAACATTGGAAATATTGGATTTGAGCCAAGGCTAGCATGAATACCTCATGCTCCTCCCGACAAATTCTCTCATAGGCTTCCAACTGCATTTTCATACACTGGCATGATTGACCTTTAGTGTCATAAGAGGGATTGTTCCTCTTCCTCGACAGCAATTGGCGTTCATAGTGGGGTCCCTGCAAGCTCTTGGTTACCTCTGAGATCGACCCCACCTCCTCCCACTTTGGGTATCCGTGTCAAAATTTGGGTTATGTGGCTAGCCCCCTTCGACCTCCACCTAAGCATGAGCTATGTTGTGGTGCCATGTGCACACCATAGCACAAAACCTCTCCAAATCCTTGGTCGCTTTCACCACCGCAACACCAGCAACACCACAACAACACGTCCAACACCAACAACATCACAACTAGTGTTGTGAAAATCGTGATATTATTGTGATTTTATCATTTTATCGCGAGTTTTTCATCAGAACAAGAATATCGTGAGAAGTACTCGGAATTTTTTTTAGCCCGATTTTTTCAAAAAAATCATGGGAAATATATATATATATATATATATATATATATATATATATATATATATATATATATATTATATATATATATATTTGAGGAGGAGGAGGTGACCCAAGCTACCCCCGTCACACGTAGAGGACGTGGTCTAGCTCCTGTAGCTCCTAGTTCTTTAGCTTCTAGAGCACAGCGGACTCCATAGTCTACTGCGGCCTGCCAACTCCACCGACATCTATGTCTAGAGGGACAAAGGAAATCAGTAGCATTAGACTTTAGTTATTTGGTTCATTTCATTGTATATGACATTATGACTCATGATATGAGATACGTTATTATATTTTTTGTTGATATTTTGAGGTTGAGTTGGGACTCAGGAGTCAGGACTTACTATTCAGGACATGATTCACTGTTATGTCTAATTTTAGCAATACAAATGATATTAAACATCTTATATATTAGTTATTTTATCATATCTATGTGCCAGTGTATTTATTTTATGTTGTCGATGATTTAGATATTAAAAAAATTGAAAAAAAAATGAATATTTTTGTACCAAACGATTTTTTCCCGATTATTACCGATTTTTTCCCAATTATTACGATTTTTTCCTCACGCCGATATTATCCCGATAACGATTAGTGCAACATTGATCAAAACACAAGCACCACCGCAACACTAGCAACATTGGAACATCGCATCACCAGCACTAGCAACACTGCAACACAACCATAATGGATATAAAATCTTTCCTCCTGAGCCCAATGAGCTTCGCCTCTGAACTGTCTTCCTGCTCTATAACCCCACCCCAATTCGATCTTCTTAATGACCACCTTCCCGATATGACGCACTCGAGTGTGTTAGTCTACCCAATACTACGCACTACTGCACCCTTAAGCCGAAGAACCACCCAACACCAGAGGCCCAGAAAAAAGAGAGGCAATTGGGGTAAGAATTTCCCAAATCCACTTTGAATTTCCATGCAGTACCTCCACCACTAACATGAATGTACCTAGTAATAGACCACAATTCAATCAAGACACCAAAGGACGACCATCACTGGGTTGGGTTATGGAAGCTTGCCTGATCAGGGGGGCGACACAAAGAAAGCCGAAAGATATACAATAATAAAGGACTGACAACTCCCTCCTGTAGCGAGAAACCACCTCCGACATCATCCAAAGAGAAACAAGTTGCCTTATCCCCCCTCCAAAACTTATCGTTATGGAATTTCTCTAAGTCACATGCTTTGAACTACCATCACTAGAGTATCATAGCAATTCCAATCAAATTTTGTAGACTGCCCATTTCCCATCAACCTCCATTTAAATGCACATGAGCACGGCTAGATGGGTTCACATGGACCACGTGTGGTGTATCCTGCCATACATACCTCCTACATGTCATGTGCATGGGAAGTCTAGGGAGGTGAAGCTCAACCTCCACTATCCTCAATTTTGCCACTGCCACTAGGATACTTTTATTGAGAAATTGTTTCACATATATAAATTCTTTTGTAGTGACATTATTTTTTGAAAAAAATATTTCTGAGATTAAAAATCTTCTAAAAATATCATTTCATTATTTTATTTTCTACAATTTTATTTTTATAATTTTATACCAATTTTTCAATAATAAATAATTAGTTAATTTTTTTTTAATTCCACAATTTTAAAAAATAAATCGTTTGCTATCATCAAAGTACCCACAAACCCACAATTATATTGAGATGTAATCCTTGTTTACATAAATACCTCGCTCATATTTATATATTTTATTTTGATAACATATACGTAACAAATTAGCAAAATGCTTTTAAAGACCACATAAATCTAGCTGCTAACATCATAAAGTAACTGTTCCGTATTTTAACTTTTAGTTTTTTTCAAATATTTTAAATATTTTAAAAAAAATTAGGATTTTTTTTAAAATATCACAATAAAAAATAATATCAAAGTGTTTTTCTTTTAAATAATCTCTTTAAGCATTTTGAGTATCTTAAAAAACTGCTTATTATGTTTGGTTAAGACGTTGTTTTGTTCAGATGTCTGGAAACAAGTAACTATCTAAGACTTATAAGTATGTGGCACAAGTGAAAGCATGCTCTCTTATAAATCACCAACAAATTATTTTAAGTGATATAATTTTCCTTAAATAATTATAATCAATCATCTTGCATTCGCGTTACAGTTAAAAATAATCTCTTCAATACTTTATAATTATATTTTTATTAAAAGAAATACATCTTTAACTCTCCTATTACGGATTTCCCACACACAAGCGTCTCAATTATAATCATGATCAAATTGAAGATCGAAATATATGTATGAGGAAATTGCTTTCAATTAATATATTAAGTGGGATGGTTATATCCCTGAAGCCATTATCTATTACTTAAACGATACAAAAAAAAAAAAGTCAAAAGAGAATGGATTAAGTGGTAGTGAGCAACTTTCATTCCTTCTCAATAGAAAGAAAAATATATATCATTCATAAAATATCACAAGAAAGTTAGATGAAAGGCGGAATTTTGTATCCGGATAAATTTGACGTTTGGTTTATTAATGGGTTGTTTGGAAATGTTATTATTTGATTATTAGCTTGCGTTATACATAAACTTTTGATTATTACTTTATATTATTATTTAAATGGACAAATTTTAAGAATACATGGTTTTCTTATACTAATTAGATATATATGGTATGTTCTATTAATGACATAGAAAGGTAATTTACATATCTTATAAAGTTAATTGGGATAAAAAATTAATGTATTAAAGTTTTGTATCTAGATAAATTAGATATTTATACATTGATTGGTTAATGGAAATGTTATTTTTTTATTATTAGCTTACATTATTTATAAAATTATATTTAAAAATTATAATTTTTATGTTTTATATTTTTATATTATTCTAAGAAACAAAGATGGGTTGTTTTTCTGCACATCTTTTCAAGGTGTGTGTTTCTCTTTACCACCTATCTATAAACATAGATCAAACTTAGAAATCCTCATAAAAGCACCAATACAAAAAAATCATTTTAATTGTGTGCCTAGGCTAGTGTGAAAGCTTAGCCTCACACTCCATTTCAATACCAAACATCATAGAAGACATAGAATACCTAGATAGACTCGAAGCCACCGCTTCACTAGTACAAAAAACAGAAACAACCATGATGGCTAGATATGAAAATAGCCAAACATACATTGCAGTACCCCCAATAGCATAATTATCTATTTCACCCAAGAATTCACCATGGGTGGTACCAATAGTAGCGAAAACACCAAAAAAATTGCACCACGAACCTAGACAATAAGATGTATATACCTAGACTAACATAATACTAGCAAATTCAAAATATTTCTAGATAAGCATGCACCTACACAAATATAGGTCATAAAAACACAACTAGAGTTCCATAGTTTTCAAAATTATGAAGAAACCTAGAAACATGAACCGAATACTATAGCACACACTATCTCATAAAGAGCCTTCCTTCTTGCACATTTCTCAACTTTCGAGGAAGATATCATTCTAGGGACTCTCACAATAGATCATGGAGGATTGAAGAAGTCACCATTATCGAGATGTGCTAGGTAAGAATCAATCCTATCTAAAGAGAAATATTTGTTTTGAAGCATCCCTTTGATGTCTTCCAATGAGATGAAGACATTATATCTCTACTTGTTTGTCTTTTAAGAACAAACACAAAAGGGTCTTTGCTTGTGAATGTAAAGCCACTGAATCTAAGCATTGTTTCTTCCTAACTATGGTGTGCCCAGGGTCAGGAACCCATGTTGGCATGTCCTCTATGATGTCAAAGTCTGAATATGATTTCCTTCCAATCCCTGCTTAGGTCTATAGATTTAATATTTCCTCATTGGTCTTTGGCGAGACTACATCAAAATTGGTGGAAACCAAGTCATAAGAAAAGATAAGTGCTCCTCGTTGGCCTTGAAGAGCATCACCACCTCCTCCCTAATGGCATATCATTCTCTACCTTAGCGGCATGGATGAAGCCCTAGGGCCACATCTTCGACAATTGTTATAGATTCCCATTCCTACAAAACAATGATAAAATAAAATATACCCAACAATGATAGGACCCAAATGCCACCCTACAATATCATCACCATAACTAAGGACAATAATGCCAAACTCAACATCAAGACTGTTAAGAGAAATTGATGGCTCAACCACCTCAATTTAGGGGTGAAACCCATATACCATTAAGACCAGAGAGAGACTCAACAATAAAAATCATCCCTAAACACTTATCGTATGAAAGAAACCCTTAAACATCCACCCCCAAGGCCATTCCATCTTTTCCACAAAACTAGTGCCCAAGTGCCCTAAAAAATCATTCAAAAAAAGAACAATTGGTTGGAGTTTAAACAATACCCTTGATTCAGAAATTGAAGAGGCATGCAAGGAAACAGTCCCCCTGGCCCTAAAACACTACCTGATACTATCCAAAACCAATAACATAGACTCAACAACCTTAGAACCAAAATGAACATTGCTAGGAAAAAAGAGAAGCAGTAAGACTAGAAAGAAAAGAAAAAACTCTAGAAACCACGAATGGCATGGTAATTGAGAAAGATGCCAACTGGCCAAACTTTAAAGTTCTGAACGACGAAGATCAGATTTAATAACTCAAGAAACTTATCCAAAGCTTCTACCATGTTCACAATCCACCACCAACACCCCTTGTCGCACCATTTCCAAGGAAAAAGCTCAATGCCACGGTATCCAATAGCTCAAATAATAAGAAAAACATGCAATAGGAGGTTGAGGTCCAAACTTCTTCTCCAAACAAATCCTCAACAATGGAAACAAATTCCTCCATAATACTACAATAAATAAAGCTTCCAACTGTGAGCAATGCATATGAAATCAAGCCACATCCTCTATTCCTTTATTACACATCACGTCAGAGAGGGTCACGGGCATCGCCCATGCCTCCTTCGCATTAACATCTCATTGGGGATTGAAAAGTATAATATTAGTAATAATATGTTTTTTATTATTTCAGGAAAAAAATAAATAAATAAATAACTATATATATATATATATATATATATATATATATATATATAATTTAAATATTGTGCATGCAAAAAATTATGTAAGTATCTTCTAGCTTAATTTTATGTTGTGATTTTTTATGAAAAAAAAAGTAAAGAAAAAATCTAAAAGAAAAAATGTAAAGTTTTTTAAATCAATCTAAAAAGCTTTTAGTCATTTTTTATTTTTATTTTTTTAGACATAATTAGTGACTTTTTTATGAAAAAATGTGAAGAAAAAATCTATAAAAAAATAAAAAAATTTAAAAATTAATTAACTATATATATATATATATATATATATATATATAGATGATTAAGGGTTAAAATTATATGTGGGGTTTAAGTGTTAAGGTATAGCCATTTAAGATTTAAGAATTATTGGTTATAGGATAATTAAAGTATAAGGCTTAGAATGATGATTTAGGGAGGAAATATTATGAGGTATGGGATGGTTATGATGGGTTACAGGTTAAAAAATAAGAAATAATAAGGTGAATTGTTGTGGGTTGACAACTAAAGGTTAAGTAAGGAATAAATATTTAGGTTGAGAAATAAGGATAAGAATATGGGATGAAGATTGAATTTTGAGGATATTTTTAAACAATAAGGGCAACTGCGTAACAGTGGTCACTGCTGATATAATTACATCACTTAATGTATGGCATCATTCCCTATGCCCTTCTCATAATATAATTATACTTCAACTTTGCTTATGCCTTTCTTGTAATATACTTTATTTGTATCAATGTTTAATAAAAATAAAAATAATTAAATGCTTGCCATGAATATCATTAATTTAAGATTTATGGTAGTAACATAGACTCGACAAGCCACTTGAATGTAGTTGTCACAGTTGTCTCCATTTGTCAGTTGTCTGCCAGCTTCCATCAGGAATCTTGTCGCATGATTTCCACTTGTTGCATGATTTTCACTTGTTCTTGTGATAACATTTCTATAACCTCCTTTGTTCTTGTGATTTTATGATACTATTTTTGTGACCTCCTTTCAAATTTTTATGGAATTTTCAAGTTTTGGCAGAAAGTAATAGCGAATCCATAATTTTTGCAAGGGATTTAATTACTTGGCCCATGTAATCTTGAAACCAACAAATTAGATATTGTTGTGGAGAGTAGTTGTAAGGCATGAATGATAGGTGATGAATTTGGACTTTTAAGTGGATGCAAATCCCATCCTTCCTGATCTTCTGGTAAGAGTTCCTAAAAGAGGGTAGTTCTGACAATCCAACAATAGGTGGTCCCTTTCCTGTACAACTAACTATCTCTCTTTGGCAACAGGCAACAAATCAAGGTCGATTTAAGCATTTGGGGTATGCCAGGTTTCACTATGTCCTTGAGTTTAACTGTCAACTGCTCACCACTTGTTCGCGCACTTCCACTTAATATAAGCGGCTAATTATGTGGTTAGAGTCTATTAGGAAGTGACCACCAAGATGTACGTTGCTACTAAGAGCTAGGCACTAGCTTGCAAATGGCCCAGAAATATTCTCTAAACTATGTGAACTCAACCTTCTAACCTGAATTGAAACTCTTTGCTATCAATCACAGTCTTCCAATCTAGTCTGATAACAATTGCTTGAAGTAGTATTATGACTACAAAACAAGTGTGGCATATCTACCTTCTATTCATAATGTACAACATCAACAAAATTGTGTTGGCATGGACAATTTCTCTATCATAACATCAACAAAACTATGTTGGCATATCTATTTTGGTTAGATAAGCCTTAATTTGTTCTCAATTTTTTTCTAAAATGATTGGGTGCTTTACAATTTTTTTTTTAGTTTGGAAAGGAATTGATGAGTGAACGATGGTAAAATTACCAGAAGCTTTGGCAAGATTCGTTCTCGAGATTTTACCATGATAAGACAAGGTTTTTTTTGGGAAAACAACTAGTATACTGTTAGGCTCATTATTTTTCATTTTCCAGACCACAGGCTAGATTCTAAAAGTATAATTGAAAAATATTCTATGTTCATGCCGAAAATATAATTGTGGGTTATTTCAAGGGAGTTTACCTTGTTCCCAGTCCCTTCCATTCCTAAAGCCCATAGTACTACCCCCTCTTATAGATCTGAGTACAGATTGGGACCCAGATCCATACAACTCTTTATATGGTATCTGCAAAGGAACAATGATTCCAACCATAGCAATATTGCTTTGCCAATATTGGTCATAGATGAATTCAGAGAATCTATATATAATTGTAGAAGATTGTGAATCGATGCAATATATAATGTGCATATAATTAAAAAAGAAGGGAAAATTTCCATAACATATAAATTGTGTGTTGATGCCATACATATTGCAAAGGAGAATATCCTATAAAATGTGTGTCGAAGCCATACACATTGTATAGGATCATAGTATATATAAACTGTAATTTGAAACCATACACATCACAGGGGATCATTCCATTCATATTGCAGAGGATAATGCCACACATCTATGTTGATGATATACATATTATGCCATATAACTGTGTAATTATGCCATACATCTCATGACATACATTTTGTTATATATACACAATGTTATATGTTGTATCATATATACATGATGCCACACACTCTAATTGCAGAGGAATGATGCAATATACTGTGTATCAATGCCAACCACATCATAATGTAAAACATATCAATGCGTGACCATATCTATTATAGAGATGCGTGACTGTTCATGGTAGAGATGTGAGTACAATTATGTCAATGTGAGATCATTTTTGTAGCGAAAGTAGAAGCATATTATAGACATGTAGTGGACGTGAGTAGTTCTATAGCCAATGCAAGTAGTCTTGTAGTAAAAAATGAGAAGATTTGTAGCCACTTCGAGTATTCTATCTAGAACAGAGATGAGAGTATATGGAAATTTTCACAGGTGCGTATTTGACCACGAGAGGCCAGAAAAAGTTATGTTGTTAAAAATACAAGCTGAGCGTTTTAGGAATTCTCAAGGAACTTTATATATCCATCTTCACACCATTAATCATATTAAGAGAAATAGATATGCATACTTATGATGTAGAAATAAATATGGACACTAACATATTACCATCGTGAGCAATGATTGCACCACTACCCAAAAGTATACATATGGAACAATGGAATTGTATAAAACCATATGGAACAATGTAATTGTATAAAAGCATACCCAAGATTGAAAAGGTTGATTTTCTTGGTAGCTCTTCATTGTGAGAAGACATCGGATGGGATACAGGACAATAAAACTCCTCTTTTTTTATAAAGTCGCTTGATAAGAAAGCTTCAGGATAAGGAAACTTCATGATACAGATTCACGATACAACAACTTCGGGTCAGATAAATTGGTTGGGGTAAGAATTTATAAGGTTGAGTCACTTTATCTACATATGAAGAAAATCCTCCAACAGGTTGAGTCAATGACCTCTTGAAATGCATCACACCCCCAATTCTTTGTAAAGGGTGGTTAGTCATTTAGTTCGAGTGAAATATTATATATATATTAACAACTTCAAGTTTAAAGATGGGAGGAAAAATATCAGTCATTATTAGCAAATCACACTAAATTGTTGCAATACTAACCTGTTGTAGTTATGCCAGAATTGGGTGATAAATGAGCTCAATGGAAGCCGCTTGTGTACTCCAGAATTAGAGATGGCAGTGGGTCGAGGAATTCCATAACTTTTCCCTTCATTAATGCCTGTTGACCACCCTCAGATTCATCACTCAACTAGTTGTTTCAAGGAAGCAGTGTGGTTGAATGAAAGGGGAAAGTTCAACCACCCTCTGATTCATCACTCAACTAATTGTTTCAAGGAAGCAGTGTCATTTCAAGGAAGTAATGTGGTTGAATGAAAGGGGAAAGTTGCATCTGCTTTGACAAGTGGTTTAAGTTGCAAGGGGAAAGTTGTGGAGGACATGCCACATAAAGGAGAATTGTATTGAAGTGTCAGGTTATGTGTATTGAAGTGTCAACCTACTAGCCATTGAAGTGTCATCCTTCTAGATAAAAAGTCATCGATTGAAGTGTCAGCCTTCGAGATAAAAATCTATCGGCCCAAAATATTAAGGATGCATCAAAACTTTGTATATTAACTTTCCATTTGTATTAAAACATTTTACATGTATTAAAATATGGGATGGTATATATTCTTATTTAAAACTTAGGATATTGATCTTTCCATATTTTTTGAAACCTCTTGCTCTAAAATTTGTTTTGAAAAACTTAGGATAAATTAAGTTACCCACACTAAAATAACATCGAGGCAAGTGACGCTAGAAATAAGAGGGTAGATTGAAATCTTGGTTAAAAGTTTCTTGAAGTGAAATTGTGAGTCATAAACTTTTGTCAAGGAGTATTGAAGGAGTAAAAATTTATAGTCAATGCATGAATTAATAGTTCGTCAATGGTCAAGTGAATGATATAGTCCCTACACTACAATAGGAAGTGACTAATAACACTGAAAGTTTAAGATTAAGTTTTAAAATGTAGGATTTTTATATTATGGGTTAAGAATTATGCTCTGTGGTTTATGGTCAAAAGACAAGGTTAAATAAGATAAGGGAATGAGTTGTAATATTTGATATTAACAATTAAGGAGTTGGGATTTTGTCTTTAAAAAATTGTTTGGTTGGTTTATGATTGGGCGTTGAGGAGTAAATGCCAAAGGAAAAGGGTTATAATTTTGATGATCATTCATATTCTATTCTTACCAACCATTAAAGGATTATTCTACCCCGATTATAATTATTTATTTTCTTCTTCCTTATTTCTAAGACATTAGTTTAGTTGTCCACTATGTGCCACTTCTTTTATTACTTTTCGATACACATTTCTTGGGTTATCTTATTTCTAAATCTCTTTTGATTTAAGAATAAGGAAAATTATTCAAAGTAAGTTTAAAATATAATAAGTACTAAAAAACATATTATTTTCTATATTTGGATTATTTCACAATTTCAAAACATTTTAAAATCCTCAAAATTATCACTCGTAGTTTTTGACATAATCTACTTTAGTTAATGCTATAACTTTATATCTAAGTCATTAGTGCATATTATTCTAAGAGTGTGTTGCCATGCAATTTATTCATTCATTGAATAATCACTAGAGCTTGGGATATGTAGAAATTAATGTGTAGATTCGATACTACTCATGGAATTTGCTAAATCACAAGACATGAAGCTACTCTACTAATATGCGAAAATTAATACACCATATAAAACAAGAATCATAAACATGCAAAAGGAAACATCGCACATGCACAAATATTTATCTAGGGCAAATAAACCGCTCAAAACTCCTTCATATTTTTAATACATTAATTAGAGAATAGAGAAGAAATACAATGCTTTCGTCAAGATTAAGCACACCTTGCAAGTTTATAGTCTATCCCTCTGCGTGACTGACTGAACCTTAACCAACACTTAGCCAATTTCAAGCCTTCATAAGTTCATATTTCCTTGTCTTGTTCCCTTGGGAAGTTTCCCCTATTTCTTAGGAATTTCAAACTAGCCTTAGGTCAATCTCTGACTCCATGCACCACCTGTACACATGGGAATATGATACAACTGATAGTACACTGCCTTGGAATATCTATCTCAACTAGGTAACTTGAATTATCTACATGCAAAAATTATTTTTGGTTGATTGATGAATTAACTAGTTGATCCCTGAGTGTGGTTAAAGTTCCACTTCCACAACTCCTCTAATAGTTAGAACTAGTTAAACTTACAATAACTCAAATTAACTTAAACAAATTACTACAAATTAGTAATCAATCATGTATAAATCAACTCAAGCTTCACCAACTCGAATTTATTGAGTTAAATTGGTGACACGATCCATGTCACCTTAGTTAACTGCCTCCAAGTATTTTGTTGAAATAGAAATTTTAATTTTAGTGTAGTTTGACCAAGGCAAAGTCAAAACTAGATTTTATTGCTGCACTTTCAACACTCCCTCTCAGCAAGAAAGGGATTATCAACCACCACTATCCTGCACCTGTGGAACTCAAATTTTCCTCTTGACAAAGTCTTTGTGAAAATATTTGCATCTTGTTCCTTTGTTGGAATGTAATGCAACAACATAATCCACCTCTACACACAATCTTGTGGATGGTGATATCGTATGTCGATATGCTTGGATCAATCATGTAATATAGGATTCTCAGAGAGTTTGATACAAATCTAATTATGACAGTAAATCACAATAGGATCCATCATTTGAACAAATAACCCATCAAGAATCTTTATTATACAGATTGTCTCACATGTTTCTTGAGTTGTAGCCATGTATTTTGCTTCTGCTGAGCTAATCCATGAGGGAATGAAGCTGCAAGGCTTCATAGATGCAGATTGGGAAGGGATTCCATCAAAAAAGAAGAGAACATAAGGTTCAATCTTCAGTGTTGGGTCTACAATAGTTTTCTGGGTCTACGGTATCACCAACTAGCCTTAGGGTCTACAGTAGTTTCTTGTCTCCACTCTCAGCGCTTATACTTGTGGCTACTCCACAATTTCTTAAGGTTCTTCCTTAGAACCAAAATCTCCTAATCAGGCTACAACTGAATCTCCCTCTCAAGAGAACACCTCATTACCTTATCCTCATCAAATTTCACATCCCTTCTTACCACTTTCATCCTCAGGGATTGGAAGTACACACGATAGTTGTGAGGTGTTTCTATGTACCCCAAAAAAATGTCCAACTTTGTTGTCAGCTCTAGATTTTTCCTTACTTCCTTGGAAACATGACAGTAAACTCATGATCGAAAGATCATGAAGTGTGACACATCTGGTTTCTTCCCTAAAAAGGCTTCCTCTTGTGTACTCATGCCAAGAATCCTGTGAGGACTCCTGTTATGCAAATAGACCATTGTGTTGCATGCTTCAACCCACAACTGCTGAGGTGGGCTTTGGTCATGCAACATTGTTTATGTTGCTCCCATAATACTTATCTTATTCCTCTCAACCACCCCATTTTGTTGTGGGTTATGAGGTGTTTTCAACTCTCGTGGAATGCCTTCCTTTGTAAAAAAATTCTTAAACTCATTCAACACGTAGTCACCTCCGTTATCACTCCTGAGAGGCTTCACTTTCTTTCCAGTTTCCTTCTCAACAAGTGCTTTAAATTCGACAAATTTGGAGAATGTATGGTCATTATTTTGCATTAAGTAGCTCCATTACTTTCGTGAGAAATTATCTTCCAATATATCATAATACTTGTGCATGGTAGTGGAGGTTGTCGAGAAAGTTCCACAAACATCAGAATGGACCTTTCAAGGACTACTGCACCTTTTTGTATTGTTCATTGAAGTTGGATTTTGTGTACTTCCCCAATGTACACCCTTTGCATGTATCTCAGTGCTCTAGTGCTCCTTTGGGGAGGCCTATAGATATTTGTTACATGATCTTCAAAGTAGCATGATGAAAATGACCAAGTCTTCTATGCCATAATTCGTTGACATCTCAGTTGTACACCTTCCGTTCTTTTGTGCTCAATGTTGCACAATTTTCCACATATAATTTTTATAGGTTCTTCACTTGAACCCTAATATGCTTCACTTGTCCTGTAGAAATGTGTGTTAAGAAATACTTCCATTTGTTGAATAGCATATCATATCCATGGCAATACAACATAACTACAAAAACTAGATTCTTCTTCAGACCTAGTACAAACATTAGATCCTTAAGCTTGAGAGGGGTGCTAAAGTACCTCTGAAAAGTAAGTTTACCAATACCAGTTGTGTTATACCTTCCATCATCTCCCATATTGATGTGCATCTGGAGATCCTTCTCCTCTAAGTCACTAAAAAAATCTTTATTCCATGTCATGTGGAATGAGGCACCATTATCCAAATACCACACACTACCCATTACTGTGCCTACCACTAATGAAATAAGGGTAAAATAAAGTTCTAACTGTGAATCCAAGGGTTCCCTCACTCCTCCTCTTGTAATCTTCTTTCTCTCTTTCTTATCTGGACACTTCTTTGCATAGTTCCCGAATTCATGACAGTGAAAGCACTTGATTTTGGACAAGCCTTTCTTCTTTCCCCCTTGACTCGAATCTTATTTGGATTGGGATTTCTTCCCTTTCCCTTTCTTTACTTTTCCATCCAAGGCTCAGTTTTCCTCATCCTCACCCTTGGATTATGTCTTGTCTTTGGTATTCCATATTATCTCCTCCTGTATGAAATCACACCAAAGATGTTCCCAATTCAATAGCTTCTCCCTCTAATTAACCGAATCTTGGTAATTGTTATGGCTCTTGGGAAGGCCTAGAAGGGCTAGGCTCACCAAATCATATTTTTCTACAGTAAAACCAACTTCACCAAGTTCATGATGACATTGTGTGAACCTCCTCAACTACTATGGAATGGTCTCATTCCTCTGCATCTTGATATTTCGAGGCTTGTCGTTGAGTGCCAATTTCCTGTGGTAACTAATATTCTAGAAAAAATATGTCAGTGCTTTCCACATTGCATACAAAGTCTCTTTCCCTTGGATATTGGAGATAATATGGTCTCGTAATCCATCTAATATGATCCTCCTCACCTTGGCAACACACTTCTTCCAATCTGCTATATTCTGAGCATCAACTACTCCTCGTTTCAGAATTACATTATCAATAAATTCCTTACAAAAATTTCCTCTAGTGTTGCATCCATGCAGTCCTTCCATACAACATAATTCAAAATTTCCTCAAGGGCATACTCAATCCTTAGTCCATTGAAAGCCATCTTCTCGTTCTTGAAGAAAAAATGCGACCTGATTTGCAACCTCGAACCTTCAACAATAAAAACTTCAAAATCTCTACTCTATAGTGATTAAACCTCTGATACCATGTATAAATTAATGTGTAGATTCAATATTGTTCATGAAATTTGCTAAATCACAAGATTTGAAGCTACTCTACTGATCTGTGGAAGTTAATTCACCATCTAAAACAAGAACTATAGACATGCAAAAGGAAAAATCACACATGAAAAGATATTTATATAAGGGAAAGTAACTTCTCAAAACCCCTTACTATATGTATTACATTAATCAGAGAATAGAGAACACATACAATGCTTTCTCAAGCTCGAGCACAACCTACAAGTCTATAGTCTATCCATCTGTATGATGGACTGAAGCTAGCCCAACACTTAGCCAATTTCAAGCCTTCCCAAGCTCCTATTTCCTTGTGTTGTTCCCTTGGTAAATTGCCCCTAATTTTTAGAAATATCACACCAAGGAATGGTGAAATAGCCTTAGCTCAATCTCTAATTGCATGCACCACCTATACACATGGGAATATGCTGCAACAAATAGTACACGACCTTGGAATTTCCATTTGAACTAGGTAATTCGAATTCTTTGCATGAAAAAATTATTTTGGGATGATTGATCAGTTAACTGGTTGATCACTAAGTGTGGTTGAACTTCCACTTCCATAACTTGACCTCCACAAGTTCTTCTGACAGTTAGAACTAGTTAAACTGACAGCGACTCAAATTAACTAAAATAGATTGCTACAAATTAGCAATCAAACGTGTAGAACTAAACTCATGCTTCTCCAAATCGAATATACTTAGTTAACTAAGTGACATGATCTATGTCACATCAGTTAACTACCTCGAAGTATTTTGTTGAATTAGAAATTTGAATTTTAATCTAGTTTGACTAAGGCAAAGTCAAAACTAGATTTTCTTGGTGCATTTTCAACATGATAGATATTAAATCAATTTGAACACATGCATAGATATAAATTTATTTTAATAATTTTTTATTTTCCTAGTGACCCTTCATTTCATATCCTATATATGTCAAACATTATTACCAATTTAATAAACCTATTCTTGTTTAATATACTAATATAATTCATAATAAAGTAAATTCAGATTCATCATTGAGATGTTATTAGTATTTACCGAGCAATTTTTCCATAAAATTTCTTCAATCCATAAACATATCCTAATATTTTGACAAAAGCATGTATTATTTGAATTTTTGTCAAAAAACTTGTCCCTTTTCATAATTTCCTAATTCTTTATACTTAATTTTTCATTAGTCAAGATCAATTTGATTCGACACAAATCCCCTCACATTGGGTACTCTATTTTCATAATTTGCAAGGATTAAAAATTGATAAAAAAAATAAAGAGTTATAGAAATTACATCAACAACCCATTCAAATTTTCTGTTACTCCACAATGTCTAACAACTAAGCCTCTCACATTGCACAATGTTTGATTATTCAATACCCTATCATTTTCTGACACTCTAATTCTCTAGAGTAGGTATTTAGTCAATCTTTAACCATTCTCTAGAACTTTAATACTCTCACATAGGTCTACTTGTGGTTCAACTATCAAGTGTTTTTGTATATAGGTGTCCATTGTAAGAAGGGAATATCTCATGAATAAACATGGTAGGTTTCACAAACATGCTTGGAGGGATTGGATATAGCCATGTGATAGTTTGCATGAAATTTCGTATTTGAATCTAAATCTATATAGAGTTGATATGCTATTTAGATGCATTACCAACACTCCTCTAGCTCATCCCTCTAATGGTGCCAATGTTTCTCCTCAAACACTATACTAGCTCATGTCTTTGTTGGTGTATCCATTTCTCTTCCTCATGCTTCTTCATCACCATTGGTGTTGATGTTGTTACTCCTTCTTCTTGTCCACACCACCACTACTAGTAGGGTTCTTAACAAATATTTATTTTCTTGATTAAAGAGAATATTATAAGGTTTAGTAACTAATAAATTTAGGATCAAATCGTTCCCCAAATATAATAACCATTGTAAATAGGAATGAAACAAAGGGTAACTAGGTGGTGCTTTCATAAGGTACATGAACAACCATGTGTATTCATTGTGGCAACCCTAGTATTTTTATTTGGCCAAATAATGAATGTGGGATCATGCGTATCATCATATCACATCAAGTCTATTTGTAAGTCATGTGTTACCAAACATTCATATGAAGGATCATGCACATCCCTAAAACCCTGTATCTATTATAGAAATAGGGAAAGCCGGCTTGGGGTTTTATAAGGATGGATCTTACTTTAGATTCTTTATAGATTTATCAAGGGAATGATAAAGATAATTAACATTAATCGTTTGAAAATACCTTTGGAGCATCTAAGTAGTAATACAACACATGAAAATACCAATTTTAGCATTATATAAATAATAGTTGTAATTGTGATGGGGAAACACATAAAGACCCTACAACATAAGGATGTCTAAGCCATACATTTACCCAACCATCAATATATAGAGAAGGAAGAGAAATAGGAAACTCCCTAGTAGCTTTTGAAAAAATTATATTTGTTGAAACATTATTTATTTTACATGGGAAACTAGATTTGATTCTACTAATCCAGTCATTGTAAATCATGCTTCGTAAAATGCCAAATCTTCGTACTCTACATCTACGACTGATGGTTCATATGTTTCATTGATTAAATTTACTATTGATTTAGTTGTTGCTAATTTTCGAAGATCATTAACTAGGTAAACGAATATAGGAAAAACAATGGATGCAAGGAAATGGGAATTATAGAAACTACTTATTTTCTCTAAATAAATTGTAACCATGTGAGGGTAGGTTGGGATTGAGATGGGTAGCTTAATTGGCATAATGGGCCACCCCTTGTGTCTTTCTATACATATTCCTAAATGGTAAATACCAAAATGAAAACTATATTAAAAAATATACAGTCTATCATTATGATATTTATTCAAATGCTTGTGAATATTTGCATTAATACTAACACCTTTAAATGAAGTAAATTTTTGTTTAGAAAAAACTTCCTAATTTTTTGTGTTTGTAGTTTGGAAGTTCTAACTTGCTAGGACATGAGATTGAGGAAAATATTCAACCTTTTTGTCTCTATTTTGCTATAGGATTGCGAAGCATGAAAGATCACTTATAGACTAAATATGGTACTTTTAATTTCCTCCAAAAATCAAGTTAATCTAGTTATAAAGGGGAGGAATTATAATTTAATCCTTGAAAATCACAAACACCACTAGGTATGTGTTTAAACCCCCCACCTCCTTCAACTAACTCCCTAGTTAGGTCATTTGATATAAATTCTCAATTTATTTCATTCATACATGTCTATAGAGACAATGAGGCCTTGGAAGAAATGTAATGAGCCATTGTGGAACTAATGTGGTGAGGATTCATTCAAATATTGAATATGTAGAAATTATGAAGTCATGGGATGAGTATGTGGATGTTTTCCCCCACATTTGTGTGTAGGGTTTGTTTGGATATAACAAAAAATACTACGTTGTTCCCTACATCCATGGTATATAGTGACATTTTTAGGATATTGAAACTTATTCCATGGTTGAGAGCTAATGCTACTAACATTAGCACCCCTCTTTGGATAGACACCTTATTCTTTTCCTTCCATCAACATATCCAATTCCATATTCATATCCTCTAAACCTAGACTGAAATGAAATTATATTTTAGGTAATAGTTCTATTGGCATGATTATTCACACCAATTGGTCCAAAGTTGGTTAACCGAACAACGATTTTAGAGTTATTAGTGGAAAATTCATTAAATGAAGTGGTAATAGTTTAAAACAAGCCATCATAGTGGGAGGCGATGCAAACTAATCTGTCCCTTCATGAGCACAAGGGTTGAGGAATCTATGATATGGTGAGGATTTGCGTTAGACATCTTTTGATCACATGTATATGTTTTTGCTAATGAGTCAATGACTAAATAAGAAAAATTATCTCTCTAGAGGTTAAGTCTTTTTTTTATCTATCTTTGTCTTCATGCAAAGGATTTAAAACCTGTCAATGGAAGCATAATATGTTGTAACTGAGTCTTTCCTTAACATATATGCAACCATTACATTTCAAGACATTAAATATGGAAATTAATCAAATAAGGAAAAAAATGGCCACTTGCAAGTCTTTGACAATTATTCAGGGAGGGTGAGGAACTATCTAGAGCTATGTCGAACAATAGGTCGAGGATTATGAATCAATTACAATGAATCCATGAGCATGATTTCAATAGACTTCCAATGAAAGAACTATTATATCACATGGAGATGTAGATATGCATAAATAACAGTTGCTAAATAGTGGTCTTTTGTTTCCTAGACTCAAGTTTGAAAGATAATATCATGAATTGAGTGTGAATTAAATTATTGTCTAGTTATGGACTATTTAAAAAATAACTATTTAATTTAGCAATTTAAATATTAAAGATAATAACACTGATGTAACTGAAATATATAGAAATTATTTGCTTAGATGATATTAAACAAAATTCAATTTATTTAGCCATTAATAAAGATCAAGGAATAAGAAGGATTCTAGATTCTTCTTTCAATTTTTTATAGAAAAATGTTGAAACTCCCAATGGTATTTCAAATGAAATTATTACAATGATTGATTACCCAACTTGCATAAACCTCAAAATGAAATGCATGAGGTTCTAAGAAGGTTACATTCAATGGGGGATGCATTTTGAAGAGGAGGATTTGCTGCCAGATTGTCAAGTTATAATGCAATTGAGCCATCATCATATTTGTATGCATTTTTTTAGAAATTTTCATAGGATGTTAGACATGTGGTTTCTTGTATCACATGTAAGAAGCAAATCAAAGGTACCCAATTTGTAGCACATGCAGATTGTTATATATTACAAAATGTATTAGATGACACTTGAAAGAAGAGACCACCTATAAAATAAAAAATAAATGTTAAGTATAATTCAAATAAAGTCTACCTAAGCATCATATATATCCTAATATTATTTGATAAATGTTAAAAGTCGTTCTAAAATCATTTAGCTAATTTAGTAAATTAATATGACATTTCAATTGCTTATGTATATGACTATAATGTTAGATGTTGTTGGGAGCATTAATATCATCAATATTTGAAACACAACCCCTATATCATAATTACCTAAACAAATTAAAGGAAAACAAAAAATAATATTATTGAAAATGAAATGAGTTAAACATCATAACTTTATAAAGATATTGAAAATTTCCATGTAATTAACTTCTTACTCAAATGAAACTCTATACTTAGCTTGGTTTTGGGGAAAGTTTTTACAAACAACATTGTATATTGACTTAGAGGTTAGGGATAATATGATATTATCCTTTGAAAACAAACAAATATGCTCCCATATGTCTAAAGGAAATTTTTCCTCATAGAAGCTATTCTTCAGAGAGAAAGGTATGCATAGATGAAGCAATATGACGGAAAAAATGAAGTACTTATCATACATAAGTAGTTTGTAGGCATTAAAATATGGGTAACGTAATATCTACGAAGAAAAAGATATGCTCAAAAAATCACCAAAGGCTAAGAAAACATAGTAGCTCCTCATAGGCTTGGTCGATCACCCATCTAGTTTCTCATGCACAAAGACATAGAAATATATATTTTGACTTGGAAAAATTATAAGCATCGTAAATGAAAATAGGTGTGTAATATGAAGTCGGTAGATGTTATATATTGATGCAAGAGGCTAGATTCTACAAAGGATGGTTATAATAATCGATTCACATGGAAGTGGAAGCTTAGCACTAAATCATAGAGTTGCAAGACAATGCACATATTTTCGACCATTTAATATTAAGAAGAGAACAAATATGAAAATACCCATTGAAAAGATGGGGTTCCTTCGCAGAAAGTAACATCTCTCTCTCTCTTCTCAAATTATATTTTATGTTGGATTAGATCACTAAAACATAATATTTTCTATGATTAAACAAGATGATTGTGGTCCTCTATTTTTTTCAATTCGATCATTTTTGGCTCTAAGACCCCTCCTTCTTCACCTTGTTTCTTTAGTTTGGAGCAAGTGGGTGTTTGGTTCATTGGTGCACATATAGGAAAAAAAATATTAAAAATAAGAAGCTCACTCTAAAGGTTGGGATGAGGGATTGATATCAATTAGTGAGTAAATACATCAACTACCTCAAATATAAACTATGGGGAATTCAAAGGCTCATGGAGTGGGAATAAGTCACTCATTTTTAATGATTGAATAAAAAGAAACATTCTAGTGCTAAAAATCTACAATGGGGGAAGAAGAATAAAAATGGAGGTAAAATTCCAAGAGTTTGTGGCTCTAATTAAGGGATATAAACACTAAGAATCTTAAAATCCAACATAATTTCCCTATATGGAGGGGATATATGGAATGAGATCTGTTCTCTTGAAAATTCAAGGATTAAGATTGAAAGAAGAGATGTCGATTCGCAATTTTATCTGGTGTTGATCGGTAAGCTCCTCCTTCAATCATTCACTCAATATTTTTGTCCTGAAGATGGATCCACATTGGGATTCGAAACGTCAAAATGATTCAACTATTAATGTGGATGATCTGAATCACAATATTCCAAAACACAGCCACAAAAGATTAAAATATAACATAATTTCACTGTATGGAGGGGATATATGGAAAGAGATATGTTCTCTCGAAAATTCAAGGATTAAGATTGAAAGAAGAGTTGTTGATATGCAATTTTATCTGGTTCTGATCGGTAAGCTCATCCTTCAATATTTAACTCAAGGTTTTTATCCCGAAGATGGATCCCAATTGGGATTCGAAACGTTGACAAGATTCAAATATTACTGTGGTTGACCCAGATCACAAATTTCCAAAAGACAACCACATAAGCTTAAACTATAATATAGTTTCCCTATACGAAGGGGATATATGGAATGAGATCTGTTTTCTTGAAAATTCAAGGATTATTATTGAAAGAAGAGCTGCCGATCTGCAATTTTATCTGGTGTTGATTGGTAAGATCCTCCTTCAATATTTCACTCAAGATTTCTGTCCTAAAGATGGATCCCCGTAGGGATTTGAAACATCGAGAAGATTCAAATATTACTATGGATGATCCAAATAAAAAATTTCCAAAACACAACCACAAAAGCTTAAAATCTAACATAATTTCCTTGTATGGAGGGGATAGATGGAATGATATTTGTTCTCTTGAAAATTCAAGGATTAAGGTTGAAAGAAGAGATGCCGCTTTGTAATTGTATCTAGTGTTGATCGGTAATCTCCTCCTTCAATCTTTCACTAAAGATTTTTGTCCTGAAGATGGATCCCCATTGGGATTCGAAATGTCGACAAGATTCAAATATTATTTTCGATGATCTAAATCACAAATTTCCAAAACACAGCCACATAAGCTTAAAATATAACTAATTTTCTTCACAGAAAAGCCAAAGTACACCACTACTATAATAACGTCAAGGAAATTAACGCCAATGAAGGAGAGAAACTAAGTCGAAATGAAAATTCAAAGAAGTAGCACATAACCCCTATTCCACCCTATATATTGAAACTAGGAGCCAAGATAATTTGAGTACAAATATTATGCAAGAAAATAATCCATGTATTATAAGAAACAAGGACAATGCTTATATAATGTAAGTTATCTCAAAAGAGGAAATTTTCGATGCAATCAATCATTTTAAACTTGATAATTTATCAAGTATAGATGAATTAAAAATTCATTTTTGCAACTATTTTTGGAATATTATTAAGTTTAAATTGGTGTGGATGGTGTGAATTCTTCAATATTTTCATCATTCCTTGCACATGAGAAAACAGACAAATTAGTCGTTCTTAAGTATAGTCCCAAAAGAAGTAATTATGTCATCCTTTATGTGTTAAACATGATATCATAGTGCAATGGTTTTTTACAATATTATGTCTAAATTCATTGCTAATATATCAAAAAGTATACTCCCTAATATAATCTTAGAAATTTTGTCAAGCATAGCTTCAATTTGGATTGCTTTAGAAATTTGGGTTTAATCTAGGATTCATTGCTTCAATCACCACATGTATCAAAAATTCTTTGGTTTCTCCTTTATGCAATGGGTTATATACATATATTTTTGTGTTAGGACTTAGTTAGGGTTGGCCCTTATCAAATTTCATGGATATCATGATGCTAGAATCCCTTAGTGAGAAATTGAATATAAAATGTTTGGTAGCTTATTTCAAGTAGGTGTGATTGGTCGAATCAAGTCATCCATAAGAAAAATCTAGGAGTATGGTTCCATTGCCTCTATTAGGTCATAGAAGTTAGAAAAGGTTGAAAAGTCTAGATGATTATCAATGTTGTTTTCACTCCTTAATCTTAAGTAACTTTATTTCAAAGAAGTAATGAGCATATCAACATTTGGCATTATAGTATCATGGGGAGGCCTAATTTATCTCAACATTAAAACCTTGTCACCCTTAAACAATTGTGGAACAACATGGGTCATCATATCTTTTGTTTCTCTTTACATATCTAAAGAGGAAAGACTGGGATTTTAAATTATATCATCTAGTCTACTTGTTGCAGGTGGATACGAGCCATATTTTAAGACAATCGAATTCTTTTCTAACCATTTCCTCCTTCACACAAATGTCTATGGTTTGAGGTATCAACCTATGTTCTAGAATGAGATTCTATTGAGACCCACCTAATATATTTTTTGGATTTTGGGGCTAAGCTTGAATCAAAATATTTTTTGAGGAGGGCCATTAACCACAAGTTATTCTCTACATACCCATCATCACATATAATATATGGTCTAATTACATATCCTATGGATTTAATACCTACATTATTCTAAACTTTAAATGGGATATTGAGCAATATTACCCAAATCAAAACATTATATGATTTATATGTATCCACACATTAGAAAAAGTGTGCCATAGTATCAGCCCAAGAATACAATAATTCATTAACCATGTTTAGACAAATATCTTCCATGCTCCCTCCTCATACCAAAGGATAAAACAATGTCAACCTCTCAATGTGAAAGGACTAATGACACTACACATGAGTAAAGGAAACCCAAGTTATTGCATACATAAAGAAAAATGACCTATATTAACACATCAATTGAAAAACTTACTGACTAATGTTTTGTTGAGAAATTCCTCAACTTGATAAATATAAATTCCTCAGCTTGATAAGAAACTTAATCAATGTCTTAGGTCCAACAATTTGAAAAGGAGTAATTCAAATCGATACTTCTATATTAAATCAAAAAATACCAAATCGATACCAAATCTATGCAAATATTCAAAAACACAGAAAAAATGTCCTTTATAAATTAGCTTAAAAAAACATATAAATGAAATCATAATGTTATCCTAGTCAGAAAATGGAACTCTCAATTAACATTAGGGTTTTCATCCTCTGTAGAGAAAACCCATATTTGTCTGCTACTGAATATATTTTTCTCACAAGTAGAGAAGGAGAAATTTCATCACACATACAGAAGGGGTGCCATGGTTTAGAGATGATGAGTACAATCCTCTCCATGGCAACATTTATGTGTCAACTTCAACCTTTCCTCTGAATATTTAGTTCCCTCTCCCTTCTCTAAGCCTATTTTTAGCTTCTATGGAAGACCCCTCCAAACGAGACCAATGGAAAGTCAATAGGGTTGTGCAAGGGAAGCTTTAAGGTTTATATTCTCCATATCTTGCATACATCATGAATCCAACTATGTTTTAATCAAAAACTAATAATCCAAGACTGTTGTAGATTGGTTTTAGAAATTATATATCACATAGCTTCATTATTTTATTGTGTAGGTAGTGCATTTGAGTATACATATTTGTCTTATGCCTCAGATTTATCTTAAGAAGGTTAAAGAAAAATTTTAGATTAGAAAGCCTAGAAAACCTAGATCAAGAGCTAGAAAATTTTTGTAGAAGCTATAGGTATTGGTCAAGCATCATGAATTGTGGTTGGTAATGTTTATATAGGACTAAATATTCATGTGATATACTTTCAAGAGATATGCTTCTTGCATAGATGTATTTTAGATCAGTCCAATGAACCCTAATGAAATTTCACACAAAGTGTGTTTTTTTTTGGGCATAAATGGTCTCAATTGTGCTTAGCCTTAGGATTGTGACAATTTTTTGAAAACCCTAGAATTGGAGGTGTTCAAGAAGGAATGTTGACTTACCATTGCTTAACCTTGGTGCTCGAATCTGCTATCTACTATGGATTATTGAAGGACTTTGAACATGGATGAGAGTGTCAAATCAAATGTAGGGAGGATCTACTAATATTCACCTTGTGCATTCCACAATAATTGAATTTACGAAGGAGCTACCGGGAAGCAATCAAGAGAACACCGAATGAAATGTAGGTAGGAGTGACTGAGAAACCCTTAGTAGGTTTGTAAGTATCGAATGTAGGGAGAGAAGCCACTGAGAAACCACTAGATATGCTACAAGAATCGAATATAGTGATAGAGCCACTGAGAAACCCTCATGTATGCCACAAGAATCGAATGTGGGGAGCAGTGCCATTGAGAAACCCTTAGGTCTATTGCAAGAATAAAATGTATTGAATATATAAAGGAGCAGAAGCCACTCAGAAAAATTACAGTCTATGTGAAAACCATATGAAATGACATGCCATATTTTTAGACTAGCTAGGAATTAATACTAATAATTTAATAATATAATAATTAGTATAATATGGTTTTGATTTAATATATATTAATTAATATAATAATTAATAATAATATGGTTTTATTTTAATAATATATATATATATATATATATATATATATATATTTATCATATATATATATATATATATATATATATATATATATATATATATATATATATATATATATATATATATATATATATATATATATAATAATTAGTATAATATGGTTTTCATTTAATAATATCATTTTTAATGCAATTGTTAATTTCAATAGATATATATATATATATATATATATATATATATATATATATAATCAACAACTATGTGATAGAAAATAGTGATTAATTTTATTAATTAATAATCAATTTACACTAATGGTTACATTTAAAATAAGATTCATGTAATTTGAATTAGCAGAGGTAGGCTTTAGTCGATAATTATCAATTGTTATAGGATGTCTTAAATTAATACCATTAATACACATTCAATTCATATTTTGGTGAGTAGAAGAGCATATACAAATAGTGTCAATTCATGGCACGCAATACTCAATAGAAGGTGTTAGTAACCATAACCATCCATGACACATAATATGATAATATTCGTGTATTGCCTTGTGATTTTATCTATCAAGCTCTACATTGGCTTGCAAAGATCAACATAGTATCCCTCAAATATATCTTATAGTTAAGCCCTACAACGAATTTTCCAATCATCCTAAGACTCCTTGAAATTCCCCTAAATGAGCACTTCCCATTCAATCACAAGATTTGCTTCCCATGGGCCATAGAATATATGGTGATGGGGTGTATTTTAATCTAGTCCATGATGTGAAGGTCACCAGTTCTAAACTCCGTGGGAAAAAATCTATTCATGTTAAGGGCTAGTGTGGCCGAGGCTAAGTTCGATCCCTAAGTGTTTTTGACATCCGATATACCCCTGGGTCAAAGTTTGTCAAGCCACAAGTCAAGCCTGATGTAATCTCTAGAGAACTTAGACCACTTGGAAAAAGAAAAACGAGGTTGGTTAGTAAACAATATATGAAGCTTCAAGAACTTGCTTATGACATTTCCCTTTGGTTGACTATGTTCACATCATAGTTACACTCTGCTCACTATGATTCATATGAAAACATTATATGTAAATTTCATTATAATTTATAGATATTACAATTACTCAATAATAATATTCACTAAATGCCAACAACATGTTATTCCCCACAGGCCAAGTAATGTATAAAATGAGAGTGAGATCATGGTTCCTCCAAAGAAGTTGTAAATTGGACCTGAGAAAAAGTTACAAATCAGTCCTCAAAGGAATCTGAATAAAAAATAAAAATAAAAATAACATATAGAGTAGTGAACATGGTGCCTCTAGGTAGGAGGAGTCACATGAAGAATAACTAAATAAGAGATGTTGTCTTCACACGAAATGAGAAGACACAAACGAAAATTAGAAATTTAATGAACAATTGAGTTTTAAGGGGATATTGAGTGTATATCAACTTGGAAATCTCCATTACATAGTTTGGAACCCATCGTGGCACTAGCCATAACAATGTTATCTTAGGGATACTTGAGCAATAGAGTTATGGAAGTGGAAAAATTAGGGTGGACTAGAGTGTTAGAGTTATAATAATGGTAGTGTTAGCATTATGAAAGTGGCACGTTACATAGCTTTCATTACATAATTCAAAGTAGCTTCTATTCTTAACCCTTGGCAATTCATGAGATGCCAAAGTTGTGTATGTATTGTCTATTGTGCATGGATGCTAGACTTGAGATAGAATGATTTTGGAGGCCATACCTTTTACATTCTAGAGCAGCTACAATTCTAGACCTCTTACATGTCAAATGCATTAGAGTGTCAAATCTACGAGAAGTTAGAAGATACCAAAGAAGAAAATGCTAAAGGATATAAAAGGAACCAAGTCAGAGGATACCAGACCAACAATCATTTCACAGTAATCACCTCTTGTTATTATTTTCTCTAGAAAAACATATGAAAGATTGGGGAAGAAAGGCATGTTTCTCTGAGATCAAGATTTTTAAGAGTTGCAATCACATGGTACTCAACTTAGAAATGAAATTAAGCCAATGATACATAGACATGCCATTGAGTATACTAGGTGGCTCGATGACTCCAATAGACAAACAAGTGATATTTCATATTCAAATTCAGTAAGGAGATTAATACAACTGTTGGAATTAATGAATTACTGAGAGGGGAGCATGAATCAATAATTTAAGAAACTCTTTAATTTATTTTCTTACTTTTCTTATAGTTCATTCTTATGTTCTTTCACATGTGAAAGAATTCATTCATAAAGCAGTAGATCTTATAAACTTTCAAAAGACATACTCAAAAAACAATCTCATGACCAACATGCATTTGACACAATGTTTACACGTGGAAACCCGGAGGGAAAAAACCACCAATTTGTTGTTTGTTTAATGATGTAATTTAAGCATCAACTTAATTACATCTGTTCATTTGTGAGCACCCACTCATTGGAGTAACTGACTCCCTTTTTTTAGCAAGAAACAACTCGCCAAGAGGCACACACCTCTTTTGTTTAGCAAGTGTCAACTTCCCTAGAGGCACCAACCTCTTTTTTTTTTAGCAAGTAACAACTTTCCAAGAGGCACCAACCTATCACTACCACTGTTTTACTATTTCATACAATTTTCATACTGAAAATAGCTGCATACAAATTACAAGTAAAATACCAACGTAATGGTTATCTGTAGATTCAACTTCTGCACTTTTCTTTATGAACACTTGTAGCAGTCTTCCTCTTGTTTCCCACTACAACACTTTCTCTGTGCTCTACTTTCTCTAGTTAATTGAAGGCCACTGTCCTATCTTGGTAACCAACTAATGACGGTGCCATTCACAAGAACTAACAGGAATGAACAAGTCGGCTCATGATGAGAGCTCTTATCTTCCATTTTTTCAACTAAAATCCATTACCCTGGCTTGGTCACAAGAAACGGTAATGTCAATCTCGTTAGGACCAATCATCATGGTAGGTCGGCTCGTAATGAGACCTCCCATCCTTCAATTAGTCATTTAAAATCAAAATTTGATTATAATTAACCTTGAATAGGTTACTTAATACGTGGGGAGGAAAGATATGTTCCTTAAGAGAAAGGGATGGTATGAAAAGTTTCTAATTACTAATCTTTACCAATTGGTATTTCTACCCTAAAGACTCATTTTAAAGAAAGAATCTCAGATAATGACTGAAAGATTCATCGAGTTGATCGTGTTAGGGGTCTCATGAGAGCTCGTCAGGGTTTTATAGGAGTGGTCCACCATGGGAGGCTTTTCATCAGTACCTTGGAATAGAATATTGATGGTTTCTTAGATGACAGTATGTTAAATAATCTTGGCCAATAATCAAAGTCATTTTATAAAATATGAGGCATTAAGAGTAAATTTATTCTGACAAGGCTCATCACAAGAGTGCATAATAATGGAAATTTCAATAGTTGTGCCTTAGGGAATTGCAGTTTTAAGAGTGCTTCTATACAGATTTATTTCAAATGATATTTTTATTTATTGTTTCTATAATACCCTACCCTGATTTAAAGAGAGGAAAATATCCTTCAAGTGTAGGAGTACTTCCAATGTAACAATGTGCGTAACAAAATACTAAAATACTCACAGCCAATTTTAAATAATAAACTCTAACACATACCATAGTATAAGAAATGAACTTCATTAATTGATATGATACCAATGATTGCCAAATGATGGAAGAAGACTATGAACCAACGATTGTGTGCAACCAATTTTCAATAGCGTTCACATATTCTTGGTATTCCAATTCATTAGTAACTGGTGGCATCCCCTCTTCTGGCATAGCATGTTGGTCTTCCTAGGATTTATGATTTTTTTTCTTTAGTGTAGGTTTGATATTGTGATAAAAGTGTTAAGAACGCTTTAATCTCTATTTCCAATTGCTCTTCCTCCTCATCTAGACTGATCCATGATTCTTTAATTTCCTCATTATATTGACAAAGAGATTCAAAGAAATCTTATCAACCTTCTTGAAGGGATATCTCATGGGTATTTTTTTCCTTTATCACACCTAAAAATATGGATCTACTCTTGACTTTTGGCAAGATCCATTCCTGTTGGGAAGTAGAGACACAAAATGTTGCCAGGATCTGAGAAATCTCCTGGAGTGCATCTCTTGTCAAGAACTTCATAATTTTTCTTCTGCTAGCTAGAAGATCTTGTTACACATGGATTAGCACATGGGGGGTTTCTTACAACACCCAAAAAACCTAAAAACGCATTTGCAGAAAAGGAAACAAAGTAGGCTTGTGAGCTCTCTTGCAATACCATCCAGTATGCTTCAGTAAGGAAGAAACTCCACTAAAAGATCATTTGCAAGAAAGGAAACGAACTAGGATTGTGAGTTCTCTTGCAATACCATCCAGTATGCTTCAGCAACTAGGAAAACCACAATAGAAATCATTTGCAAGAAAGGAAGCAAACCTTGGAAGAAAAATTAGGTGAAAAAGAAAATGAAATGCAACAAGTCACCAAAGTCAATCCCATGAGCACCTCCACGTTAACGGTGCCAAAATGTTGGGTGTAATATAGGGCATATTAATGGACCAAAATTTAATTGTCAATCTGGGATTTTGTAAACTTGGAGGTGCAACACTAGAAATGCCAGAAAAGGACTTCAACAACCTGCAAACCCTACTCCTACCTTTCCTAATTACATTTGCAGAATCAAAATAATGGAAAGAAAATAAAACCAAAAGAATTCTGGTGCCGAAATCAAAAGGAAAATAATTTGAAAAAACTCAATGAAAGGAACTTCAAATCAACATGAACAATCCTGATCATTGAAAGAAAGAAAACCAGATATCTAATGCTAAATGTCAGTGCAATCATTAGACAGATAAATAATTAGGCTATGAAGTGCATTAGTCTTTGTTACAAGTTTTCCTTCCTAGTCTGAATCATCATTCCTGCACCGCAACAACGTTCTTGTATTGGAACAGAGTTCCTGCACTGGAAAAATATTCTTGTACTAAAATGATCTTCATGTAAAATAAGTATGTTATGTTCCCACGCTGAGTATTTTGGCTTTCATACAAGAATTTTGGGTTCCTATACCAGGGTACTTTGTTCTTGTACCAAGGTATGGATTCCTGTACCGAAACAAATATTCCTCTACTAAGAAATTCTTGTATTAAGCTTCCAAACCACTTGCATAAAATGTGAAGTGTGCTAACTAGAAATTAATTTGCAAGGCAAGCCAGAGCAGAGGAAATAATTTCATATAATCAAAAGACTCATTATCTAATCACTCATTTGAAAGTGAAAAGTACTTCAAAAGTCAAAGGAAATATCTAATGCAACAAAAATATTCTTCATGTGAAAATGATCATCTACTTTAAATACAAATCATCCCTTCTCTCGTGGATGAATATCATGATATTAAGCAGATCTACACTTTTACCGAGTAGAGGTTTCAATTCAAAGGTTCCTTCACTAAATTCCATTCTTAAACTAAACTATTCCCACAAGAAAATGAGCATAATCGCAAATCCTCATTATATAGGTATATTTCTATTAACGCTTAGGAAAATGCAAGTAAATCAAACCTAAGTTAAAGAAAACATACTGGCATAAAACGCATTTGTATACTAAGGAATGAGACACATTTACATAAGGTAAATAAATCCACTTGCAGAAATAAACATATTGGTACAAGTAACCCTCACTTGCAAAAATAAAGCACACTGGCGCAAGAAAACTGAAACATGCTTTTTGTAGAAAGGAAACTACTCATAAAATGAAAGAAATGCTATTCAATATTCAGTAAATGAACACACCCACACCTTCACACCTCAGATCTGAGTCACACAATTTATGAAGAAAGCGAAGATCTATTAGCTACTTAAAAGAAATGAAATACTTCTTGCTCAAACATTGCATATGAAAATATATCTAACACACCTTACGAAAGAAGGAGAACGAGCTAGGCTAGCTGGGCCCTAGCCAACCATCTCATTTACCTCTTACGAGATATAGAAAATCAACTACTCAAATAATGCATCACATAAAATACTAGAATAGGAAATGAATAATTGGCATAGCTCCTTGTATTAAACTTAGTAACTGAAAATGTACATCATGGATATCTAGATCCAGCCCAGAAGTATGGCGATACAAAAATTTACAGTATAAGACAACATTTTACCAGTGTATCGCCCCCCAAGTCTACCCTAGAATCCCTAATTTATACATAAAACTCTGCACTTGGTCATAATGAAACTTAACAGAAAAATACTCTTGAACAATGACCGACCTCAATCTTTAGTTCATTCATAACGCTCCAAGCCTAATCTAGAGAATGGAACAAACCTTGGACGAGAGATGCATGCCAATCTTTAATAGATATGATATTTTTGGAGTCAATCCAGAATGAATCGGTTGGCTGTCCACTTGGTATAGGAACGACGGATGGTACAAGAATGACAGTTTGTACAGGAATGATGGATGGTAAAGGAATGATGAACAGTTCAAGAACATCAGATTATGCATCTTTAGCTCATCCATAACGCTCCAATCCTACTGCAAAAAATGGAACAAACTCTTAGTAGTAGGTGCACACCATTCCTTAACAAATATGATATTTTTGGAGTCAATTCAAAATGAATCATTCGACTATCCACCTTCTATAGAAATATTGGGGGTAGAGGAACTACGGATCCTACACCAACTGAAATTCACTTTAGATTAATGACATTTACTCACCATTCCTTAAGGAAATATGAAAAGGTAAGTTACAAATGAATTTAAAATCACATTTTCAAAAAAATCATAGAAAGAGACCAAAAATCATGTGTAAAGTTTTCATTTTAATTGCTAAAAAGAGACTTAGGTAGTGTAGTTAGGAAAAATATAGTGTTAAAAGATGGAAAATTGTGGTGACAAACACACACATGTACCCCAGGCATGGCACCCCATTCTTCAATTGATTTACACAAAGTCTAGTTTAGTCATTGCATTAAACTCATAAGGATGGGCAACAATCACTTCTATGTCATACAACTGACTCTCAATGATGTGTATTAACTCTTTGTCCTCCTTACATATTTCATAAAGGCTCCCCATACTTCTTTATTGTTCGTAGATATATACCTGTACATCATCATGGAGTCTCTATTTTGCATTTTTTTTTTACAATGCATGCATGGGAGGTCTTCGGCCACCAACCATACATTTATGTACTCAAAATCACAATTGTTGATTCATACTTCTTAATGGGACACTCTACCATCATATATAAGCTTTTAATCACAGTGATGTGTAGTGGTGTAACATTATGAAATAGTTGATTTCCAACCTCCAATCAAGTCTAGCCCCTTTTGCATTAGAACCATGCTATATCTCCACCATAGGACTTGGTTCGGTGACCAAGCACCAACCATATCAGAACCCCCTATATCAATGTTTTTCATTGGTAGCCAAAGTGCCAACAACCACAAACCTGTGATCACTTATTTTTAAGCTCCTTCTGACCAACCCTTACCACATACTTCTCACCATAGGTGCTAATTCTTTCAGCATTCTGTTGGGGGCCTTTGGTTCCCTTATAAACTATTGCGTGCTATCTCCCATCCCACTTCCCACATCTCGGTGAAATTTCATTGTGGCACATGAGCTAACCATTGCAAACCTTTGATTCCCAATCACTGATGTGACATCATTACTTGCCACGTGGCATCTTCTGACTAGTGACCCATGTCACTCAGATATGTCCCATTAGGCCATCCATAAACACCAGAATAGTCTGCCACAAGTGACTTCATACCATGACATCATGGTGAGATAAGCAACCACATGTATCTTATCAGAACCAATCAGATCATGCCACTTGTCTTCATCAGAGCTCCTCCAGTGCTTCCTTCTTTCCTTATTAGAGCCAACCAGATGCCTCCATGTGTCCTGCCTAGAGGAGAGAGAAATGGGTCTCGCCTACTCTCGTTTTTCGCCAAATTCCTTTGAATTTTCCTCTTTGGCCTCCACAACAATTTAACAAGGAAGGCACAGTCCCGAATTATCCCTCAATATTACGAGACCTCTGACATGTGAAATTGTCGATATGAAATTCATCGAGGCCTTCGATATACGATTCACCGGGACCTACAATTTTCATGGACTACCGATTACGATTGTTCAGGACCTCCGATTTCTAAGACTTCCAATCTATGGGACTTCTGATCTGCGAACCTCCAATATTCCTCACTGCACAAGGGTTGAATCATCCTGAACTTTAGTAGGCTATATCTCTCGAACCACACGTCCATTTCTAGAATTCTACATACCGTTGGAAAGATCTTCTAGAGGACATTCCAATGAAAGCAGTCTAGTTAGCCACAAAGCCCATATTTTGCTTAAAAATATGGTTCCAAAGTCTCTGCCTAGCTAGAATCACAACCACTAAGGCATGAAGCCACATCATCAGGCTGAGCCTTATTTGACACCAATGCCAACACTTACATAGCCATCCATCTTCATACCATCAAATGTCCAACAATCTGCCCCTTTCACATTGATGGAAACACTACAGACTCCCCCTCATCTTGGCATGTTCTGCTCTAATGCCAAATTTCTTCCCCTTTGAAATTAGTGGAAAATAAAACTTCACTTGAACTCCCCCTGAGCCAATGCACCCTACTCTTCCATGAGCTCCTTCTACTGAGTAGCTACCACCTCCTACCAAAATGAAGTCATTTGGAGGGAGGATTCACAACTCCTATATTCTACCTAAGATACTCAAATGGTTCTCTTACAAGTGGCTTGGTAAATATATCTTCCAATTTCTCTTTAGTGGGCACATATACAAGTTTAACAATATTGGTCTCAACTTGTTCCCTCAAGAAATGATACTTGATAGGAATGTGCTTAGTTTTTGAATGCATGACTAGATTTTTTGAGATCTTGATTGCACTAGTGTTGTCACACATTATTGGAATGGGATTAGGGAACTCTACTTGTAAATCCTTTAAGGTTTGATTCATCCATAGAATTAGTGTATAGCAAGTTTCAACAAGAATATATTCTACTCCAGAAGTCAATAGAGAGATGGAGCTATGCTTCTTGTTAACCCATGATACCAAGCAGTCACGAAAAATAAAGTTGCACCAAAAGTACTCTTCTTGTCATCTAGACTTACAACCCAATCTGCACGTGTGTAGGCCTTCATATTGAATTATTTACTCTTTCAATACCACAAATCATACTCTGTTGTACCTTGAAGATATTTGAAAATCCTCTTAATAGCCACCACATGACTTTCTTGTGGACAAGCCTGAAATATTGCCACAACTCCCACTTCTTGCATGGTATCTGGCCTTCAAGCTGTCAACTACAATAATATTCCTATGATCGATCTGTATTTAGTCTGATTTACCTGTGGTGTTGGATCTTCCTTCCACAGTTTACAACCTCTAGTGAGATATGAAAACTCCTCATGGGGACTGAGTAATTTGTAGACCCAAGAAGAAGGAAATCTTACCAATCATGGACATTTCAAACTCTTTTTGTATATAGTTTGCAAATCAATTCCCCAGCTGCTCCACATCACTGCCAAATATGATGTCATCCACATACACAACCACTATTAGTAGATGATCATCTTTTGCTTTTACATAAAGATTGTTTTCAACTGAGCCTTCTTAAAACCTTGTTGTTGGACATACTTATCTAGCCTTTCATACCACGCTCTAAGGACTCGTTATAAACCATAAAAACCCTTCTTCAATTTGCACGAAATTACTTCATCAGAGGAGAGAATAAAACCTTCAGGCTACTCAATGTAAACCTCCTCGTCTATGTCTCCACTGATAAGGGTAGACTTTACATCCATCTCATAAAAATTGATGTTCTTATGAATGGAAAGGGCAAGGAAGATTCTTATGGCTTCTAGTTGGGCTACTAGTGCAAAGGTTTCTTCAAAGTCTACCCCTTCTCTCTAGGCATACCCTTTGCAAACCAACTGGGCTGTGTTCCTAATTCCTTGACCTTTTTCATTCATCTTATTCTTGAAATCCCACTTGGTTCCAATAACATTTTTCTCTTTTGGTCTTGGGACAAGCTCCCATGTGTCATTCTTTTCAATTTGGTCTAGCTATTCATTCATGGCTTTCACCCAAAACTTATTTTCACTTGCTTGATAGAGATTTTTGGGTTTTATTTGTGATTGTAGAGCCAAATTTGCATGATTTGTATTTCCCACAATTCTCCTTCTGGTCTGCGCACCCTTTATTTGATCTCCAACAATCTAACACTTAGGGTGTTCCTTTTTCACATACATGGAAACTGTTTTTGGACTTAAATATGGGTTGGCTTCCTCACCTTCATTGTCTGAATTTGTTTCATTCAGATATGCATCCCTCAACTCTGAACTATCTTCATAATATCAATCAAAGTTACTTTCAAAGGGTTTTGGTTGTGAGCCTACTTCATCAACTACTATGTCAATATAGTCTTCTATCTTCCTTGTCCTCTTGTTGAAGGACATGTGCACTTTGCTTCGAATACAGTATCCAAGAAATATTCCTTCATCAGTGTGTGAGTAAAGCTTCCCAAGGTTCTTTTCATTTCTCTTAATGAATCACTTTCTCCAAAACACTTTGAGGTGTTTAACTGATGCAGGTCTACCCTTCCATAATTCATATGGATTTTTGCAACTCTCAGGTCTGAAATGAGTTTTGTTTGACGAGTATATTTTTGCCTAAGCTGCTTCTCCCCAGATGTGGTGAGACACTCCTGCTTCATCTAACATCACTCTAGACATTTCCAGATTGTTCTGTTCTTCCTCTCTTCCTCTCCACAACTCCCTTTTGCTGAGGATTTTTGGCCACTGAGAACTTCCTTATAATACCTTACTCTTCATATAATTATTCAAATTATTTTGAGGTGAACTCTCCCGCTTTGTCTGATTTGATGAATTTTATCTTAAGATCTTTCTCATTCTCTACGTGAGCCTAAAATTTCTTGAAGTGCTCAAATGCTTCCAACTTTTCTTTTAGGAGGAGAATCCAAGTAGCCCTTGTCTAATCATCAATGAACAACAGGAAGCACCTTCCTCCTTTCAATGTTTTTGTTCTTGTGGGGCCATAGATATCTGTGTGAATAAGCTATAAAGGCCTAGATGGGGATAACTCTTTCATTTTGAAATGAGTCCTAGTCTTCTTACCAAACTAACATGACTTGGAGATGGTGTTATCAGGCCTTGACAATTTAGGTAATACTTTTACTGTTCTTATCTTTCTTATCCTTATTAGGCTATCAAATTTCATGTGTCCAAGCCTCTTATGCCACAATTGTACTTCGTTGGTTTTTCTCAAGTAAAAGTTGACCCTTGAGTCATCGAACACATAAACGTTATTGTGAATCCTAACTACCCTCCCCAATAATTTTCTATTTTTTATATTCCCGATCTCACAAGCTTTAGATCATAATGCCACATCATAGTCATTGCCACACATCTGGTTAACACTTAGTAGATTGTGTTTTAGGCCTTCCACATACACCACATTCTGTGCTTTTGTCTTCTAATCAATACTGACCACTTCTTTTCCTTTGATTCTTGTTATAGCATTGTTGCCAAAGCTGACATTACCTCCTCTATCTTTTTCTTTTAGTGACAGAAACTTTCTCTTGTCTGTAGTCATGTGTTTGGAACAACCAACGCCTACATACCATTTGTTTTATTTATCATGCACTAATAAGGTGAGCTGACATGGCATGTTCTTTTTGGTCTTTTGTTTCCATCTTATTTTATCCTTTTGTATGTGAGTATCTATGTTAGTTTGAGACTTAAACAAGTATTCAAACATGCTTCTACACTCCCTAGCCTTGCGCCCAAAATTATTAAATTTAAAACATTCAACTTCTCTTTGTAGGGGAGAGAAGACATTTTGATTCCTAAAAGCGAAATCATGTGACTTAGCAGTCTAGTTTGAATTAAACCTGAGATCTTCATCTCTTTCAACTTTGACACCTCTATAATCAACAACTTTGTGTCCAAATATATGACACTCGTAGCGGTGACCATAAAATAAGTAGGCACACTTATTATAAAAAACATTATGAGTTTTAGCAGTGAAATACCTTGGTCGACTATCTATTTGACTCGTCCTCCATTGACTATATCCTCTTTGTCTGGCTGTTGTTTTGTCTTCATGAACTCTTGCATGACAATTCCTTCTATGACTCTCTGGTTCTTCAACTCCTGCAAACCTGAAGTTTATCTTCTTCTTCCTGATAGAAGATTCTTGCTCCTTTGAGTACCCCAATTCAGTTCAAATTCTTGACGGCCTTTGACAGCTCAGAATTGGATTTAGTCTTCTAGTCCCTTAAGCAAATCTCTCACTTAGACCCTTCTCAGTCTTTGATTTCTCAAGGTCACTTCTTAGAGAGACCACCTCTGCTTCAAGATACTAGCAATTTTCTTCCCATTCTTGAATCATATCTTGAAGTACCTCTTATTTTCATATGGCTTCCTCCAGCTCAACCTTTAAAGACAGAAAATCATCTTTGTATATTTTTGAGGTCGTTTCCCTTTTCAACTTGAGAAGCTTTTGTTTTAGCTGCTTGTTCTCCTCTTCTAGCTTCTCATGATTTCCTTTTTCTCCTTTCAATAGAAGAGGTAGACTATACTTTATCTTGATACACTCTTCAAGTTTTTCTTTCTGATATGCAAACTCCTCATTATCTGAGTTATATATTCCTTCTTCTGCATGTTGCAACTATTCCTTCAGTTGCCTGTTTTTCTTCCTTGCTTTCTTCAACTCATCAAGGGCACTGATGAGTTCTCCCTCAAGATCTACCACTCCTTCCTCTTCTTCCTCTTCAGATTCCATAAGACCCTATTTCTTGGAGTTTGTTTCGAGGGCCATAAGAAGATACTCATTTGACTCATTTTCTAATGAGTCTTCACAATCTGATTTCGGGTCTGAACTATCCTCTTTGGAATAGAACCCCTTCTTCTTGTAGGGTTTCTTATTTTGAAATGTCTAAGACTTATTTCTAATTTTATACCTTCTTCTCTTTTAGTATCCTCTTTATAAGGTTATTTGGAAGAGAAATTTCTAACTCTTCCGCGGTTAGAACACTTAAAGGGAAAATTCCCTTTATATTTACCAGAACCTTGCTTTAGTTTTTTGGCTTGTTGAGCCAGATCCTAATCAGATTCACTACTAGAGAAGTCTTGATGAATTATGTGTTCCTCTCCCTTATTGGATACTCTGAATTTCGCTTTATTCGGTTCATATTTCTCCATTCCTAGTCTCATCTCTTAGGGCGTAAGAGTACCATGTAGCTGATCCATGTTGAGATCCTTTAGGTTGACTATTTCTTCTATAGCTTAGATTTTGGAATTAAATCTCATGGGTAGAGATCTTAATACTTTTTGAGCGATCAACTCTTCCTTGACTTCCTCACCAATTCCTCTAATCATATTAACTACTTCATCAAATCTGAGGAGGTACTCATCAATTCTTCAAGATTTCAAACCTCATTCTAAAAGTTTAAAGTTTTTCTTGATCCACTTTGTCATATCCTTCATGACACTAGTTAATCTTCTTCCACATCTCATAAGAAGACTTAAAGTGCATAACCTTCACAAGTTCGGACTGACTAAGACTAGGAAGAATGGCATGGTTGGCTTTACCATTTCTTAGATACAATTTCTTGCCATATACATCTGTGGGGGGAATATCCGGGACATTGTAATTTACTAGTAATGAGGTCCAAATGTCTACCCTGAGGGGCATAAGATATGCCTCCATTCTTACAACAAAAGGAATAATTAGCTCCATCAAATACTGGACACCCTACTTAAACTTCTTTTCTCTCTTGCCTATTAATAATTCCTATAGGATCTACCTTCTAGTGGTTAAATTATCACTAAAGGAACTTGACTCTAATACCAATTTTTAGAATTGAGGAATCGTTGAGCGGTGGGGGTGAATCATTGATTTAAGAAACACTTTATTTTCTTTTCTTGTTGTGCTTATAGTTTCGTCTTATGTTATTTCACATGTGAAAGCATTCATTCATGAAGCAGTAAATCTTATAAACTTTTAGAAAACATACTCAAACAACAATATCATGACCAACATACATTTGACACAGTGTTTTCACATGGAAAACCAGAGGGAAAAAACCACCAATTTTTTTTCTTCTTTATGATGTAATTTAAGCACAAACTTAATTACATTTGTTCATTTGTGAGAACCCACTAACTGGAATAACCGAACCCCATTTTTTTAGCAAACACCAAATTTCCAAGATGTAACAACCTCTTAAGTGTGCAGGCACCAACTTGTCACTGCCACTATTTTACTATTTCATAAAATTTTCATACTGAAAACATAGGCACACAAATTACAAGTAAAATACCAACTTAATGGTTGTCTGCAAATTCAACATCTGCACTCTTCTTTCTGAACACTTTTGCCAGTCTTCCTCTTGCTTCCCACTCCAACACTTGCTCAGTGCTCTTCTTTATCTGCTCAAGGCTCTCCATTGTTTCACCACAACAATACCCTTACAACAATATTAGCCAATATACAGCTCACTGCTCTTCTCTCTCACAAGTATGTTCCCACACCCCATTAGCTCAATGGAGGTTCACTTTTTTTTTCCTGTGATGCTCTTGGCTTGATGCAGTAATTGTCATCATCAGTTCTACCCATGCATGTATCCCAACCATGGCACCCCATCCTTCAATTTATTTACACAAAATACAGTTCAATCATTGCATTAAAATCACGAGGATGGGAAACGGTCACTTAATTTTCATATAACTAACTCACCGTGCTCTGTATTACCTCTCAGTCCTCCTAACATGTTTCACAGAGCCTCCACATACTTATTTATGGTTTGTAGAGATCTACCTGTACATCGTCATTGAGTTTCTATTTTGCATTTATTTACAATGCGTGCATGGGAGGTCTTCGACCATCAACTGTATAGTTCTGAATTCAAAATCACAATTTCCGATTCATACATCTTAGTGGTACCATGTTCCATCATATGAGAGCTTTTCATTGCAGTGGCTTGTAGTGGTGTAACACTATGAAATAGTCGATTGCCGACCTTCAAGTCTAGCCCCTTTTTCATTATAACCCTGCTATATCTCCACCATAGGAGTTGGTTCAGTGACCGAGTGCCAACCATATCAGAGCCCCCTATATAAGCATTTTTCAGTTGTCACCAAAGTACTAGCAATCACAAATAAACAATCACTAATATCTGATTTTTAAGCTCCTTCTGCTCAGCCTTTATTGCATACTTCTTAGCATAGGAGCGGGGCATTGACTGGGGGATTGGCTTGAAGGTGCTAAGTGTTTTAGCGCTCTGCCAAGGGCCTTTAGTTCCCTTACAAAGTGTCGTGTGCTATCCCACATCTCAAAGAAATTTCATTGTGGCACATGAGCCAACCATTGCAAACCTGTGATTTCTGATCGCCAATGTGACGTCATCACCTGCCACATGGTATATTTTGACCAATGAGACATTTCACTCAAATATGGCCCATTAGGTCATCCATAAAAAGTGAAACAACCTTCCACGTGTCCCTACATATAGTGACCTCATGTTGACTTAAGAGGCCACATGTCCCTTATCAGAATCAATCAGATCCAACAACTTGTCTACATCGGAGCTCCTCCGATGCTACCTTATGTCCTTATCAGACCCAACTGGATGCCTCCACGTGTCCTACCTAGAGGAGAGAGAAAGGGGCCTCGCCTAGTCTCGTTTTTCACCAAATTCCTTTATATTTTCCTCTTTGGCCTCTCCGACAATTTAATAAGGAATGCATGGTCCCAACTTATTCCCCGATATTGAGAGAACTATAACATGTGGCATGGCCAATGTGCAATTCATCAAGGCCTCGAATATGCTATTTGTTGGATCCTCTGATTGGCTGAGATCACTGATTGCGATTCACAGGGACCTCTGATTTGTGAGACCTCTGATCTACGGGGCTTTCGATCTATAGGGCCTTTGATATCCCTCACTGATAACACTTGAATCATCTTAAAATTTAGCAGGCCATCTCTCTTGAACCACAAGTACATTTTTGGACTTCCGCATACCGTTGGAAAGATCTTCCATAGCACTTTCCAATGAAAGGAGTCTAATTAGCTAATAAGCCCATCTTATTCTTCAAAATATGGCTCCAAAGTCTCTACCTAGCTAGAATCACAACCACAAAGGCATGAATCCCAATCATCATATTGAGCCTTTTTTGAAATCAATACCAACATTGACACAACTAACCACCTTCATACTACCAAATGTGCAACAACAACTTATAAGGAATACAAACCTGGAGAGTTTGAAACATCGTGACTCTGAGAATACTAGTAGAAACATCAAAAAATTGTTTTGAAATTTAGAGGTCTTGTAATACATTTAAAATATTCGAAAATCATAAGGTTATATGCAATTCTATGAAGGTGGTCAAGTTACTAGTTAAACTAATGTTCTGTGAACTAGAGGTAGTCCTAAAAGGTAGCAAAGAAACTACTTTTAAGAAGGACCTAGACCAAACTATATAGAGGCATTGTGTGTTCATTTGGAAGGTTTGATCCAAAGCCCAGTCACCCTAAAGGACCACAATCATATTCAAAAATTCTGAGATTTATACAAGTCATGCCAAATAGAAACCTCTCACTCCGTTGAGTTTTTACACTTTGAAGGAAGATCAATTTTGCATCCTTGTGGGATTATTGTAAATTTGTAAAGGTATAAACTGGAAATAGAACACTAAAAATATCTCAAGGGACTAGACCTATTGTTAAAGGTAGCAAAAGGAGAAATTATATGTAAGTGTTAGGAAACTATAGCACTCTGACCTGAACTCAAGAGGAGTATTAGTCTATCACCTTAATTAGAGCTTCTTGATTTATCACCTTGGAAGCTTCTACTTCAAATAGTAGTATAGGAAGTACTAAGATTGTGAAAGAAGATATCATTATCATCAAAAGGGAAATAATAGTCCACTGTAAGACATGTTTGAAAATCATCTTATGGATATATTGAAAGGATAAGTGCATAGATATAGCTCTATGTGTTAACTATAAGAAGAAACTTAGCAGATGATATAGGACTACTTGAAAAAAATACCTTATAGGCTTCTTATATAATTATATCTTAACCCTAATATAGCGGGCATGGCTTGAGGAACCTTGCTACTAGATATTTTGATTGGACTTGAGGAGACTAACAAAGCTCATGGGTCATAGGTCATAGCCTTACCTTAGATATTTTCCTATCAAACTAGGACTTCCATTAGATGAGGACTGATTAGCCTCATGAACCTCCATATGGGAAGGAATCAAAATTAGTGCCAATAAGCCCATAACTAGTAAATAGTAATAAATAATTTCATCTCCTTGATATTTATATATGTTATAATTTTTTCATTTGATTTTCAAATTATTTATGTGAGTCATATTTGAGAGTCATAATCTCAATGTTGGCCCCATTCTCAAGTCATGGGAAATCACGGGCCGATATTACTTCTTCTGTGCAGGTTCCCCATTCGAAGTCGGGTTGACCCACCAAATTGTCGAATGGGCACCTGGGTGTGCCCAACACATGACACCTCGATGGGCACGCAGGCACCCTACCTTCGTTCAGGCATGCAAAGGGCACAAGAGTTCTACCTGCTGTGCAAATCACTGAACACAAATAATTATATAATCAATGAAAACAAAAAATTATCATTTTCTATTTCCATACCACATGATCAATATTCAATTATAAACTAACTTGCAACACCTAAACAATAATTTACTTAATTTTATAAAAATCGTTATGAGACCCCATTGTGGGAACTTTATTAATGGGAAGTCAAGGGCCAACATTACATTCTTTTGTCTAGGCACCCCTTACCAAGTCGAGTCGATCAACCAACTCATCGCACAGGTGCCCCTACTGGGTAGGTCCCCTAGCGTGCCCAACACGCGACACCCCCATAAGCGTTAGGCACCCTTGTGCTCCTAGCACATGACACCCCCATGGGCAACGAGAACCCTAGCATGCCAACACATGATGCCCCCATGGGCACCCAAGCACCCCACCTTCGTTCGCTCATCAATGACAACAAAATATTATAATATGATAGTAACATGTCGCATAATCAATCAATTATAAATCGAATTTTAACTCCCAAACAATAATTTAGTGAATTTTTTAAAAATCATTATGAGACAGCTTGGTGGGAACTTTTTTCATGGGATGTCATGGCCCAACCTTATGTCTTTTATGCGATCTCCCCTTGCCAAGTTAGGTCAACCCACCAACTTTTCACATGGGCACCCTATCGGGAGGGTGCCCTATCGTGGCTAGCACACGATGCCCCCATGGGCACCGAAGCACCTTGCCTTTGTTCAGGCACTCCGAAGGCGTGAGATTTCACCCTACTATGCAAATTAGTTAACATAAATCATTAGCTCATCAATGAAAAAAAATAATATCATTTTTTATTTCCATGCTACATGATCAATATTCAGTTATAAAACAAATTTTAGTACCTAAACATTAATTTACTCAAATTTCTAAAAAATCTTTGTGAGACCCCCTTGTGGGAGCTTTGTTCATGGGAAATCATGGGCCGACATTACTTCTTTCATGAGGCTTCCCCTTGCCAAGTCAAGCTGACCTGACAACTCATTACATGGGCCCCCCTAATGGGCAGGCACCTTATCATCCCCAGCATGTCATGCCCCCATGCGCATCAGGTGCCTTGGAATTCCTAGCATGTGATGACCCCATTGGATGGCGAGTGCCCCACCTTCATTCGTTTATCAATGAGAACAAATTACTATAATTTGTTAGTACCATGTTTCATCATCAATCAATTATAAACTAACTTTTAACACCCAAACATTACTCTAGTGATTTTTCTAAAAATCATTATGATACCCTTTGGTTGGGACTCTGTTCATGGGTAATTATGGGTCAACGTGACTTATTTTATGTGGGAGCCCCTTTCCAAGTCTGGCCGGCTCATCAACTTGTAACATGGGTGCCATTGATAGGTGATTTCCTTGGCGTGTCCCAACACGTGACACCACCTGAGCATCGGGCACCCTAGAATGCCCAACATGAGATGCCCCCCATGGGCAATCAGGCACCTCACCTTCATGTTGATGCACCCAAGGTGCTAGAGATCTCCCTGCTATGAAAATCAATGAAAACAAATCATTATGTCATCAAAAAAAAAAATATTATCATTTGTGATTTCCATGCTGCATGATCAATATTCAATTATAAACTGAATTTTAACACCTAAACATTAGTTTACTTAATGTTCTAAAAATAATTATGAGACCACCTTGTCAGAAGTCTATTCATGGGCATTCATGGGCTAACATTACTTATTTTATGTCGACACCCCTTTCCAAGTTGAGGCGACTCACCAACTTGTCTCACGAGCACCCCTGTCAGACAGGTGCACTAGCATGCCAAGCACCTAACGCCCACATGGCTGTCGAGCACCCCATCTTGCCCAGAACGTGACGCGACCATGAGCATTGTGCACTTTCGGGTGTCAAGTATGCAATGCCCCCATGGGAGTCCGTGCATCCGATTTCATTCGCTCATCAATGACAACAAATTATTATAATTTGTTAGTATGATGTTGCATAATCAATCAATTACAAACTCACTTTTAACACCCAAACATTACTTTAGTCAATTTTATAAAAATCATCATGATAACACTTGGTGGGAACTATGTTCATGGGAAGTCATGGGAAAACACTAATTATTTTATGCGGGCACCCCTTACGAAGTTCGGTCGACCCACCAACTCGTCGCACATGCGCCTTACCAAGCAGACGTCCCAATATTCCCAACTTGGGATGCCCTTAGGGCGCTAGGGTGCTTTGACTTTGTATGGGTGTGTATAGGGCATAGACATTAACCTTATTGGGCAAATCAGTCAACACAAATAATTAGCTCATCAATGATAGCAAAATATTATCATTTCTTAGTACGTCCATGTTGCATAATCAATCAATTATAAACCAAATTTTAACACCTAAAAATTAATTTAGTCAATTTTCTAAAATCATTATGATACACCTTGGAGGGAAATCAATTCAAGGGAAGTCATGGGTTAACCTTACTTTTCATGTATGTCTTACCGCCATGACATGTATTTCATCTGTCGCCCAACTCATCTATTACATCTTCTTAATGAACCATTAAAGTGAAAAATTAAAATTATGGTACAAATGTAAATGAGCTTCTGTTTGTTTCAATATTAATATATTCTCTAGTTAACAAGGCCAACCATGTGAATGTGGAATCTCATATGGCCCCTCCCCTCCCTCACATCACTCTCTATTCCCCATACCCAATCTATCTACTATAATATATATTTGAAAGAAACCCTGTAACATTCAAACATAAAAACTATGAAAATGAAAATTTAAGGTGAGCAAAAGAGAACAAACCAATTGAAAACATGTAAATACATACCTCGTACTTTTCAAAATTTTGATATCATTAATCTTCTTGCTCATCCATCTCATCATCTCTATCATCCAATTTAGAATTCATGTACAAAGGATTCACAATATCAGTATCATCATCATCTATATCATCATCTGGAACATGCTCTTATACATTTGGTTCAACTTCTTCAAGTTCTTTGTTTGACACAATGTCAATATCATATATTTCATCCAAATTAACATTGTCTCAATTAACATATATTACTTGAACTTCTTCGACATATTTTCCTCACACTGCATGAACTCCCTTCTCCTCTACACCATCTTCTTCTTCAATTTCATCCTCTTCTACTATATTATACTTTACGGGCCTTCCTCTGGGATCATATCTAACAACATATGACCAACCAACTTTACCTAGAATGTCTACATGAAATACCTATTCACATTGGCTTGGAAGAACATATTTCTCTAATCCTGGCTCAAGATTCCTTGTATCAGCCATGGTAAATTTGTTAGCATGACCAATAACACTTCTATCAGGATCACATTCATGGATTGGTAGCGTAAACAATTTGACATTGAACAAAACTATTTTGAATGATTCAAAGTCATGCTCAATTATATCATGCATATACCCATAGTATCGATTCTTAGAGAGTTCTGGATGTCTGTCACCTCTAGAGGAAACATTGATGGCTTGAAATACTAGAGCTATCCTATTATCATAAGTTTTCATCTTTTCATCCAACCTTTTGATGCAAAATTTGTGGCCATTGCACTAAATTTTGTTGTGGTGTTTCAACTACAACACGTAAAACACATAAAAAATGCATTTTTAATTGATAAGAATGCATATTTATACTTGCAAAATTTAAAAATTACAACAAAAAAAACACGCCATATGCTGCATGAATATAATTGTAGAAAAACTAAATATTATGGGTGAATATGCTTGCCTAATAATCTTTTAAGCCATATGTTGAATCAATTTCCCTATGTGTAATATTAGAATCTCCACTACATTGAGCTTCTTTAAGCAATGGAACACACCATACCATGATAATCTACCAGTATTAGCTTATTTTCAGTGTTCAATCCATAACTTCATCCAGTCTTTATTGTTCGCAATGTATAAATGTATCGCATCCCACTCTCGATCATTTGTATTAAAACAAAACAATTCACATATATTGTATTAGTTACCATGTAAAATATCATAATAATGGATTATGCAGGAAGAAGAAAAATTAAATAAGTATGATATCCATAAATTTGTTTATGTCAAATGTGCTATAAATTTCCACTATCTACTTACATCTCGCCTTGTTCATTCTATCTTTACCAAATAGGTGCTCCCCTTCAAAATCGTCCACGGAGTTGACATCCCAAATGCGATACAATACATTAATATTTTTTCCTATTTCATCACTATATTGGTGAATGTAAGCCATGGTTTGATATACCATATATCCCTTACGACATGATATTTGTCTGACCAAAACCTTTAGCGATATCAAGTGCCTCTTAACCATCCACATTGATCTTGTTTGTATAGGTCCACGCTTTTCAATCTCCTCGACTTGGTGTATTAGGTAGTGCTGTTGTGAATTGAAAAATGTTGGAGGAAAAAACTTTTGCATTTCACACATTATACAAGGATTTTTCTCTCCAATACTTTCTATCTTCTTTATTGATTTCTTTAGATGACAACCATCTACAAATGAAGAAAGAAAATCATAAGTTGCAACGAAAAAAATAATATAGTACATTATGACAGGCAACACACATGTAGTGAAAAATATGTGACATAACAACTTACTGAACAAATTAAACTTTGCATATAAATCTCCACTCACCTCATGTATTTGCCAAGATCATATATACCTTTTCTGACGTTGTTTTCAAGTTTTATAGGAGAGATAAAAGTAGAACACACTGTAACAAAAATAATGATCAATTAGTATTTTTTCCCAAATTAGTAGAAAAAAAAGTAAATTAACAAGATGTTTCACCAATGTATAAAATGTATATACACCAAACTTATTAATTTAATGAATTTATGCCAAATCATGAGTTTTTACCCCACCTAATTCACCTTTGTTTGTTAGGATATTCTTTATCTTAAAAGAAAATGCAATTGGAAATTCAATTTTTTCAATAACTTCTTCAACATGCTTTCTTTGCTGCTTTGTCAATAACCATGGAATGATGTTTATATTTTGGCCATCTCCATCACTATTTGAATTAATCACATTTTGAAATGCATGGTTGGCCTCCCTGGTATCATTGCAAATATTGACATTTTTTATTTATCTCTCCTTACATCTAAGATTTGTCATAAGTTCTATGTTACATCCTTCATGATGTGCATTGAATCAAACAAATGAAAAATTTCTAGGTGCTCATAGTAAGGGAGTCTATTGAATTGGTCAGGATAAATTTTCATTCCTCATGGAAGTTCCCTGTTATTAATTCCTTCACGACCTATAATGTTAATCATATGTAAATATATTACAACAAGGATATAGCCTATCAATTAGTATAGTGAAGAAAATCCCATAAAAATATAAAATAATCCAAACATATAATGTATATTGATACATAGAGAATTCAATCCATATCTTGAGAGACTCTATTATATTACAACTTCTATGCATGAGGTTTCATTATCCATGGTCTTACTCCAATCTCTTATTTCCCATTGAAAATATGTTTTTTAGTACTTTGGTACCTATGGTTCTTAGAAAGGAATTCCCTATACTCATCAAATGTCGCCTTTCCTAAGCCTCTTAAACAATGAGATTTAATATTAAAAAACTAGACAAGAAAATTTACCCTGTGTTTGAAGACCTGTAAGAGATCGAATAATTTTTATATCAATTATTCTAAGTATGTACAATAAAGGTCGAACTATTTAAAAAACATACTTGAAATGAAATTCATAAAATTAAACATTATTAAAATTGTGGGGTAACATTATAACAAACCAGATAAATGTGTCAGCCCTAGGGCATCATAAACTGTCCATACAAGAATTGCATGGAATGAAATTTCCCTTTGTTCAACTACTGGTCTAGAGATATCATACATAGTGACACCATTATATAACTCTACTTACTCGTCGATAAGAGGCTCGATATATACATTCATATCTTTGACCTGGTACTTACCTAATTATTGAACATAAAATACATAATTACTACATATATGAGTAAAAAAAAAAATTATAAGCCATAATTATAAGGCATAATTGAACATATATGAGTAAATTAAAAAAATATATAGGAAATAATTATGAAACAAAAAATACAAATAAGATGTTATTGTGCCAAAATAAATTATTCTAAACAAATTAATGCCTAGAACAATCATTGTCAACATTATGTGCTTCCTCTTTATTGACTTCCACAGAGGAATGTTATTCTTGATAATAAAAATGGGCCACACCGAGTAAGTAGATATGGACTTTCCAAATGGATTGACACTGTCAACTACTAATGAAAGCCTAAGATTATGAGGTTCTCTTCTAAACTCTCGCCACTTTTCCTCGATATTCCTAAATGCAGATCCATCTACAGGAATTCGAAGAACACCATCTTCACTTCTATTCCTTGCATGGTAATCCATAAGTTTTGATACAATTTTGCACTTGAACAATTCTCACAGACGTGGAATTATGGGAATATAACGAATAATCTTGTGAGGGACATTTTTGTTACTTTATGGGTTTGATATCCATTCCAATATCTTTCATAACGACATGTAAATTTCGGTACATAAGACATAAAACATTTCATGGTGGTAACAAAAAGTCACTGAATAATTTACAACATACGAAAAAAATAGTATAGGTTAATGTACTAAACAATATTAATCGTACATATTGCATCCAAATGTTAGAAATTATGAAATGATGCAGATCAATGTACTAACATTAAAAACAATGTAAAAAATAATTTGTTTATCATGTATATAGTATTAAATGTCACAAAATATATTACGTATCTTAGGATTCATGTCACACATGTATTTGACAAACCATTCACCACCTTTAAGTTGACCAACAACAATAGAGTAGAGAGAAGAGATTTTTTTGAGCCTTCATAAAGAGGTTCATTTTCCATCTCAAGTATAGGTAAATCAAAAGCATGATCATCATACTAGTTGTCATCATCATCCATTCCAACATTATTAATTTTCTCCTAGATCATTCTATTTGTCCCATCTTCTTCAACTATGTTATCAACATCATTATCTTCTTCCATAGGATCATTTGCTTTATCCTTAATATTAATCGTTCCATGTTCTTGAACATACGATTGTACTACAACCACCTATTCCTCGTAGAGTAATGCCCTAGGGGGGGAAATACTATACAATTACAATCAACAAAGTAATATTAGTATATATAGAAAATATTGAAATGTCTATATAACAAAAATTTACAAATACAATATATAAGGAAAACAAAGACAACAAACACAAAGAGAAAGACAACTTAGGTGAGATCAAGAAACAAAGAAAACAAATCAACGATGATGCTTGTGCAATTTATCGAGATATTTAAGAATATGTTGAAAAAATCTAAGAAAAATGTTACTTTTGTTGACATGTAGGAAGTGAGACACTTTTTGAGATATATAGTCATGACCATAATAAAAAACATATTGATCTTATCTTGCATTCATCGTTGTAATGTGATATTCTTTCCTAATGTCATATTTTGTATAATATACTTCAAAAACATATTAATAATGAAACATAAAAACCCATGACTAGCCTATAAATCCTTTAAATCCAAATTAACCCTCTAAACAGTATACATTAACCCCCTAACACCTTAACCCCATTCCCCTAATCCATTAAACCCTAACCCCTAAGGCCTTAACCGCTAACCCCTAAACCCTTGAACAGTAACCCCTTATCCCTAAGCCCATAAACTAATTAACCCCTAACTCGAACTAACCACTTAAACAACCCTAACAAAAATAATAAAATAATATTTCTAGTCCACATCAAGATAAAATCATAGTTCAAGCACCCCCAAAAGAATATTATGAAATATATTTACAACTGGAAGATACTACAAGTTACAATAAAAGGATATAAAATCTAAAATACAATATGCATATAAAAATTTACCAAAATAATTTACAATACCAAGAGATATAATAAATAACTTACAAATGGATGATATTCATGTCCACCTTTAGTCTTTCCATAGTCTCCTCAATGGTTTTATCTTCTTTTATTAGAATTCTCCCTAGCCTCAAGCCCCTGCAATTTCTACAAGCACAATAACATTTTCCATCCTCATAAGCCCTCGATGTCGATCCCATGTATTGTTGGTCTACTTGAGGAATGTTATGTGACAGTTTTAGTCACCAAACGTTCAATGATAATTTTTTCAAAAATTAGCCTCAAAATAAGCCTACAAACTTTCAAAACTATCACAACTAATATATATAGAAACTATGTCAAACTTACATGATATTAGGGCACATACATACACACATATTATAATTATAATAATATATTTAATAACTCTATATATAATTTATATTATGATCATCTAATATTATATTCAGATTCATATTAATATATTATAAATATTAATATGAACATATATTAATTATATTAATACTATTATATTTCATTATAATATTAATTTTATATAAATGTTAATTAGTCAAACAGATCAAAAAGCAGTCCCATATTAGATGTTTTCAGTGCAAAAAGCCATTAATGGTGGAATTGAACATTATGTAATGATTAGCTACGATTTGTAGGAGATTGGACATTACATTTTCATATTGAATATAGTGTTAGATATCTAACAGTAAAATAAATTACCATCATTTATTCAATGACAAGAGGGATTATAAGAAAATGTCTGATAATCGACGGGGTAGGGCATTGTGTCAAATATTCATCCAATAAAGAACTGTCATGAGATATCTCACTGTTGTTGAGATTTTAGAAAATAAAACAAAAAAATCATTTAACTTCTGACACTTTTTTCGATTTCAGCCATTCCATAGGATTCCAGCATCAGAATTTCTTCCCAAATGTAGTAGTGTTATAAAATAAAAAAACATGGTGTGCCAAATAAATAAACGCATTGGTGCTTGAATAATTGATAGCACCAAAAAAAGGTTAAATTTTAAAAATTGTTGGTGCTATATACAACCACAACACCAATGCCCTTCTCGTAGTAAAATGTCTTGGTCCATATCTAGAAGGAACACCACTTTATTTTTTAATTTTCAAAGAAAATAATGTTATATTACAACAAAGCACCGATGTTGCTCATGTATTAAAATGCGACGGCGCATCTTAAAAACAACACTGCTAAGCGATTTTTCTTTTTATTTTTAGATACGGTGTTATAGTCCAACAAAGAACTGGTGCGGTACATGTATTAGAATGCCCTGGGGCATATTAAGAAAACCCACTACAGGGTTTTTAATTTTAAACAAAAAAAATTAGTTCTCTTGGATATTTGACACACCAATGTGGTTATAATAATGCACCAGAGGAGGGTTAATTAAAAAAAAACCTCTCGGACATAACTTTCATTTTTACCATGTAAAGTGCTCGAGAGATCTAAAGCACCAATGTCACCCTTGCCTCATGCAAGAGCCCTGACGTCGATTCTTCTCTTGTTCACCATCCTTCCATACCATGCTCAGTGTGTGGCTTTGCAATTTTCTCAAACAGTGGTGAAATTTGTTTTTCTCAATTACGTGTCAACAATTCCACGCTAATAAGAAAATGTCTCAGTAATGTCTATGTATTTTTCTAATTTAACTTTTTAGTGGATTAGAATTGAAAATTAGCTAAAAAAATCCATCGTTTTTGGAAAAAAATTTCTTGCATGGTGCGCTCAACAACTTCAACTAGCACTGATAGTGATGCAACATGTAAATTTATAGGGTGCACCATCGTTCGATCCATTAACCTAACACACCAATATTTTTGCGGAGCATTTTCTAAAAAAGCGCACCAAAAAAACATATAAATTGTACATTGTTGTGTAATTTTTTAGGTTACGCCCAATGCATTTATATTTAGCAAACACATCACAAAAATAATATTAAAAAATATAGCTTGGTGCGTTCAATAACCTAAACGTTCTATACCAATGTGAAAAGGTTATACATGCACACTAGTGCATAGATGTGAGATGCATGTACCGTGATGAAAAGTTAAATATGTGAAATAAAAATGATGTGTCACACGTATGTGCGCACTGTATCTGATGCAGTTGTGTTTGATAGCACACCATCGTTGGTGCATTACCATTTTTTGGGCACACTCGATATTTTTTTTTAATTGAAGGTTGTGTTTCCATATTTATAAATACATTTTTTAAAACAAATTTTTCATTTAATAAAAAATAAATTCTATTTCAAGTAAGAGGACGATGTGTTTTATATGTCAATGATGTTGCAAAGACGTCAATAGAGGGAGTAATAGCAAGAGTAGGAGAAAATGGAGAACCAATTTAATGTGTCCTAACCATGGGAAGATCGAGAGAGGGAGAAGGATTTATACCCTCACCTTATTAGTGAAGTGAATTGAGCATTGTTGATTGTTGGTAGGCTAAATTGCTTCATTTTTTAACCCTTTTTCCCTTCAAAACCATAACCTTATACCTCTGTTTAAACCTTGCAAACCCCCTTATTCCTACACTAGTCCAAGAATCGTGTCCCTTCCTGCACTCGATTTATGTTTCATGTTTAAGGGTTACAAATGTGATTAATTAATCATTTTCATTGATTTTATGCCTTTAAATGTTTGCAACTAATAATTTTCTTCCTAGAAGTATTTGATAGACAATGAATTAATTATCTCGTTAGCATGGTCGAGTGTAGGTAGGATTCCTACACTGCTGGGGAATCTTAGACTACTGTGACAACTCACCACTCCATGCGGACACCATGTTTTGGAACGATTAACTCAAGTTAGGCTCGGAGCATAGAGGAAAATCAGGGATATGGTGGAGATTAGGTTGTCGACTGAATACCTAGAATAGCATTTTGTTATAGCCGAAAGGCTTCACACGAGCTGTTATTGTTACTTTGTTATAGCTAAAAGGCTTAGATTGGAACGCTTGTTGTAACTTGGTTATGGCCGCAGGCCTGAATGAATGTATAAAATGTAGGACTCAGATAGAAAATGGTAGTGAGTGATAGATATAGCAAGGATATTGTGGTTCTTTCCTTTTGTAATTTTTCTTGTATTTCCCTCGTTCTAGGTTGGTTTCGAATTCATGATGCATAATTGTTGATCATTAATAGAAAGGAACTACACCATGATTTCTCAATATTGCACTGTAATTATGTGTTGATGCATTGATTAAAGAGTTGAGTCTTTATGTTTCCTAAACATGGAAATGAGCTAGTTGGCCCACCCAACCCAGCTCATTCTCCCTCGTGTTCTTCTCTTTTTCGATTAAAGTGTGTTAACTACTTTTAATGCAAAGTAAATAGATGTTTCTTTTATCTCTCTGCAAGGTTTGAATTTGATTTCATTACAGTGTGATGGATTCATGGTGTGGGAGCTCGATTGGAGTTTAATCATATGATTTCCTTCTTTGAAGTTTAATCTCTTTTTCTGACTAAATCGTGCAAGCACACATTCTTGCACTAGTGCATTTACAATTTCACATATTGATTCTTCAAATTCATTACAGTGATAGTCTTTTTTTTATTTGATAAGTCTTAATGGATCTTGAAGAGCATGCTTTTTCTTAAGTCTTAATGCGATTCTGAAAGCGTGATTTCTATTCTGAATTTCTTTTGATATTTTCAATTAAACACACTTCCGATAATCAAAACTTAACACTGTTGTGACACACTAGTATGTGCCTGCACTTTATGCTGTTTAGGAAAGATCTGATTCATGTGTAATGATTCTTAAAGGAAATCTTTAAGAGTTCAAAAGGTTATGAATGCATATCAGTTCGTGTGGATAGCTATTATAGGATTGAAGCCCGCTGTCACAATTAAATGATCTCTTAGGTTACATGCAGAAGTTCCTTAATTAAAGAAGAGTGGGCTTTGACTTTTGGAATTAATTATTGTTTTAGACGTTAAAATTAATTGAAGCATCTTTCAATTTGAGGAATTTATTTTAAAGTTAAGTTCACCTTTGCAAGCTATTTTTCCTAGTTAACGCATTCTTTATTTTCTCATTCGAAGGATTGGAAAACTTGGTGCAGGAACCTTTGTCCCAGTATAGGAATCAATCTACTGATACAGGAACAGAGTGCTCTAGCCTTGAAGCTTAGAGTTCCTGCATAAATATAAAAATCTTCAGTACAAGAGTAAAATATACTCCTAGCACCTAAGCTTTTTCTGGTACTAGTGCAAGCACATTGCAGAAGTATAGTTATAATAACTTAGTACAGGGAGGAAGATCTATAACAGTTAGATATCTTCAAGGGTTCAATTATTAACCTGGCACACAACTATACTGAAGCTAAACATAGATTTACATTAATCAAAGATTGTTTGCGAGAGGTTTTGAGAATTACTTTCATTTGTTTTACTACAAAAGTACTTTCTTTCATATTCTAGCACTAGAATATCTTTGGTGTAAATTGTCAAATCATGATCTTTTCTTTTCGATTCTACAAGATTGAAATTAAGGAAGTAGGAATAGAGATTGGAAAACTTCATATCATTTCTGACATTTCTTGTGCTTCATCTCTAACTTTATGAAACCCCCGGGTTGACAATTAAGTGTTGAAGGAGTCTTCTTGACTACAATTCCTGCACCCAACATTTTGGCGCCATTGTCGGGGAGGTGATTTGAAATTGGTAAGAATTTTCCATTTTCTGCAATAGGGGTAAATCTGCTATTATTTTTTCTGTAGTATGCTTATATTGTTTTGAGGATTTTACGAGTGCTCATTTTCTTTTCCATTGCAACAATTAACAGATTCTTTTTCTTTTATAAGCATTTGAATTTTGTTTTTGGATTTGATTTTTTTTAAATGAATGCCTGAGAAAGGTAGGGGTTTGAAGCTCAATAAGGTCCGACAAAATATTGAAAGATTAGAAAACTCTTCTCATATTGGACCTTCTTTTGTAGCTAGAAATTCCATGTTAACACAAACTCATCAGACCGGAACAGTCCACCTGGATTTTGGACACAGTGATTGAGGTGTGACTCAACCCGAAAAGGGGAACAAGGAGGCTAAAGGCGATTGGAAAGTTCAATTCTACATTAGTCAACCTTCACCTTCTAGAAGTGGTCTGATTGGAGGCACAACAATGGCTGATCATGAAGACCATGCAGAGGGGTCCAGCAAGAACCAGGTAAATGATGAGCAATCCACTTTTGGATTTCCAATAGTGAACTTAGAAGAGAATGTGAAAATGAAGAATATTTCACCTTCATCTCTTCCACACTTTCATGGTAAGGTGCATGAAGACCCAGATTCATTTCTTTTCGAATTTGGTATATTGTGTCGGAGTTATGATTATTCTATTGATGCCCAAAAATTAAGGTTGTTTCCTGAAACTCTCAAGTTTTCAGCCTTTCATTGGTTCACGGGACTAGGAGGAAACACTGTAAGTTATTGGGACCAAATGAAGAGAGTATTTTTGAATAAATCTCAGGAATATTAAAAAACTAGACAAATGCAAGATGAGATCTTCACTATTGTACAAGGTGATGATGAGACTTTCGGAGGATTACTTAAATAGATTTTGTATATACTCCAAAGTTCCGAACACAAATTTGATTTAAGTACTATTTGAACCTTGTTCCTATGAGGACTTACTAAGGATTCTATACATAATCTGAATTGGTTAGGACAAGGAGACATTTCTCAGAAAACTTTTGAACAAATTTGTGACTTGTGCAAAAAGTTCTTTAGAAACCAATCTACATCCACTAGAGGTGGTCGAAGGAAAACTTACAAACTAGGATCTACAGATGCTATGATCATTGGCTTGGAGAATAAGATGGACAATTTGAAAATTGAAATAATGAATATAGTTAGCAAACAAATAGACTCTTTGAAATTTCAGTAAAAACTAGAAAAATAAGAAGAGTCATTATTTATTTTTTGTCCAAAGTGTAGAAAAAAACATCCTTTAAGAGAATGTCCTGCCGATATGAAAAGTTCTAATAAGTGTGTGATTTGTGAAGAGAACCATGCCACCGAGGATTGCCCCTCCATACCATGATTAAAAGTTGTATTTGAAGGAGAGCATTTTGAACTTGAGTCCTTACATGCCATGGGAGCATGAAGGAACTGGCCACAGGTAAGCATAGGTATGGCTTCTGAACCACATTTTTATGCCTATAATGCATCTCCATATTCCTATTATAATAATAATAATCACTCTCAACATTGGGAGCATGGGAACCATTTTTATCATGGACATTCCTCTCAACCTTCACAACAAGTATGGACAGGGCCAAACCATTCATATAATTCCTATCCTACTTAGATACCATCATATCCTCCTTCCTATACACCACACCATATGTCACAACCATATTTTCCCTCTCTACCTCAGCAGAGTCAATCATTGCCACCATTTCCTTTTCCACCACCATTCAAACCACCTCAACTACCTGCTCAATCAATACCGAATCCTAATAATAAGGAGGTACAACTGATTCATTCAGTTGGACCGGCTCCTCTCCCTACCTATCTAACCTTGTCGGTTGGGATAAATGAGCTTCAATTGATATTGGGAAGGGTGGTTAAATGAGAAAAATGAAAACAGTCCACGAAGATTATTGAGGAGAGAAATGAGGAGGTAACTCTTGATCATTCGAAAAACAATATCACCCTTCATCCCATTCTCGTACCTTTAGATTCACCATATTCTTCAAACCAGCCCCCCTATCTAGAGCGGTTGGCCATGGAGAAGAGTGACCCCAAGTCCACCTTGGCTTCTGAATTATGGAATCTTTGTATAAAGGTTCCTTTACTTCAGGCTATCCGAGAAATTCCCATTTGTACAAAGATCATTCAGGAATTATGTCTTAAAAATTCAAGGAGGAAGAGAGCAGAACCTTAGACCATTCAATCTCTTGGTAGAGCAACTGAGTTTATGACATGATGCTTATTGATGGAGAAATATATATATCCTAGAAACCCAATTGTTTCTATCCAAATAGGTGATATCCTTGTCTCTAATGTATTAATAGACCTAGGGGTGACCATCAATGTGATGACCAGGGAAACCATGGAACAACTTAGGTTGAGCCATATTCGTCCTACACCCATGGTGCTTGAACTTGCAGATAGATCTAAAATCAAGCCCGATGGAGTATTAGATGGCGTGGTTGTCTCTATAGATTCATGGGAATACCCCACAGATTTCATTGTGCTTCAGCCAAAGAATCCAATGGGAGGACATCATTTCATTCTGGGACAACCATGGCTCGCCACGACCGATGCTTATATTGGATGTTGCTTAGGTGATATGTACATTTCACATGGAGACTCTATCAAAAAGGTCACCTTATACCCACCTACTAGATCTATTCAGGAACTCAAGGATACCTTATGGTTATATTATGACAATAGTGATGAGGAGACCCAACCTATTTCTTCGATTCAGCATCATACCAAGTCTGCTCAGGATGGTGAATTGTGAGATTTCTTGAACAATCTAGACACTATGCCTAGTTTTGATACACTTCATCAGATCTTTAGTCTAGATTTCCAAGAAAACTCTAATTCCCAACCTTCCTTATCCCATATTGTGGCATCATCTTCCTATACTCTTGAGCTCGAGACCACTCTTGTTGAAATTAGTCCAAGAAAATCCTTACACATTAGTTCAGACCTGGATTCATCTCAGCAAGAGTAGCTTGTTACCTTGTTGTGCGATCATTTGGATGCATTCACTTGGAGTTATGAATACATGAAAGGAATTCCTCCTGAGACTTGTACTCGTCATATCTATATCCAAGAGTGAGCCTGACCTGTCTGAAAGCCCCAAAGATGAATGAATCTCGCACTAAGAGATATTGTTAAGGAAGAAGTACAAGAAATCTTAGATGCTAATTTTATCTACCCCATTTCTGACAGCCAGTGGGTCTCTCCATTAGTGATAGTCCCTAAGAAAAACCAGAGATGGCTTATTTGCATTGACTATCGAGAATTAAAGAAAGCCACTCTCAAGGATTACTTTCCCCTTCCTTTCACCGATCAGGTAATAGATACCTTTGCTGATAAAATGTACTTTTCTTTTTTAGATCGCTTCAGTGGGTATAACCAAATCCAGTTGGCACCTTTAGATCAAGACAAAACCACCTTTACATTCCCTTAGGGTACATTTTCCTACAGAGTGCTCCCTTTTGGGTTGTGTAATGCACCTGCTACCTTTCAAAGGGTTGTGCAGGCTATTTTTTCTGATCTTGAATGTGCTGACATTTATATGGATGAATTTTCTGTGTTTAGTAAGTCATTTGATGAAGCTCTTAAAAATTTAGAAAAGTTATTTTACATTACGAAGAGGCCCATCTTTCTTTAAGTGATAAAAATGTAGATTAATGTAAAAATAAAGAGTGGTTCTTAGTCATTTGATTTACGACAAAGGTATTCAGGTAGACCCCACTAAAATTGAATTTATTATTCATCTGCCTACACCCAAAACTCAAAGGGAAGTGAGAGGTTTCCTAGGACATACGGGTTATTACTGGAGATTGATTGAAATTTTTCCAAGATTGCTACCCCCATTTTTTGATTACTAGCTAAGGATAGTGAATTCACTTGGTCCACAGCTTGCCAACTGTCGTTTGAAACATTTAAAGAAAAATTAGTACAAACACCAATTTTGAGAGGACCAAACTGGTCCCTACCATTTCATATTTCCTCCAATGCTTCAGACACTTCTATTGGAGCAGCCTTAGGACAAGAGGAGAATAAATAGTCCTATGCTATTTACCACATCAGTAAAAAAAATTCACCTGTCGAATTTAACTATACAGTCACTGAGAAAGAATTTTAGCCATTATTTTTACAATTAACAAATTCAGACATTATAGTACAGGATATGAAGTTTATATCCATACTGATCATTCTGCTATAAGATATTTAATGAATAAACCTTTAACTAGCAGTAGAGTGACTAGGTGGTTACTTCTATGATAGGAATTCAACGTTACAATTATTTATAGGCTAGGAAAGTCTAATGTTGTAGATGATTATCTTTCCAGATTAAACAATCTTGGCGAAGCAATCCTTGTTGATGATGATTTCCCTAATGAACTTCTCTTTTCTATGTCAGCAAAATCTCTATGGTTTACTAACATAGCTAACTCGTTAGTCACCGGAAAGGTACCACCTCACTTATCCGCTCATGAAAAGTGGAATATTATTCCAGAAAGTACTTCTTATTCTTGGATACAAGGAGACCTCTTTTACACTGGACCAAATTTTGTTATTCGTAGATGTGTAAGAGAGGAAGAAATGTTTGATATTTTAAAATCTTCCCATGATGAACCTTACAGTGGCCACTTCCCATGATGAACCTTACGGTGGCCACTTTGCTCACAAATGAACTGCATATAAAATTTTACGCACTAGCTATTTTTGGCCTTCTTTGGTTAAGGACACCAAACAATATGTTAGGCGTTGTAATATTTTTCAACGAATGGGTCAGCTTGTTCAAGCCAATGAAATGCATTTATGTCCTCAAGTCATGATTGAGCCCTTTGAAAAATGAGCTATTGATTTTGTAGGACCCATAAATCCCACATCTTTAAATAAAAAACATATCTTGGTTTTTACTATTTTGTTACTAAATGGGTAGAGGCTAAAGCTATTTCTTTTGCCACTGAAAAAGTTGTTGATTTTTTGTTTAATGAAATTTTTACTAAATTTGGTGTTCCTAGAGAAATTGTTTCTGACAATGGACCGAAATTTGTTTCTAACATGGTAGAGGAAGTCGTGAATCAATATAAGATTTGACATAGGAAATCTACACCTTGCCACCTACAATAAAATGGCCAAGTGGAATCCACAAATAAGGTGATCGAATCCATCCTCACCAAAATAGTAAACATACATAGGAAGGATTGGGCTAGTCAGTTCCCTGAAGCCTTATGGGCATATCGAATCACTTGGAGGAACATCACAGGGCATACACCATATGAGCTGGTATATGGAAAACAAGTTCTTTTGTCGATTGAATTTCAAATAAAGACTTTCAGGACTGCAGTTCAGTTGGGTCTATATCTCTCGAAAGCACAAGAACATTGTTTATTGAAGCTAAACGAATTGGATGAATTTCAAAGGGATGTTGTTCAATAGAATATTTTGGTGTAGAAACAACACAAGAAGTGGCATGAAAAGTTTATCAGGAAAAAGCAGTTCCATCCAGATTATTGGGTACTTCTCTATTATTCTAGATTTCAAAGTTTTCAAGGGAAGTTCCATACTCATTAGATGGGACCATATGAGTTGATTCAAGTCTTCGACAATGGGGTTGTAGAAGTCAAAACTATTGATGGGCAAGATTCAATTTTCCTTGTGAATGGACATAGGCTAAAAGTATATTTTCAGCCCATCACAAAGTAAGACTTGAGGCAGCAAGTGCAGCAGCAGTTTGAACTTCAGTTGGTAGGTGGTTATGCCGGCCTATTGTAATTTGATTTCTTCTCTCTTGAAATGAAATTTAAGGAAAATACAAAAAAAATTATATAAATAATTAAAAAGAAAAAAATTAAAAGAAAAAGAAAAAGATTTTTTCATGTGATTGTGATTGTGAAAATCAATTCTACTGACATGATTGTAGAAGGATCAACCTAAAAACCATCTTGTTGGCAGGAAGATCAGTTCTAATAAAATGGGAATGTTGCTTGACCTTTAGATGTGTTAAATGTCACCAAGAAGAAGTAGGTTCAAGTACAGGAACCGGGCCCTTATCCAATTTTGGGATAACTGGCACGAAATTTTTATTTCAAGCAACACTCAATTCCTGCTACATTTATTTTATGGATCAGCACCATGTAGGTAGATATCAGGTGAAATTCAGCCTTTCTTCTATTCCTATTTTCAAAAAAGAATCCCCTTTTTTCTTCTTTTTATCCCAAAAATTTTACCATCCCTTTCTTCAAAGAACTTTCCCTTCCCAATTTCATATTTCCCTCTTTTCCCTTGAAATTTTTCCTGCAAAATCCCTTTTTGATTTATCCCTCTTGGTGGTTTCACTCTTGAATTCCCTGTCATAATTTCCTTCCCATTCTAAAATTTTACCCTTTTTCCCACTTATTTTTTTCCCTCATGGATTGATTGCAGGATTTGATGCTCACAAATCAGATCGAAAGGCATATGTTCACACCAAGGAATAGAGAATAAAATCTCCTTTGTATATTCAACAATTTTTTTATCTAGTCTATGAATTGTATTCTATCATAATTCTCTTTTAGCTCCTATTCCGATACAAATATCCCTAGTGCAGGAATGTGTGTTCAAAGTGCAAGGAAATTTGGTGCAAGCATGGGTAGTGCAAGCATGCTTAGTGCAGGCATGGTTGGTGCAAGCACATTCAGTACATGCACGTTCAGTGTAGGAATCCTCACTACTAAGCGTGCCTAATGCAAAAACACATGTTCCGGTGCAGGAACACCTAGTGAAAAATGTGTGTTGAAGCTTATATTTTGTTTCATGAACCTTTTCATAGGCAGAACAACTGTACCACTTGCAGATCATGACATTTATTTTATATTATGATTAACACTTTGTTTCATCATTTACTAAATTAGGAAGAAATCATTTAAGTACAAGGATATTTTAGGTTATGAAATCTTATCTTTTCAATGAGTAATAAACTACACCTTATGTGAAATCATGGAGTAAATGTGCAGTGGTACGATTCTCTAGAAATTTAATACTTACCTTCCCTTGGAAAACTCATCACCTGATAATAGTAGCCTCACCCCATGTCTGACCTTGCATGACTGTTATGTGAAATTATTGTCTAAACCGCCACCTCTCCCAATCATCATCACTTGCCTCTACTTGCACCAATTCACTTTCACATCCGTGTAATTTTAATAATGAAGCATGAACTTTCAAGAAATTGTTGATATAATGATGGATGTGTAGCTTGATCACCATTTGAGTTCTTTTTGCTATGATATCTTTTTGAAATAGAGAGTGGGTGAATTTGAACACACATGGCACTTGCAAGGATTGAGCCACGATCCATAGAGATGGAACAGATAGCTGAGTACAAGAATAATGTTGCAACGTTGCAAGAATTCGGGTTCCTCCTGTTCCTGCAGAAGTTCAATGGGTTTGACTCAGCTGTGGCAATAGCATTTTCCCAAACCTTTGATGGGAGCCGACCAAAGGTTGGTTCATTATAATTTTTCATAATAGAAGAATTAATATCTCAAGCTATAGGGTTGCCAGGAGTAGGGGAGAAATGGTTCAAGAAGGAGAAGTTATAAGAGAAACTGTGGTGCTGGTTCGTGGTCAACCTGAAGCAGAAGGTGGACTAGAAGAATGACCTCCAGTGGAATGGAATGAAAGGGAAGATGAAGGATCTCCTGTATGTGTTGCAGAAGTTCCTTACTTGTGAGGGCCACTACTCACTAACTTTCCTCTACCACATACACCTACTCTTTCACTTTGAGTTTGGTAAGCTCAACAATTTCCAATATTATTTGCCCAGAAGCTTAGAAAAGATGGTGAAAGGGGTTGAAAAGGAAAATCCAATCAGGTTGCAGGCAAATTATATCACCACAGGCTGATCACAATCCTAGTTAAGAAAGAACTGGAAGCTATAAGTGTGACTTGGGAGGAATTATTGAAGGATTTTCAAGGGCGGAGCGTAGAGAACTCGACTCAAAAGAAAAGTGCAGAGAAGTTGATTCAAAAGAAGATTGCAAAAAAACTAAAGTCATCTCAGAAGAGGAGTGCAAGAAAAAACGAGAAATCAGAAACGATTAACCCACGTCCTACTGAGACCAAGAGTTCGGTCAGGCAAAGAACTACCTCCTCAAGGGTGGTCACATTCAGTTGACCTCTCTGATACTTTTGGATGATTTGCCACTTGCTTCGCCAGGTAAAGATAATCTTTCTATCCTTGCTGAGGCAGTGGTTCATACAATGGTTGATGGTGACTATGTGGACAGGGAATATGACACACCCTTGTTAGTCCTCCTTGGCAGAATGAAGAAAAGAAAGGTGATGTTAAGTACAAGTAAGGACCTGACAGAGGTTCAGATGGATAACAAGGCACAGGGTACTGAAACCCCCAACAATTTTGAAGAGCAGGGTACTGAAACCCCTAGTGAGATAGATGAGCAGGGTATTGAAGCCCCTAATAACTCTAAGGAGCAGGGTACTAAAACCCTTAGCAACATTGATATTCTGGGTTTTGAAACCCTTGATGATATTACAATGCAGGAATTGAAAGGTGGCCAGGATAACTTCTGCCTTGATGATGATGGTACGTGTCTGGAATCGACTACTGAAAAGTCTGTGCCCAAGGAATTGAGAGTGCAGAACTCCACCCTCTATCTAAACAGTCAAATAGAAGAACTCAAGAAACATGTTTATGGCTTGGAGGTGCTAAACCAAGCCATGAAAGAGCATAATAAAGAGCAGAAATGAGAAAACACAAAGTTGGTAGGGGAGGTGAATGAACATAAATGACAAGTTAAGATATGGAAGTGTCAGGATTCGAAGTGTTATGAACGTCTTAAGAAGGTGACCAATAAACTTAAAAAGGTTCAAAGCAGGAAGGAAAAGATAATGAAATTAGGGATTAGTATACAAGTTCAGAATTAAAGCCAAGCCCTTCAGTCTTGGTTTTTTTTGCAGTAGGTAAAGGTTCTATGAGGACCCACAATAGCTTGAGGAAAGGATGTTGGTAGGATAAATTGCTAATTTTTTAACCCTTCTTCTCTTCAAAACCATAACCTTATACCTCTATTTTAACCTTGCAAACCCCCTTATTCCTGCACTAGTCCAAGAATCACGTCCCTTCCCGCACTAGCTTTATGTTTCATGTTTAAGGGTTACGAATGTGCTTAATTAATCATTTTCATAGATTTTATGCCTTTAAATCTTTCCATCTAATAATTCTCTTCCTAGAAGTATTTGATAGACAATGAGTTAATTATCTTGTTAGCAGGGTGGAGTGCAGGTAGGATTCCTGTACCGCTAGCGAATCTTCAACTATCGTGACAGCTCACCACTCCATGCACACACCATGTTATGGAACGATTAACTTGAGTTGGGCTCAGAGCATAGAGGAAAATCAGGGATATGGTTGAGATTAGGTCACCAGCTGAATACCTAGAATAACATTTTGTTATAGCTGAAAGGCTTAGCACGAGCTATTATTGTTATTTATTTATAGCTAAAAGGCTCAGATTGGAATGTTTGTTGTAATTTGGTTAGGGCCACAGACCTAAATGTATAAAATTTAGGACTCAGATAGAAAATGGTAGTGAGTGATAGACATAGCAAGGATACTGTGACTCTGTCCTTTTGTAATTTTTCTTGTATCGCCTTCATTCTGGGTTGGATTTGAATTCATGATGTATATTTACTTATCATTAATAGAAAGGAACTACACCATGATTCCTCAATCTTGCACTGAAATTATGTGTTGATGCATTGATTAAAGAGTTGAGTCTTTACATTTCCTAAACAGGGAAATGAGCTCGTTGGCTAGGGCCCAGCCAACCCAAATCGTTCTCCCTCGTGTTCTTCTCCATTTTTATTAAAGTGTGTTAACTAATTTTAATGCAAAGTAAATAGATGTTTCTTTTATCTTTATGCAAGGTTTGAATTTGATTCATTATAGTGTGACGAATCCGTTGCATGCGAGCTCGATTGAAGTTTAATCATATGATTTCCTTCTTTGAAGTTTAATCTTGTTTTTTTCCTGAATCGTCCAAGCACGCATTCCTACACTAGTGCATTTACAGTGTCACATATTGATTCTTTCGGTTCATTACAGTGATAGTCTTTTGTTTTTATTTTATAAGTCTTAATGTGATCCTAAAGAGCGTGATTTTTGTTAAGTTTTAATGTGATTCTGAAAAGTGTGATTTCTATTCTGAGGTTCTTTTGATGTTTTAAATTAAACATACTTCTGATAATCAGAAACTAAATGCTGTTGTGACACACTTGTGTGTGCCTGCACTTTATGCTGTTTAGGAAAGATATGATTCATGCGTAATGACTCGCAAAGGAAATTTTTCTGAGTTAAAAAGGTTATGAATGAAGATTAGTTCATGTGGATAGTTATTACAGGATTGGAACCTATTGTCACAATTAAATGATCTCTTAGATTACATGCAGAGGTTCCTTAATTAAAGAAGAGTGTGCTTTGACTTTGGGAATTAATTCTTGTTTTAGACATTAAGATTAGTTGAAGCATCTTTCAGTTTGAGGAATTTATTTCAAAGTTTTGTTCACCTTTGTAAGCTATTTTTCCTAGTTAACACATTCTTTATTTTCTTGAAAGAAGGATTGGAAAACTTGGTGCAGGAACCTCAGTCCCGGTACATGAATCAATCTCCTGATATAGGAATAGAGTGCTCAAGCCTTGAGGCTTAGAGTTCCTGCATAAAGACATAAATCTTTAGCATGGGTGTAAAATATACTCCCGACACCTAAGCTTTGTTCTAGTATTACTGAAAGCACATTGCAGAAGTATAGGAATAATAACTTAGTATAGGGGGGAAGATATATAAGAGTCGTATATACTCAAGGGTCCAATTATTAACCTGGCACACAACTATACTGAAGATAAACATAGTTTTATATTAATCAAAGATTTTTTGCTAGAGGTTTTGAGAATTCCTTTCATTTATTTTCCTGCAAAAGTACTTTCTTTCATATTCATGCACTAGAATACCTTTGGTGTAAATTACCGGGTGATATTTTCTTTTTGATTCTGCAAGATTCCAATTAATGAAGTAGGAATAGAGCTTGGAAAAGTTCATATCATTTCTGGCATTTCATGTGCTTCATCTCTAAGTTTACGAAACCCCCGAGTTGACAATTAAGTGTTGAAGGAGTTTGCTTGATCACAATTCCTACACCCAACATTGATGAATGTAGGCCTCCTCAAGTACTATGAGGAGGCTACATCCTTGAAGGCACACTTTATCCTGTTTTCACATCTGATCCATCAGTGGAATACATAGGAGTAGGGTTGCCATGTTAGTCCTAAGGTATGGTATAGGCCCTCTCAGGAGGACATACATTTTATTACTAGCCTATCCCAGAGAGGGGAGCATTTTCCCCAGTTCCCTGATGTCCCCCATGGGTTTGCAATTGAGAGTCATATTTCCTAATATCGAAGATATGTTGGGCCTCTATAGTTAGTCCAACATATTTTTATGTGTGTGATGGACAGCTACAAATTTATCCTTTTACTGCTCAGGAGGTTAGGCGTCTCTCATTATTAGTCGCCACCATTTCAAAGTTTACTAGTGTTGGGTAGCACACTATTTTCCCTATTTTGTATTATGTCGATCCTTTGACTAAAGCACCACGATGTATCATATGGTCTACCATTTGTTTTAGGCATTTTTGTATGTATTTAGATAGATATCGTGCGATGAAACATGGGAGGACGAGCTTCCCTTTCGTTTCTGAGTTTTATTTTTATTTTTTGAGAGGTTTCCAGAGATGAGGCCTACATATGACCATTTCCCAAGCTGATGACTAAGGTCTAGATACACAGGTGGGGATAGATGATGTCCTAGAGGGACCTGCTAGAGTACGCGGTTAGGATTTCTGCCTAGGAATCAACGCTACTCTCTAGTGAGGATGACCATGCATTTTTCTTGTTTTCGTTTACATACATAGGTATTGATTGGAGATAATATCCCAACATCCTCTTCACAGTGGATGAGGTTGTAGATTATTGATGTAATATTAGTGTTTTCTTTAAATTAGTCTAGTTTCATTATATTGTTTTAATTAATTAGAATAAATTTTATTCTAGCACATTCTTTAACATGTTTTATTAAATTTTTAATGAAAAGTTGTAATTATTGTTGTGTACTATATATTTGTAGACATCAGAACATTCCTTAAGGATGTGCCTCCTCCCCCATTAGATAGAGCAGATGAGGATATGGGAAAGGCGCAAGAGGGTGAGTCACATCCTTAGGGGGGAGTTGGCATTGAGGCTGGTAGCAATGGTCTGATATTTCAAATGGACTACTGCGACAGATTGTCCAAATTTTTGGTTGAGGAGGGAGTTTCCCCTTCGAGGAAGCGAGACATCGACATAGATCCTAGGTTCATGGATCTCTAGGAGGACTATCCACATGAGATGATGACCCTTATCTGTCATATCATCATAACTAGTAAGCTACTAGTGGTGAGGAAGGATGTAGGGCATGCAATGCTAGTTACGTAAAATGAGCCTTCATTTAGTGTCACCACGTGGGACCACAATGATGAGGGTGGTGATCATGATGCTTCCAGTAGTACTACCCCATCGAATCATGGTTAGGTTTTTAGTGATCTTTTTGGTAGTACACATCCTCCTCATTCACCTGATGATCGAATGTCAGAGCTAGAGGGTGTGCCTTATGTTTCTCCTCACATAGCAGACCAACCAAATCCTCCTCCACTTCAGAGTTCGATGGATGTTGAGGAAGTAGTTGATCATTCATCATCTTCAACTACAGACCAACAACCTCCTCCTCCACCTCAAAATTTGACAGATGTTGAGGCAGTAGTTGACCAACCATAGTCTTCTACTACAGACTAGGTTGTCACTACTACGTGTGTCCTATCATATATTTGATTGCAGTTAATTGACTATATATATATATATATATATATATATATATATATATATATATATATATATATATATATATAGGTATATATATGGTGCATTTATTTTTCATGTTTATGTACTAAATGTATATGTTGGTGTTGAATCAACCATTTGAATTATTTCCTATCACTATCCCATTTCTTCATCTTATGCTCATACAATGCGACCCACGGTTTTTTCGCTTCCATATTGTAAAGAATGAATTTGTTGATGGCTTCAATTTTTGAATTCGATGATGAAATCAAACCAATGTCTATAGTACGTATGAGATAAAAATATGCATTAATATGAAGTTTAGTGTAAATAGTTCCTTGTTGGGATGGGGTCCCTTGGGTTAGTTTGGTGTTAAGATAACCCAATTTTTGGTACAGTTTTGTAAATAATGTAAAGTCCCCGCGATTTGTGGATGCGGAGCACGTAGATGAATAGGAGTCAAAGGGGATTAGCCCCTTGTTTTATGTAAAGTTTTGAGTCGGTTATGTGATTCACCCATGTTCCGTGAACATGCTATTATATGAAAAGTATATAAGTAGTGATTCTTAGTGAAGGGCCATGTCGAATTAGAAGAAAAAGAGGGAACTAAGAGTGAATCAGGTTGATTGGACAGTCTAGGATAGGAGCTAGCGCAGGAAGGCTCTACTTCCTACACTTAGGTAGGAAAATAAAGGCTCTACAGCTGAGTGCACGGAGGCCTAGGTAGAGTCTACAGTTGAGTGCGTGGACTCCTGCAGTTGTGTGTCCAGGTAAGTTTGAGTCAGTAACCTTGAATTAAAGATCAATAAAGACAGTTTTCCAAAGAAATCCTGAGTATTTTTGTTTATCTCTGTTAATGTTATATGTTGCTGATGAATGATTTGTTTTATGAGATATTGATTGAATGTTACACGATTCTCTTGAATAAGTATTAATAATGCACACAATATATGTTTAAATACTTTCGCGAAGACTTTGGCAATTTCTCTTATGTTTACTAATCACTTAAGTAAATCTGCATGAACATTAATTTAGAATTTCTCTCTTATGCATATAAGTAGGCAAATTGACTGCTAGAGCTCCACAAGGACTGATTGTAGAGTGTCGCGAAGGTCTGGAGTCTGATTTAATAGTGTTGCAACAACAGACCCTAAGAATTTTTTGAGCTACGTAATGGAAGATCTGGAGCCCTAGAAGACATCACACTAGTCTCTAGATGCAGAAACTTGGTTCTTGCATCCCCCCATACTGCTTCAAGTGAGACTACAGCCCGCACTACACAGGTTGTTACCGAAAGGGATAGTAGTGTAGGGTTTTTCTGGTTGGTGCAGCTAACTCTGAACCTAGTTCAAGACCTCCTAAGCCAACAAATGGTTTGTTGCTAGGACTAGGATCTGCTTGAAAGAGATGTGTGATGTCGCATCATTAGAATTCGACCAAGAAAGAAATTGAAAAGCGGTTGGATCAAAAGATTCACAAGTTTGTGGTGCAAGAAAATAGGAATCTGTGCCTATTGAAAGAAGAGTGGTTAAACAGGTATCTGTATATGGAGATAGATCTTCTTCTGCACTTTCCCCATTGAACTGTATGAGTGATTAGTTAAATGGGCAGACAGTCAAGGAAGGTAGAATCTTGATGTCCTATAGTGTGGACTCTAGAATTAGTGTGATGATTAGAAACTTCTGAAAGCAAGATAGCGTTGGCTATCAATCATTGGCTTGATCAAATTATGGGAGGATTTGTTACATAATTTGTAGTTGATACCTAAGTCAGCTATAGCGAAGCGGAGCGACAATTTATCAAAGGACCGTGAGGTAAGTATTTAAGATCATTGAATAGTTGGATTAAAATTTTGTTATGTGAAAAATGGGTGATGCCATTACCTTGATGTTTGGAGCTACAAAAAGAAGACGGTTCTTAAGAAATCGTGAAGGATCAGGACCAGAGTATATTCCATTGATTGGACCTACTCCAAGTGACAACGAAGGGGTGGGGCAGACTACGCCAAAAATTGTTTTTCAGCTAATCACTCAGGGGATTCCTTGAGAAAATTATCCTTCCACTCCACCTCCACCACATACACCTTCACCCACACCTCCATCTCCACCCCCACCTCCACCACCACCATTCAACATGGTGAACACAATGAAGATGTCGATCTTAAAGGCTATAGGAAGTGAAGATGCAGAGCAGTTCTGGTTTGTTGCGAATTCTATATGGAGAGTGCAACAGATTATTGATGACAATATAAAGAAGGCACAGTTGGTTACCACTTTGCAGGATCGCACGCTAACCTGGTACATCAAGTATTGTTCTGACAATCCTCTTGCAACACTAGCAGAGACTAAGGCGGGTTTAAGAAAAGAGTTTAGTAAGCCTAAGTCTAGCTCAGAGTCACTAATTGGATTTAAATAGATCATGATTAGGGTCTATGACATGGCTTGGGAATTTTATTAGAGGTTGAAGTGTCAGATCAGAGAGGCTAACATGTAGATCACAGATAGCCAACATCGCAAATGGCTTATTTCGTTGCTTTTTCCCTACTTGAGAATTACTCTGTCACAACAGAAGATAGAATCATAGGTAGAAGCCTTAGAGATCGCAATGAGGCTGTAAGCCTTACCTATTCAAGATACGAACCTAGGAGTATAGCAGATCCACTCAAAATTAAGTAGCATGAACCTAGAATTACAGAGTTTGAAAAAAGACAAGGAGACTAAACCGGAAGTTCCAGCAGAAGTCTCACGTTTGATGTGCAAGGGCCATGGGCACAATAAAGACCACTGTCCAGTGCACGCAACTCATATTACAGTAGGGGGGCCAATTCCCCTGAAACCAAATGCCCCAATAGGGCCAAGCATGGGGGCCATGCTATAGTGTGCTATTTTTCAAGTGGTTGGACAACATGTGACGAATAATTGCTATTTACTTCAAAAGTTCATCTAGACACCCCAACAGTTGTTCTATAACTTCTGCAAATCTGTGGGCTATGATGAATGCCACTCTCAAAGCTATGAGCTGATGATTTAAAGGAAACCTACATAGCGGATGAAAGACGAAACTTTACCTCCATATTAGGGCACCGAAGGAGCATGTGGAGGTTATCAGGGTCGAGGACGGGGCTGAGGAGGAGGAGGACCTGGTAGAGGCCACAGTAAGTTTATTTACTACAACCACAGGCAACCAAGGCACTATCGTGAGAGTTCTATAATCCTACACACTCGTCATGTCAATACTGTAGATAGTTTGACCATACTATAGAAGAATGCCGAGTACTAATTGCTAAAATGCAAGAGAAGAAAATGCAGCATCAGCAACCTACACAGAATCTACAGATGATGAGGTTTGAGCCCCACGAAGAATATCAAAGTGTTAACATTGTGCTAAGAAGTGGGATGATGACTGGTGCTGATAAGGGTAAATAACCTAAATAAGAAGGATGGGTCCACAAGGCACAAGAGAAAGAAGTCGGTTTTGATCTAGACGACGCTAAGGAGACATTTATGGAAGCCAAGAAGAGCTTCGCTAAGGCCTCCACCTCAGGGAGCCAAGACAAGACGTACGAAATCGGTGCACCTGCAGTGGTTGATCCCTCTGTACTCACTATGTTTTTGAAGAGTTGGATACAACTATTGCACAATAGAAAAGATGTGGAAGGCCTACAGGAATTAATAAATAAATGCATTAGAAAAGAGAAGTTCCCTGATGGACACTGAATGGTCAGAAAAATTGGAAACCATAAGGCACGAACAGGGCATGAGATTAGGCTCACCGCGTAGATAGGTGATTATGAGATGGACCAGGTCATTTTGGATCTATGGTCCGATGTGAACGTATTACCAAAACAAACATGGGAAAGGATGGCATGACCTGTGCCGCAGTGGTCTCCGATTCAGCTTAGCATGGTGAACCAACAGAAAATCATCCCCATGGGATGGTTATATGGAGTAACAGTTGACATAGAAAGTGTGAATGTGATGGTCGACTTTGAGGTTATATAAATCGTTGACGATAGTAACCCCTACCTGAGCTCTTGGGAATTGACTGGATATTGACATTAATGGGGTCATTAATTTGAAGAAAAGGACAATGTCCTTTGAAAGAAATTCACTCCAATTTGTAGTGCCACTGGATCCTCCAAAAGGGGTGTGCTATACTAAACATGTCCATGATTATGACAAAAGTGACGATGAATTGGATCAGATTTACAACATAACAATGCAGGATAAGGACTGGATCAATCCAATGATAGATGGATGGATTGCTTAGGACTGGGAGAGTTCTTGCACCTCTGATTCTGACGAGGAGTTAGAGCATTGGAAGAATCGCTTGCACAAAGTGTCGACATTGCAATGAAATATGATGATGAAATCGTTTCACTGTGTTTCATGGGAGCTAAGGAAATTACCCTATTTTGATGGTTTAACTTACATGGATATGTTTTTGGATGAATTTTAGCGTGAAGTCCCTTAGCATCGCTGCTTCCAAGAACTAGAGTTGGCACTACGCGCTACACCTGCACAATGGTGGCGTACGCATAAGGATAGTTTTATTAGATGGTGGGATTATCGAAGAATGATGAGGTTATGGTTTGGGCATGCTAACAAAAGAATGAATGAGAAATATAATGGAAGGGGCAATCCTCGTGATCACCTAGCAAAATGGACTAAACCATGGGGAATAGAACCGCAACCAGAGTGGGTACACATATTTTTCCATACTTTAGATACAATTCCCATGAACTGGTATCTGGAAACGGAGCTCCACCATGGCACCATGGAATGGGATGTATTGAAGGAAGGGTTTTTATTGACCTTCAACTTTGAAGAAGGATTCATAAGCATTGATGAAGTGCTACAGGAGATTAAGGCGGTTATCTTCAGAACACCGAAGGAACCTATGGAATGGATCCAACCATCTTGGAGCACCCAGCTGTGCCATGCGTTGGAATGCTATAATGTAACCATTGAAGAGGAAGATGAAGATATGAGAAACATTAACATTCCTGAGGTACAAGGGCATCGCGAAGTTAAAGGCCCAGAAATAGAAAACATGGACATCTCTGCACCTTTGAAGACAAAGAAAGTAAACAAGGGCACTGAAGAAGAACCGGAGTTCGTGAAAATTGGAGATTATTGGGATGACGCTATAGTGGATAAAGTTGCTGAGTTACTTCGCGAATACCAGGATATCTTCCCCTCTAAGTTTTTATATTTGAAGGGCATAGTTGGTGATTTGGGCATAATGAAGATCACTTTGAAACCGGATGTGAAACCTGTTATATAGAGGCCATATCACCTTAATCCTAAATACAAGGAAAAGGTTTGCCATGAGCTGGATAAGATGCTGGAGGCAGGCATCATAGAAACTTTTGAAGAATCTAATTGGGTGCGCTCGATGGTGGTTCAGGAGAAGAAACAAAAAGGTGAAATAAGGATTTGTGTAGATCTGCGGAAGCTTAATGATGCATGTGTTCATGACCCATCCCCAACACCATTTACAGTTGAAGTGTCAGATAATATTGGAGGGCGGGAGGCCTATTCCCTTTCTGATGGGTTTTCTAGGTATCATCAAATTAATATTGCACCTAAGGATAGGAGAAAAACTACCTTTGCAATGGAGTGGGGTTTCTTTCAGTACACTGTGATGCCATTTGGACTCAAGAATGTGCCTGCGATATTTTACCGCATAATCATAACAACATTGAAAGAGTTCATTCATATTTTTATGGAAGTATACTTTGATGACTAGACAATGTTTGGATTAGTGAAGCGCCATGTAGCAAGTCTATGCCTGATGTTGGATACATGTCGCAGATACCAGATTGTGTTGAATTTGAAAAAATGCATATTTTGTGTTCATTTTGGGATCTTGCTGGGTCACGTTGTGTGCAAGCAAAGATTAATGGTGGACCCTACAAAGATTGCGGTAATTGTGAATTTGGAGGCCCCTAGGAACATTAAGCAGCTCCGTGCGACACTGGGACATACGTGATACTATAGAAAATTTATCAAATCTTATGCTCAAATTACTGCGCCCATGGAGAAACTGCTTAAGAAGGACACAACATTCTGTTGGGACAAAGAACCCCAACGCAACTTAGATGTGTTGAAAGAAAAGATGGTCACCGTGTCGATCTTGATATTCCCTGATTGGAAGAGGGACTTTCATGTACATGTGGATGCCTCTTGCATTGCATTGGGTGCAGTGTTAACGCAGGCTGGTGAAGGAGAAATGGACCATCCTATAGCCTTCACAGGTAGGAAGTTATCGAAGGTTGAGAAAAACTATTCAACGACTGAGCGCGATCGATTGGCCATGGTGTATGCACTACAAAAATTCAGGCATTATCTATTAGGAGGGAAATTCAAGATGTACACAGATAATTTTGCCTTGAAGTACTTGGTCAACAAGCCTGTGTTAAGGGGTAATATGTTCTGTAGATAGTTTCTATTAATTCAGGAGTATGAGTTTGAAGTCATTGTGAAGCCAAGGAGGTTAAATGCAGGACCTGAAAATCTATCACAAATCAAAATAGGAGAGGAGCCTAACAATCTGGAGGAAGAGTTTCCAAAGGCACAGCTCTTTGTAGTGCACGTAGAAGATCACCATTTTGTAGAAATTATTCACTTCTTGACTATGGGGATGGCACCGGTAGGAGATAAAAGCCAGCAGAAGATGGAATTACTAGTGCGCATGACCAATTTTTTAGTTATTGCGGGACATTTGTATAAGATGGTTGTAGATAAAATATTGTGAAGATATGTGCCGAACTTTGAGTGGGATAGCATTCTCACTGAAGCTCATGGGGGATCTGTGGGAGGCCATTATGCAGGAAAGGCAACTGCGTAGAAGATTTTTCGCACATGCCTATGGTGGCAAGCATTGCACAAGGATTCCAAGGCATGTGATGCATGTCAAAGAACTAGAAGACCATTGTGAAGAGATGAGTTACCACTACATCCTCAAGTATGTTTTCAGCCCTTTTAGAAGTGGGCAATCGATTTTGTCGAGCTAATTTAGTCCCTTGGAAAGAAAACAGTTGCACGCTATATTATCACTACGATGGAATATCTAACCATATGGATTGAAGCACAGCGAGTTAAAGATTGTATAGGGGCTAAAACGACAAAATTCTTGTTTGAGTATGTCTTAACCAGATTTGGTTGCCTGAAAGTATTGATGAGTGATAGGGGTACACACTTTCTGAATGAAATGATCAATGTGTGGACTGAATAATTCCAAGTCTACCATAAGAAGAGTACTCCATAATACCTGCAGGAAAACGGAACTGTTGAAGCCTTTAACACGATTTTGGGGAATGCACTCACAAAGATCTCTAATGCGCAATGAAATGACTGGGATGTGTGCATACATATATACTATGGGCTTAGAATACTACTTGTAAGAAGCTAACAGGGAAAATGAAGCTCAGATTAGTATATGGGGTTTAAGCCATAATGCTGATGGAGTAAATTGTGCCTTGTCTGCACATAGCAGCTCTGACAGATATGGAAGATTGTGAGGCCTTGGAGGAACGACTCGTGCAGTTGATGGAGTTTGAAGAAGATCGATTTTTGGTAGGATTCCATCAACAAGTGCAGAAGGAATGTGAAAAATCATGGCATGATCGCCACATCAAGATTCGTACATTCAAGGTAAACGATCTTGTCCTGTTATATGATAGTAAATTCACTAAATTTCCAGGTAAATTACAGGTGCATTGGTTAGGGCCATATATTGTTAAAGAAATTACAAATGGAGGCACAGTTTAGCTCATGAAATTGAATGGGGAACCCTTACTGGGAAAAGTGAATGGAAGTAGGTTGAAGTTGGATACTAGGGATCCTACACAATGACTATATGGCAGTAGGATAGTCTTAGTGCTCTAGGGAGTTGCAAAGGACCGCAGGACTATAAACTACACTTCTCAGCTTCGAGGACAACACAACGAATAGGTTGCACGGAGAATGAGGGAGATGCAACCCAGGAAGTTGCGCCATGGTGGAAGGTACCACACAGCATAGAAGGAAAATGACCATTGGAGTTACTGTTCATGACTTGACAGTCAGAAGACAGTTAAGTGGAGCACAGTGGCGACATTTAAAGAAAAACTCTTTGAATATTTGTTGCCAAAATAGAATTTATTATAAAAAATTGGGGCGAATGGTCAGATTTGAATTCAAAACCCCTTATAAATTACGCATGTTGGTCCAACAGAGAACACTTTGTGCTCTAAGAGTTGTTAGTGAATTTTGTTATTGGTTTCCTATGAGCTAAGCATTTTGGGAAGATTTAGTTGTGAGCCCCTTATTCGATGAATTTCCTAAGATAAATTAGAAGCTTATACTTGAGAAAACGTCTGCACCAAGTCCTGTTGAAACTGTTCATACTGGCGATGTTGTCTTTGATACTGCTGCCTTGGAAGTTGTAAGTATGGAAGCTCCAGCTATTGTGCCTATCGTGTCCTGGTCATCTAGGCCAAAGCATACCCCTACTAGAGAAACTCAACCATCCAAGTCAAAGCAATCCGCGAAGGAAAAGAAGATGAAGCTAACGCAGGTGCAAGCATTGCCAAGGAAGCATACTGACACACAGAAGAAAGACAAGCAGCCAGAGAGAGTAGTGGACCTGGAGGCAAAAGAATTCCATGGAACAGAGGATATTGATGCTGAAGGAGTGGAACCCATGATAAGGCTCCCTAAGTATATCTCTCTGCAGATGGGAAAAGAAAAGGCCACAAAGGACTCAAATACCGAGACATTTACAATATCCATGCCCCTGTTACCTGAGCAAGTCCCTTTTGAAGGCCCACAGCTCGCAAGGGTCCCATTGTTAAAAATGGAGGATTGGGACCTTGCAGACCACACTAAGTTTCCCCATTTGGAAACAGAAAAATATATGTGTATGGCCTATTATGAAGAAATAGGTTTTACAATGTTGGAGACAGAGGAATGGGTATGCGGTGTCAAGCAATCAAGGTTGTTAAATCTCCTGTGGGTGCTGCATTATCACCGCACCCCCATTATTACGATATGTGTGTGTCAACTCCTCACACTAGTGCATGATGGATGTTTATGGATAGGACAGCCTATCCCCATCATGAACATGCTAAGTCACAGAATCATGTAGTTGCCTTACATAGGCATGAACCCAGCTAAGAAGTTTGGAGGGAAGACTGGGGAGAAAGATCTTGCAGAGAAGATGAAGAGGGATTACGACCTCCTCAAAAGGTCACGAGGATATTCTATTCTTTCCATAACAGACTAGGCAGTTCAATTCACTGCCCAGATTTTAGTAGGGAAGGTGATGCGAAAATGTCGTGCGGATGAAGTTCTGGCACTAGTGGTTTCCCTTGCTATGTAGTGCACAAAAGACATACAAATTAATTGGGCAAGGTAGCTTTGTCAAGAGTTCCTAGTGACCTGTTGAGAAGTCCAGGAAGAAACAAAGTCATTCCACTATGCTTGGTTGTTGCTGTCAATTGTGCTTGTTGCATATAGATTGCTAAAGGATAGCCAATTTCCTCCACTCGAGCAAGGATTGTTGGAGGCAGCGTAATTCGCTTCCTTATGGTCCAAAAAGGATGCCACGTGGATTGCAGATATGAAGATATTTTGGATTCTTGTGGAAATGGATCTCCATATGGAAATCAATCAACATCTGAGGTTGTCCCCAACCTTGTTCACGCAACTCTCAGCTTACAAGGCATTTAAAGATGACTTCCATAGAGTCTATATCCAAGCGCGAAAGGATCCTGAGCAAAAATGGCACCAGTTTCCCTATTTCGTGTCAAACACGAACATGCAAGAGATTGTAACGTCATCGCCTACATAGTTGTGTGCCACATCAGAAGTAGATGTTGGGACAAGCACAGGTGTGGGGAGTTCTGTTGCGCAGAAAAGAAAGGAGGCAACTAAGTAAGCTACATGTACCCTCGTAGAACAACAAAAGAATGAAATTGTATAAAAGGCTCTCATTGAGCGGGAACATGCTACTGCGGAGTTGGCAGAAAAAGAACAGCGTGAGGCCTAGAAAGGTGATAAGTCACCTTCGCCAGAGATAGAGGAAGAAGAGATTTTAGGTCAAGGGGGAGGCAGTGATGAGGGGCAGACAACCCAATTTATTTTGAAAAGACGTGGAAAGGAGCAGAAGGGTGGAACACGAAAAAAGCATAAATTCGATAAAACAAAGGTTGATCCCATGGTGTTGATAGAAAGCAATCTTAATGAGATTTGTGAGAAAGTCAGGGATACAATGGCAGAATTGTTGCAACAGTTTGAGAAGAAATACATGCAGATGCCTGGGTTTGTCCAAAAGGATCTGCATGAGCTGCAGATCCAAACAAGAAGAATATAAATGGGCGTTGGACAAGCGAGCATGGAGCAAGTGAACCTGGCACCAAAGACAAGCCAAGCAACAGAGCTAGTAAGGACCCTGGATCTCAAAACTATACCGTTGCTCGACGAGTCCATTCGTGCAGATTTCGCCGACGATCATATTATACTTATTACAATCAAGGACATAGGAATGAATATAGTGGTGCTCTCCAATGAAACCCTCCACGTGCTTCATAAGGGGGTGGCAGATGAATTGAGAAATAGGTAGCGGCATGCACTCAACCTCATAAGTGAGTACAAAGTCAAAATGAATAAATTTTCGCTAAAAAGATACAGGCTCTAATGGAAAATGAGGCACTTCAAATGCATAGTTCATGACTGGAGCCAGCAATAGCGAAAGGATGTAAGACAGTGCCTAAGCTTCACATCTCGGAGGACACACAACCATAAGCCAAAATTAGAAAACTAGTCGCTGGTGTGCGTGAGGCTAAAGCAGAAGTTGGAAAAGTAACTTTTGAGTTGAACATGAATATTGCATAGTTGTAGCTAAAGTTGCAGCCCCCGACTCTACCTAAGGTCCAGAAGCAGTGCATAATCATAATAACGGAAGGCATGGCTACCTTGGATGCCATAGTCACTAATTGTGTGTCACTAGTCGAGTAGGGTATGGAGCTAGTGACCAATCTGTAGGAGGATCCGAACCTACAGACATTGAATGTAGAGGTAAGGGAGATGCAGTGGAAAAATGATGAGGTCAAGGTGACTGTGCGCTCCTTAGCACTAGCACAACTGATGAGCACTAGTATTGCAGTAAGAATGATGCAACTCCTGGAGCTACCAACTTTACTTTATCAACATGGGGTTCGTACAAACTTGAAGGTGACAATGATGTATGCACAAGTAAAAGTGATGGTTCTACCTTTTGTCACTGTTCAAATGGTGAGGGACCACTAGGGTTTTGAAGCCAAGCTTCTATGGATTTAGAAGAAGCTTAATTTCCAATGAAAGAAATATAAATCTACTCTAGGAGAAAGCTTGTCTACTGCAAATAGGGAAAATGATTGAAATCCTATGCTAAAAACACACTATTCTCTAACTAACTGCTGAGAAACTATGCTTTACAATAATTCCAAGCCAACATGTATGAAATGCTACTATTGAAAGCATGGAAATTCAAGACATCAAACATCACTATTGTGCATGTAAAAGACTAAAATAAATATGTTTTGTTCTTTTTATTCTTTTTCTAGGAAATCAAGTGTAAACCCTAATCTTTTTTGGTGATGTGGTAGGTGGCTTAGTGATGCCGGTGGATGGTTGAGAGGTTTATGAGATGGTTGGAAGGTTTGGGAGACACTTGGGTGACTTGCTATGACTTCCTAGAAGTTTTCCCTCAATTCAGCCTCAAAACAGGCCACTACAGGAAAACCTACAAGATGTACCAGAAACCTACAGGACTCCCTGTATTTCTACAAGATACAGCCGAGAGAAAAATAATGGTTGTTGGATGTGATGGAAGGCTTAGGGAAGGTGTTGGATAGGTGGAATGGAGTGAGAAAATTCCTAGGATAACTCAGAACTCAAAACCAAGGTTAGGAGATGGTTGGATTCGCTCAACATGTTTAGAGGAATTTCTATGTAAAATGATGAGATTGGTGAAGATATTGGTGAAAGCAAGGAATGATTATGAACAGATTAATTTGGAAGTGGTTTCCTGCTATGATATCCCTTTAGATTCTGAAGCACCTTCTCGGCATCAAACATTTATAATTTCCAAAAACTCATGTAAAGAAGAAGAATTCTAACAAGCTAGAAAAGCGGAATTTAATGAACTAGTTGTCTACTTCATGCATGAGGAAGATTTCTGAATAAAATGGAATCATGGATGAGATCTACTATAAGATTGAAGATGGAAGAGATGGTAATTTAATCCTACACTTGCAAAATTTATCAAATGCTATTTCAAGTACAATAGACTCTAAATCTTATGAGACAATGGAAATATGTCTTTTTGGGGCTGCATTAGGGTCTTTTCCTCAAATCATGATCCCTAAGGAAGAGGCGAGGCCAAGACACCTACTCACAACTTTGTGGTGCTCCTTCTATCCCTTCTAACCTACTACTGAATTAAAGTACAAATGGAAGAAAACTAATAAACAACTAATCAATTCCACAATACTTGCAATGAAATACTTCTAGAGGAAATTTAATCATGAATCTATGAAACTAAACCAAGCATATAGATACAAGAAGAGGAGCCTATGCTACTAGGGTTAGGCCCTAACCCAAGAGGTTCAGCCCTCTGAGTTAACTCAGCTTTGGAGCAAGAAAAAGCTCATTTTCATTATCAAAACAGAAAGTTACATCAATGCCTTCCACAAGTCTGGAGCTAAAAAATAACTAGAGTTCTTACAACAAAAAAATGAATCCTGAGGAGGCTCTAGGCCTCTCTACTTATACAAATGAAGTCTCAAATGACTTCCTTAAATCTAGGGAGGCTCAGCTCCCAAACTCAAGATGAACTAACTCTTTGTCTATCACTTGCTCGGCTGCCTTTTGATCTTCATGACTTGGTTGCTTGCACTCTGAGCTAGTGTGATTAATGGAGGAATATTCAAATGGGGGAGGAGTAAATGTGGAGGATTTACCTCCTACAATCTCTCTCCCTTGTCCCATTTGAGTTTTAAACCTTAGTCTTTCCAAAATTCCTTGATTTTCTCTTCGAAACCTACATTCAATGCATATTAGTCCACTAAGCATAATATCTCACTTTAACTCATCCAATTAAACAAAATATAATAAAAATGTGTGATAAGTTGTGAGAAGAGTTGATTTGACTAATCTAGGAGGTGAACTAAGGCCCATATAATTACCCAATGATTAGGCTCATCATTACCCCGCTACTGAAAGTTTTTCTCATCTTCTGAGCAACTCAATCAATATCCATGTCTTTCATAACTCTAGTGGCCTCCCTCACATCCCATGCCTCTATTGTGGTTTCCTCTTCTTGTGCATAGAAACCTACCTTCTTTTCTACCTCCTCCCGCTGCCTTCTTTCTTCCTCTTCTTTCCTTTCTTCTAACATCCCCAAGAGCGGTGGGGGACTGAGGCTTAGGCCAATCTAATTGACTTTGAGCCTTTGGATGGATTTCTTGTACATGGGTGTCATGTTCAGTGCTTCTCTCATCCTTTGAGGAGAGTGGTACTCTCTGATCTTCAAACTCTATGGAAATGTATTCCATCTCCTTAGGAAATCTTGCATGCTGTCATCCCCTAATAATCTGAACATTTCCTCAAAATGTGTAATTGCTTTCTCTTGGGCAGTAAGATACTTGGGTGCAAGTTGAGGATAATTCACAATTAAATTATGTGTAGTGATGACTACCATTGGATTGGACTTCTCAACTCTGATCATAACAGGCTTTGTTTGTTCTCTTGCCAATATCTTCTTCATTTCTGCAGCCCTTTCTTCCTCATGGTTCATCAATGATGACAAAGCCATCAATTGTAAATCCCATAGGTTTTCATTAGGGTTCCATACATTCATGTCTATCAAGGCCATGTTATGGAAATAAAACTCAAAAATCTTGGCCTTATCTTCCAATGTTCTTTGATCACAAAGATCAATTAACTGTCTATAATCCTGGAATGGCATAGTGCCTCTCTATGGTAGGGTCTTGATTTGGAACTACAATCATTATTCCTCAAGGTATAGTGCATAGTACTTAGCTGGCATCCTGCATTAGATTGCTTCCAAAGAGATACTGACCATGGATTCCAATTGATTCTCTCTTTGTTGCAGTTGTCCTTTAAACCATGCATTTTCTGCCTCTACCTGATTTTTCATGATGGCCTCTTTGTCTCTCAAGATACTTAGTTATCTGCCCATCTCTTTGACTTTCTCCTCCATGTCACCAATGTCCTTCACTCCCTTGGACTTGGTAATCTGCATCCATCTATGGGTTCTGAATTTCTCTTTCTCAAGCTCAAAGAATAATGGAATGGAAAATTTTTGTGGAATGACCCTGCCCCTCTCAATAAATCTATATTAGGAGTCAAGGTTAGGTTGACGACTAGGTTCCTCTAGCTATGGGTCCTCTCTATTTGTTTCTGGCTGCTTACTTCTTTCCTCATCTAATTTTTGAGTTTCCTGTAGGTTTAGCAGAGTTTCCTGTAAGACTGCCTCTCCTTATTTTAGGTCCTACTGTGCATCCTGTAGGATGCTTTTTTCTTTGGATGAGGTAGACCTGGTTACAGGCCTTCTCACATAGGTGATAGGAGACCTAGGGGAGGTTTGCGCTGAGGATCCTTCTTCTTGAGTTTTTATAGGAGGAGCCATCTTCTCCTGCTGTTTAGGTGAGTCCTCAATAATAATGGGAACCTTGGTTGGAGTTTTGGGTTTTCCCTACCTTATCCTTGTGATTTTCCTTGTTCTGAAATATAAGGGGGTCTCCCTCTGTCTTTTGCCTTTTTTTTTGAAAGGGGTGCTAAGGGAAGTGAGAGTCATTGTTGCCTCTCTGTCAGTGGGTTATGGGGACACCCTAGGTGACTCCTCCTTGTCTTTTGCCTTCTCTTTTCCATTGCCCTTTTCACCTATGTTTTTCCCCTCTTCTTCTTCTTCTAGATCCTCATCTTGTTTACTAGTTTCCTCCTTGACATATTCCTCTCTTTCTTCATCACGTTCTTTCTCTTTCTCCTCTTCTTCATCCTCATCTATCTCATCTTCACCCCTCTCTGCTTCTTCTTCATGTATTTCAGTTTCTTCCTCATTCTTTTCACTAACAAAAGGACTAATGTCATGTGTGAGGGCTTTGATATCCTCCTATGTCTGCATGTCTCTGAAAATTTCCCATTAGATAGGAATTATGAGGTTGTGGAGGGAATCTTCTATGATGATTCTAATTAACGCATGGTGGGATAACTATTGGTGGTTTCCCTCCTGCACCTTTATGCTTGTATATGTCCGTGATTATAGAAGTATGGTATGCTGAGCCTATGGTGAGGAGGTGTTTATGCTCCAAACCTCAATTATTCAAGAAGCCTAAAGTTATATCCATCAATCACACTATACCTACCTTCACATGATATGTATTTAATAAGGTGGTAGCTTACCTCATTCTAGGGGTATGGTAGGCTTGTTCTCCTTACTCCATTATTGTCCTCAATTGGCTCTTCTCCCTCTAAAAATAATTTCTTCTTGGCAGTCTAGCTATCTCCCATGTCTTCCTTTCTCCAAGGCACTCCTATGGCAATTGTGGTAATTCTACTTATGAGTTTAGGGGTGAGATCTATGGAGAGGCCTCTCACCACAATAGTGGCATGGGCTCTAGTCAGTGGAAAGAGGGAGAGAGAAAACTCTCGGAACACTTCATCATCATACCCCCTTAATTTCTCAAAATACCCCATGCAATTATGCCTCATGAAGATTTCTAACACAGACACTGGAGCGTGTTGGTGGATTCTCACAGTGTTAATGGGCTCCCTTTCTATTAAACCCCCCTGTCATTTTGGCTGGTGAATTTTGAGGAGAATAGATAGTTGATACAAATTTTAATGCAGAAGTGAATGGGATTGAAATAATTGTGGAGACAATTCCGTTACACAGCTGCGAAATTCACCCAAACTAGGAGATTTTTCTGTTCAATTCACTTGGAAAAAGGGAAGTAAATATAGAGCCTACCTCCTCATGGTGTTTTTTGTAGCCAACCCCTGTGTATCCACTTCTGAAACTACTCTCGGGAAATCCTATAGACTGTCTCACTGTATCCTATAGGATTCCTGTGTAATCCTGTAGGATTTCCTGTGTAATCCTGTAGGAAGTCCTGTGCAGGAGAAAGATGGAATTTTTTTCTTCTATAGGTTTCTTGGGTACAAGAGTGACTTTGATAGAGTGAGCCTCGAGGAGATGAATGCATGAGTGCATGGGGATCAATGATTATTTCCTCTTATGGTTGATTTGAGTGAGGTGGTGTGTTGGCAGCCGGCGTATATTTTCTACTTTTGGAGTGTTGGTCCCCACTACCACCTCATCGTTCCCCTCTCCTCATAATCAACTCCCACTTCATCCATCTATAACCTTAAGTTCATTTGTCCTTCTCCTCTCCTTTTTTCACTTGAGTGCTGCCACGCGTGGGAGGACCAATTATTTTGTCTTTGTCAACTGAATGAAGGTGGCCAAGTTACCTCACCACCTTTCGCTTATAAACCAACTCGCTCACAACCTTTACATCTTTTGAATACATAATGCAAATGAGAGAGTGAAGCGAGATAATTACATGTGGTTCTAATACCTTGCTGTAGTTTGTTGAAGACATGAGGTGTTTGTTGTGTGTTGGCTGCATGTTATTTTTCCTTCCTCTTTTATTGCCCTCTGGTGATTCCCTTGATTTGAAGGTACCTAGTGTTGAAGATGATGGTGTTGTTGCTGCTCTGGAGCTTCTTCTGCCCTTGGATATTCATGCTGGAAGCTTGCTACTACTCATTATTTTTATTTTGTGGGATAGCCTACTATAGGATGTCCTGTAGATACTTCTCCCTCATAATTTTTAATCATTTCCTCTGCTAGGATTTGAGGATGATGACATGGATAGAGAGGAGGTCTAGGAGTGTGAATAATGAGGAATACACTCAGGTGTTGTTCGCTTCTACCCTCTGTTTCATTTTCCTCTGTGTTTTCCCTTAAAGACTATGAAATTTTTTGAAAACTGATTTTTTAATGATGAATGCAGGGGTGATCAAGGTGGAGAGAGGCATGGTAATGAAGTTGTGATGTAGGGATGTTATTTTTTTGACATGGTAGGTCATTTTCTTGCCCTAGGGTTACTTCCTATAGGATTCCCGAGCCACTATAATTTTTACAGGATCATCCTGTAGGTTTTCAGGGGATCCTATAGGTTTACAGGGGATCCTGTAAAAAGCACAGTCCCCTTGTAAACTGAAGCAAATGAGCAAAAAGATGAAAGAAATGGTGGAGTGATGAATGACGATGGGTGGAAAAAATAAAAATGTGAGTGAAATAGGTCCCTTTTTATTCTCCTTTGTTCTCTGATTGTCCTCCTACGGACCTGCAAATAGAAAATTTTCATGAATTTTCTCTTTTTTATATATTTTTTGAAAACAACTAGTCTGCCTCTAAGAGGCTTTCATCCTAGATGTTTGCCCTGGGTGCCTCAAGAGAGGTTTTCACCCAGATATCTTTCTATTTACCTTTTTTTTATTTTCTTGTTTTTTCCTTTTTCGACAATATTGGGCTGCCCCAAGAGGTTTACAATCCAATAGTGGGACTCAAGTGCCTCATGGAGGTTTTCACTTGAGTCTCCTTATTATTATATTTTTTTCAATGATTTGATGAGGTAGGAGCTAAAACTTGCTCCACCACCATCACTATTTTATTGATACCATCAATGAACTTTTGCTTTGACAATGGCCTCTTGTAAACTTTCAGTTTGTGCCCATTAACAAGTAAAGGAATGGCCTCTGCATCTATGGTTCTGATTTGCACTGAACCATTATCATGACATCTCTCTATAACATAAGGCCCTAACCATATTGTCCTTAACCTGCCCTCAAAGTATTTATATATGGAATCATTTAATCACCTTCTTGAAATTGCTTATCCTTGATGTTCTTATCATGCTAGATCTTCCTCTGAAGTTGATTCGCCTCTGTGTGTAGGAGGGCCTGCATTTTGAATTCATCTAAATCATTCAACTGGAGAAATCTCTCTTTTTGTGCAATACTGAGATCTACATCTAGTTGGGCTACCGTCCTCAATGTGTTATACTCAAACTCAATGGACAGCAGGGCCTTTTTCCCATAAACCAGCTCATAGGGTGTGAATCTAGTGGTGGTCTTACAGGTGGTATTATAGACCCAGGTGGCCTCAACTAGTCTACTTGCCCAATATATCCTGTTGCTACTAACCACTTTGGTCAATATGTCTTCCCGCGCTCTATTGGTTACCTCCACTTGCCCATTAGCTTGTGGGTGATAAGGAGTGGAGGTCCTATGCTTGATCCTGTGCTAGCTAAGCAAGTCTTCAACCATGTTGGAGCTAAACTGGCTGCATTGATCAGTGACTAGTTCTCTAGGGTACCCAAATTTGTAAAATACATTCTCCCTTAAGAACTCAGCCACCTTCTCCTATGTTGCTGCCTTGATTGCCTGGGTTTCAGCCCACTTAGTCAGATAGTTAGTGTACACAATGATATACTTCTTTTGCTCAGAAGGATGGTCAATAGGTCCAATGAAGTCCATGCCCCACTTGTTAAATGACTCAAACGTCACTTGAGGTTACAGAGGAATTTCAACTCTTGGAGTAGGCTTTCCCATCCTTTGGTACCGATCACACTGACTAGTGTATCTTTTCATATCCTGATGAAGAGTGGGCCAATAATACCCAGCTTGTAACACTTTAAATGTTGTCGTCTTTGCTGCAAAGTGACCTCCAAAAGTCCCATCATGACAGGTCAGAAGGATGTCAAATACTTCCTCCTCCCTTACACATATTCTTATAATTTCATCTATGCCAAGTTTGAATAGGTTTCCCCCAATCCAGGGGAAGGGGACGCTATTCTTCACAGTCTTTCTTTTCTCTTTGGAGGACATATTTGGTGGGAATTGTGCAGATACCAAATAGTTTTCTATTTCAGCAAACCATGGAGAGAGAACTGAAATGGCAAATAAGTGCTCATCTGGTAACTGATCATCAACCATTCCCTCTTCACCTACAAGCAAATTTAATCTCGGAAAAAAGTATGCAACAACATTTAGCTTACCAGGCTTATCAACAATAGTTAGATCAAACTGTTGTAATAAAAGTAACCATCTAATCCAGGCATTCACATCAGGTTTATTCATTAAATATTTCATTGCAGCATGGTGAGTGTGTATAAATGTTAGATAGCCTGTAATATAATGCCTAAATTTGTTCAATGAATGCACAACAACCAGGAGCTCCTTTTTAGTCATTGTGTAGTTCAGTTCGGCCTTTGATAGATTCTTACTGATAAAGTAAATGGCATAAGGCAATTTCTAATCTATCTGGCCTAGGGCTTCTCCTATGGCTTTGTGTGAGGCATCCGCATGAATATGAAAACGAAGGGCCCAATTTGGGCCTCTGAGAATTGGTGCAATGGTTAACTTGTCCTTCAGGGTGTCCAAGGCCTCTTGACGGCCTTTTGACCATACAAACTAAGAGTCTTTGGCTAATAACCCAAATAAAGGAGAAGCCAACTTGCTGAAGTATTTTATAAACCTTCGATAGTATCCAGTTAACCCTAGGAAACTTCTGACATCTCTCTGGTTTTGTGGAGGTGGGACCCTTTAGATGATAGCTATTTTTTTTGGGTCCACCTATAGTCCTTTCTGAGATATTGAATGACCTAGCACAGTCCCTACAGTCATCAAGAATTCACATTTCTCAGGATTGCAAGACTGGTTCATTTCAATGGATTTGTGTAGAACCTTACCTAAGATGGATAGAGCCTCCTCGAAACCACCTCCATAAGGTGTGAAATCATCCATATAGATTTCTTCTGCATCATGGAATAACTCAGCAAAGATACTCCGGACTGCTCTTTGAAAAGCGGCAGGAGCATTTCATAAGCCAAAAACAAGGACCCTATAGGAAAAAGTACCTGAAGGAAAAGTGAAGGTGGTCTGATCCTTGTCTTCTGGGCTGATCTGGGTTTGATTGTACTTGTTGAATCCATCTAGGAAAGAGAAAAAAAAATTCCCTGTCAGGCCATCTAGCACTTGGTCGATGAAAAGTAGAGGGAAATGGTCCTTCTTTGTGGCTTTTTTTAACTCCATATAATCGAAACAAATCCTCCACTTACCATTTTTATTTGGAACCAACACCAAAGGAGAGAACCACTCGCTATATGATATAGGGTAAATGAATCCTGCATCTAACAGTTTTTGCAGTTCTTCTTTGACTATATATTTAAGAGCTCGATTCATCCTCCTTTGGGGTTGTCGGACTGGCTTGCAACCTTCCTTGATATAAATATGGTGAGTACACACCGAGGGGTGCACTCCCTTCATTTCTTGGTAGCTCCAAGTAAAGGCATTCAGATGTTCCTTTAGCATGTTGCACAACTTTTCTTGTTGGAGAACAGAAAGAGATGGATTGATTTTCAAAGTTCTCTCAAGACCGAATTCTATGGTTTTGACACGGATAGGGATGGAATCAGCTAATCATAGATCAATTTAATGGTTGTTTTTGGTTTCATTTACTACTTCTTCTAAGGACAATGTACTGGGAATTGGACTTTGGAGTATGTGTTCGATCAATTCATCTTCATCCTGTTGTCCCCCTCCCATGGTTGTTTCTAAAGTATAGAGTTGGCCGAAATAAGCTTCATCTTCCTCCTCCTCTTCTAACCATAAAGATAAGTCATGTTCTAGAGATGGCTGAGCAGAAGGGTATACGACTAACTGCTTGGACATGTCCCCATTCTTGATGATCATATTTCCAGCTCTAAAACTAATGTAAGCATTGGAAGTGGCTAACCAAGGCCTCCAAAGGATGAGAGGGTAACTAGTAAGCTTTGCCTTAGGCTGGAGAACTAAGAAATCTGCAGGGTATTCCCAAGAATCAATAGAGACCATCACATCCTCCACAATCCCTTGAGGGGTCACTTTGGAGTGGTCTGCAAGTTGCAGAACTATTGTGGTCTTCCTAAATTAACCTTAGAGGTTGAGGTTGAGCATGGTGTCCTTTGCATCACATTAATGGAAACCCCAAGATCAATCAAAGTGTGTGGGGCAATGGTGCCATTGATGTGCACATCTACTACAGGGCTTCCAGGGTCCAAACACTTTGGATAGATTACCTGCCCCAGTATTAAGTCAAACAATTTTCCAATGATATTAATGATAGGAGAATCTCTTTTTCACCTCCTTGGATGCTTGAAGCACTTCTCGTTAATCAACTTGTTGTAAATAGGTACATCCTTAATAGCTTGGAGAAGTGGAATTTTGACACATAGGTTTTTCAATTCTCCCAGAAGTTCAGTCTCTTCTGGGGTAGGCTAGAGTGGTTAGGTTAATCTCTCAAGAAAGGGTGGTGGATCTACTTTAAGAACATTTTCCTCTCTTTCGTCCTCAACCTCCCTAGGTGGAGGTAGAGGTTGGTTTTCTGGGAGTAGTCTCCCAGATCTCAGCTTGATTTCCTTAATCTCCACAGCATAAGATGGATATGATGTCTCTCCACTGTATACTTGTTGTGCCTTTCTATTGTTCGGGTTCAGATTTGGTGGGTGGGCATCTGTGGTTGTTTAGGTGGAGCAGAGTGTAAAGTTATCGTTGGGCAATCAGTTAAGGCATCAAAGCTGGAACATTGTTGTATTGGGGCCTCCACACCTCAGGCATATGGTTGAAATGATTGGCTAGCTAGTTGGGAATGATACTAAGGTGCAAAGGACCAAGGAGGAGGTGTAGACCAGGAAGGATTAGCAGGGGGTCCCCAAGAAGGTATGGATGTGGTCTAGCTGGGGTCGTAATATGCATGGCATGACCCTTGCATGCCCTGCTAGTATGGCTTAGGCCCATGAGGTCTGCTTTGATTTATGTAGCAGAGCTGCTCAGTGACCCCTTCAACTCATTGATATACAACTTTGAGTCCAGGTAAAGAGGGGCACTTGTCTTTGGAGTGGTTTCTTTCACGGACTGAGAAAATTTCAATACAATCAATGGACATTCGTTCCCAGGGTGCCTCCTAGTGCATCTAGGAAAAAAATGGCAAAGGCTCTCTCTACTTCCTCCTGCTTTCTCTTAATGTGCATAGGGTCCATATGTAGCGAAAGCGTTTACAACATCTTACTTTTGAAATCCTCTAGCATATTTCCAATTTCACCCTTAATGGATGAATTGGAAGAGGATGGACTGACCATAGGTTGACTACCCCTACTCGTTTTCCTGGCTACCCTAGAATGGTTTCTAAAGACAGTCTTGATATCCTCATAGGGTAACTGGTAGATATCCCCTCTTGCTAACAAGTGTAGGGTATCCAGAAGGTCTTCCCTTACTCTTCTAAGCAAGACCAACTTCAGTGACTCAGGGTCAAGTGTGCAACTGGCCCTTTTGTAGCTAAGCTGGAATCCTTCTTCATAATCCTCTAGGGATTCATCATTGCCTAAGGTCATCCTAAAAATATCCTCTTTAGTCCCTTTAGACCTACAGTAGTCCTGATACTTGCTGTTGAAGGCTTACTACATCTGAGCCCAACTTGTAATTCTATCACCAAGTAAACCCGTGAACTAGTGCAAAGTTTCATCCTTGGGAGTGGATGGAAATAGTTTCAACTTCTTCTCATCATTTGTATAGTCATAGGTTCGACATATGACAAAAAAATAAAAATGTTTCTGGATCTTCTGTGGTCAGGCCATGGAAATGAGGAAGTGTAGAAGGGCTTCTATTTTTCATCTTCGTGTCCCCATTGGTTTCCTTGATGGGGAAGGCACCCTCAACTCTTTCTCTATTTCCTCAGTCATTTCTGTTTTCAGCCATAGGTTCAGTAGGAATGGGTTCTCCTTCTTCTTCTTCCCCTATAGGTTCTTCAAATATGTCTTGTTGCTCACCTAAGGGTTCCTCCAGTTCACAGCCAGTGAAGAAGAGGGAAGGTTGGTTGTTTGAAGTAGTGGGGGTATTTGGCAAAAATTTCCCTAAGTTATCCCTATTCCTATGAGGCATGAAAAGAAATGTTTTTGTTTGGTTTTGTGTTTTTTAAAAATTTGAAAGTAATTATAGAATCGAAATTGCAGATTGAATGAAAACTAATGACTGAATGAAAAATTAACTACTTGATTGAAATCTTACTTCCAAAATGGAAAGGAAAGAAAAGAATGCAGAAAAAAGAAAGCAAACTAAATTACTTTTACAGAAATGAAACTAAGAGAAGAATATTAGAAACAAGAAATAGAAGAAAGAAAGCAATAATCACATAGTACTCCAACACCTCCTCGAAAATGGAGCCAAAAGGTGAGGAGCACTAGTATTGCAACAAGAATGCTACAACTCCTATAGCTACCAGCTTTACTTTATCAACCTAGGGTTCGTACAAACTTGGAGGTGACAGTGTTGTATGCACAAGTAAAAATGATGGTTCTTCCTTTTGTCACTATTTAGCTGGTGAGAGACCACTAGGTTTTTCAAGCTAGGCTTCTATGGATTCAGAAGAATCTTGATTTCTAATGAAAGAAAGAGAAATCTACTCTAGGGGAAAGCTTGTCTACTGCAAATAAGGAAAATGACTTAAATCCTATGGTAAAAACACACCATTCTCTAACTAACTACTGAGAAACTATGCTTTACAAGAATTCCAAGACAAAATGTATCAATTGTTACTATCTAAAGCATGGGAATTCAAGACATCAAACATCACTAATGTGCATGTAAAAGACTGAAATAAATCTGTTTTGTTCTTTTTATTCATTTTCTAGGAAATCAAGTGTAAACCCTAATCTCTTTTGGTGATGTGGCAAGTGGCTTAGTGATTCTAGTGGATGGTTGGGAGGTTTAGGATATGGTTGGAAGTTTTGGGAGACACTTGAGTGACCTGATGTGGCTTCTTATAGGTTTTGCCTCAAATCAGCCTTAAAACAGACCACTATAGGAAAACCTACAATATGTACTAGAAACCTACAGGATTCCCTGTATTTCTACAGGATACAGCCGAGAGAAAAATGATGGTTGCTAGAGGTGATGGAAGGCTTAGAGAAGGTGGTGGATGGGTGGAATGGAGTGAAAAAATTACTATGATCACTCAGAACTCAAAACCAAGGTCAGGAGATGGTCGGATTCGCTCAACATGCTTGGAGGAATTTCTATGTAAAATGAGGAGATTGTTGAAGATCTTGGTGAAAGCAAGGAATGATTATGAAAGGATGAAGTTGGAGGGTGGTTTCCTACTATGAGGTCCCTTTAGATTTCTAAAGCACCTACTTTGCATCAAACATTTATAATTGCCAAAAATTCATGTAAACAAGAAGAATTCTAACAAGCTAAAAAGGCATAATTTAATGAACTAGTTGTCTACTTCACACATGAGGAAAATTGATGAATAAAATGGAATCATGGATGAGATCTACTGTAAGATTGAAGATGGAAGAGATGGTAATTAAATCATGCACTTTCAAAAATGATCAAATGCTGGTTCAAGTATAGTAAACTCTAAATCTTACGAGAAAATGGAAATCTGTCTTTTTGGGGCTGCATAGGAGTATTTTCCTCAAATCATGATCCCTAAGGGAAGAGGTGAGGGCAAGACACCTACTAAAAACTGTGTGGTGCTCATTTTATCCCTTCTAACCTACTATTGAAGTAAAGTAAAAATGGAAGCAAACTAATAAACAACTAATCAAACCCACAATACTTGCAATGAAATACTTTCAGAGACAATTTAACCATGAATATATGAAACTAAGCCAAGCATACAGATACAAGAAGAGGAGAACTTGTTGCTAGGGTTGGGCCCTAACCCAAGAGCTTTAGCCCTCTGAGTTAACCTAGTGCTGAACCAAGAATAAGCTCATTTTCATTATCAAAACAGAAAATTACATCAATGTCTTCCGCAAGTTTGGAGCTCGAAAATAACTAGTGTTTTTACAACAAAAACTAGAATCCTAATGAGGCTCTATGCCACTCTACTTATTAAACTGAATTCTCCAACAACCTCATTAAATATAGGGAGGCTCAGCTCCCAAAATCGAGATGAGCTAAATCTTTGTCTATCATTTGCTCGGCTGCCTTTTGATCTTCATGACTTGGCTGCTTGCACTCTGAGCTGGTGTGATTAATGGAGAAATATTCGAATGGGGGAGGAGTAAATGAGGAGGATTTACCTCCTACAATCTCTCTCCCTTGTCCCATTTGAGTTTCAAACCTTAGTCTTACCAAAATTCCTTGATTTTCTCTTCCAAACCTATGTTCAATGCATATTAATCCACTAGGCATAATATCTCACTTTAACTCATCCCATTAAACAAAATATAATCAAAACATGTGATAAGTTGTGAGAAGAGTTGATTTGACTAATCTAGGAGGTGAATTAAGGCCCATATAATTACCTAATGATGAGGCTAATCATCAATGCCTTGCCAAGTTACAGGAAGGAAAACAGCTACTAGCACAGGTAGAGGACGCACAGAAGAAGGAGGCCTTACTGAAGGCCACATTGAAGCCTTGGTTTGATGAGGCTTATCAGGTCATGACTTCCATTAACGATAAGCTTAAGGGATTGTAGCAGATACAATAGACGATGAGGCTGGAAGTAGAAGGACCAGCCTGGTGAGCACCAGTATTGCAGCAATAATGCTGCAACTCCTGGGCTCCCTACTTTACTTTTATCAACCCGGTAGTTCATAACAAACTTGGAAGCGAAGGTGTTGTATGCACAAGTACTAGCTCTTACTGCAGGCTGTCACTTGGTTAGCTAGCGCAAGATCACTAGGAGCTCAAGCCAACTTCTATGAGTTCTTGGAAGAAGCTTTTAACTATGATGTAATAAAGCTAACTCAACAGAGGCTATTCTATTTGTAGAAAGAGAAGGAAAACTGAAATGTAATGCAAACCCTAGCAAACCCTAATTTACCCACTAACCCTAATTTTGCAAGAAAAGAGATGGAAACTGAAGAAAAGAGTGCCATTGACTACTGAAAAGGTAAATTACATTTATTCAAGCTACTTCTGAAAAGAAATGACAAGAAAACATTTTTTTGTGCTTTTGAGTGTTTTTATGTGAAGTTATTATGCTCGTGATTTATCTAGTGGTGATTGTGCAGAGGTTTGGTGGCGAAGGAAGGTGGAGTTGGTTTTTTAAAAGGTGGAGGAAGGTGTGGAGAGGTCCTAAGAAGATGTTAGTACCCTTCTGAAGACATCCATAGCGATCGAACTTTGAAAAATCACTCACAGGAAATTCTACAGGAGGTTGTGGGGGATCTACAGAAGGAGGCCGAGAGCTATTTTTGGAGGTTTGAAGGCAAAAAAATGATGGGAAAGGGTAACTGAAGGCTACATGAAGGTGTTGAGGGGTCTAGAACTTTTTAAGGAAGATCAAGAAAGAACAGGATGGTTGGATTTGTTCAAATGGCAAGAGGGTAGTTTATGAGAAAACGCAAAAATTAGGGTAGATTGGTGAAATGTTGCGAATGACTTGGGAAATATATGAGAGGTGAGTTGGTGTTGGCTATTTTATGGATGTATGGTGAGATGAGGTGTCCTACAAGAGATCTATACATATACTTACGAAAACTGATCCAAGAAAGGACAACTATGCCATGAAAACATAACTTTTTCCTAGCTTGACATAATTTCTGACCTACAAACAGAAAATTTTGAATAGTAACCTGTGAACAGACAAGCACGCAGAGAGATCTATGGTAAAAGAACAGGAAATGATCCAAGCAACTGAATCCAAACCAATATATCAATGTTTCCAAATCAAGTTATCACACTAGCAGTTGCATGGAAGATCAAAAACTATGTTTTTGGTGGCAACAGAAGTGCCTTGACCTCAAATCATAGTCCCAGAAAGGGAGAAAGGAGATCAAGGCCTATTGTTGGCCTTTTTGAATCTTATTTTGTCACTGCAGTAATCTACTTAAGAAACTGAAACACAAAACAGCTATGCTAACCATCTAAATCAACCTAATCTAACGAAGTAAAATGAATCTATGTATCAGAAATTAACTCATGAACTAAAGCAAAAACATATAAGTACAAAGTAAGAGGTGATGGGCAGCTTGGGTTGGGCCCTAACCCAAGAGCATCAGCCCTATGAAAGAGATCAGTGCTCGCTCAAAAATAGTTTCATCTTCATTACCAAAATAGCAGTCACATTACATAAACTGTTCTCAAAAAGGAACTCGAAAATGAGTTGAACACAATGCTGCACAAAAGTGCGAAAATCTACTAATGACTGGCTAAAATATTGAGGCTCTAAGCCCCCTTATTTATACAAATGGAGACCTCCAACAGTCCTCCTAAAATCAAGGATCTTGGCTTCCTAAAACTGGAGATAAACAACAGTCCTTCTTTACTTTCTCGACTGCCCCTTGGAATCATCAATGTGGACCTTCGTGCTCCGAGTTGCTGATGGAGGATTCGAGGAAAGGGGTCATAAATGAAGGAGACACCCCCCTACAAGTCCTCTTCCCTGTTTTCCTTGAGTTTTGGCTGCCATTTGCTCATAAATCCCTTAACTTTGTCCAAAATTGACAAAAAAAATCTGCCTAAAGCACACATTAGACTACATGGCTAAATGACTAACCCAATTCACTCTATTAGCATAAATATATTCAAAAACATGCAATAAACTAATGATAATGGTGGATTACGTCGAATTAAAATGCAAAATGAGCCCATATAATTACCCACTTCTGGGGCTCATCATCACCCCCCTATTGAATGGGTTGCTCATCCTTTGAGCAACTAATCTAATTCTTCATCCTTGATGGCTTTGACAAATTCCCTGGCATCCCATGCCTCTTATGTGATATCTTCCTCTTTATCATGGAAACATGTCTTCCTATCCACTTCTTCCCACTGTTTTAGTTCTTCCTCCTCTTTTACTCCTTTTAGCAGTCCTAGCAGCAGTGGAGGAGTGAATTTAAGGCCAATCCAATTGGCCTTCAAACTTTGCATTGAGTACTTATACAGGGGAACTATCCTCATGGCTTCCCTCATCCTGTTTGGGGAGTGATACTCCCTGATCCATAGGCTGTGTGGCAATGTATTCCACCTTCTCATGCAAGCATGAATGTAGTCATCTCCAAACAATCTCTCCATGTCCTCGAAGTGAGCAATAGCCTGGGCCTGCTTATCAACATAGTCTCGGACAACTTGAGGATTGGCTGGAAGGTGTTGGTGCGCATAGATGAGAGCCATAGGTTCTGCTAGTTCTGCTCTAATCATAAGGGTTTTATTCAGTTCTTTTGCCATCTTTTTCTGGATTTCCACTGCCCTTTTCTCTTAATGGATTTCCACTGCTGCAAGTCTCCCAACACAGCATTTGGATCCCATAAGTTCATGTCAATAAGTGCCATGTTGTGCAGGTAAAATTTTTCTAGCTTCGCCTTATCCTCAGTTGAACTATGATCACATAGATGCATGAATTGGCAATAATCCTGAAAAGGTATTGTGCCCCTCTGGGCCAGTGTCTTGATCTAAAATTGGAGCCACTGATCCTTGAGGTACACTGAATATGATTTGGTTGGCTGCCTACACTGTAATGCCTCCATAGCCTAGCTGGCCATGCAGGCTAATTGGGCTTCCTTTTCCTATAGCTGCCTTCTTAAAATCAACACCTCTTTTTCTGCCTGGGAGTCTCTTTCTTGTTGCTGTCTTATTACTATTTCACTGTCTACCTAGGGTTCCTCTTCCTATTGTTGTCTTTTTACGATTGACAGCTCATTTCCTCCTTGAAGTTCCCTTTCTTGTAGCTACTTCTTCAACATTTCATTTTCTGCTTCTAATTGAGCTCTTCTAATGTTTTCTGTATGCCTGACCATGCTTAATTCTTTGCCCATCTCCCTCAATTTGTTTTCCATGTTTCCAATGTCTTCCACCCCTTTTGATTTTGCAATCTGCATCCATGTATGGGTCCTGACTCTTTCCTTTTCCAGCTCGAAGAAAAGAGGGACTGCAAACTTTTGTGGGATGATTTTTCCCCCTTCCAAAAGGTTGTAGTAGGAGCCTAAGTTAGGCTGAGGTCTAAGCTCTGGTATCTATTTTGCCTTGTCTTCCTCCTTGGTCTGTTCTTCTGCCTTCTTTTCAAGTTTTTCAGTTTCTTGGAGCTTTGCCAATGTCTCCTATAGAGAGGTCTGCACCTCCTGTAGGACTGTTTTAGAGTCCATTAGCTTGATCCTTTCTTTCCAAGTAGAGGTCTTAGGACTTCCTCTTTCGTAAGTGATGGGGCTTTTGGAGGGAGATTCCTCCTTTGTTGCAGTGGGGACATCCTCAATGATGATGGGCTCCTTTGAAGGTGGCTGAGGCTTCCCCATCTTGATTCTAGTGCTTTTTTGAGCCTTGAAGTACATAGATGGTTGTCTCTTCCTTTTCCCTTTGGGCTTGGCTGGAGTACTAAGTGCAGCAAGAACAGCTACTGCTTCTCTTGCTAGTGTCTCAAGAGATACTTATTCTTGCTGTTTTTCTTCTTCTTCATCTATTGTTTTCCCTGTTTCTGCTAGTTTTGTGTCTGCTATCTCTGGCTCTGTTTTCTCCTCTGCTTGTTTAGTTTTTTCCTTTCCTGTGGCAACCTTTTTCTGAGCTATCTTAGGCTTCTTCTTTTCAGTTCTTATCCTTTTCTTTTTCTTAGATGTGGTTTTCCCTTTTTCTGCTTTTGACTCTATCTTCTACTCTGCTTTAGGCTTATCTTTGGTGGTCTCATGTTTCTCCTCTCCTCTCTGTTTTTCTTCTTTTTCTGTGTGGGGTTCCTCTTCTTCCAATTGAATTTTCTGTTCTTCTTCATGGATTTCCTTCTCAGCTTCCTCTTTCTGTTCTTCCTCTTCACTTCCAGATGGACTAAGGTCATCAGTTGGAGTTTTTATATCATGTGTAAGTGTGGAGGGCATCCTCCACTAGCAATTTAATTAGCCCATGGTGAGCCAATTGGTTTGGAACCCCTACCTTCAGTTTGGTGCTATATTGTATTAAGGATTGGAGGAGAAAATATGGAAGACTGAGTTTTTTGGATGTACGAAGGTCCATGCCATATCTTAGTTCAGTAACAGTTTGAAATGATACCCATAGACTATGTTATATCTTCCTTCATAGGAGATATACTTCATGATCTAATAGCTGACCTCACCCCATGGATAAGGTATACTTGTCCTCCTGATGCCATTCTTATCCTCCACGGGATGTTCATCAGGCTGGAAAAAGGTCTTCTTAGCAACTTGTCCTAGTGGTTTTTCTTCTTTGCTCCAAGGGAGCCCAAGTGGGAGACTTGTAATCCTGCTGATGAACTCCGGTGTAAGTTCTATGGTTAGACCCCTGAAACTAACTGTGGCATGGGTTTTTGAGTGAGGTTTTAAAGACAATAAAAATTCCTCGGTGACTTCGTCATCATACCCATGAAACTTCTCAAGATAGGCATCCAATTTGCCCTGGTGAAGAGGGCTACCACTTCTGGATGTTCATGCAGTTTAGTTTAATTCAGAGGCTCCTTCCTCATAAAACCCCCTATCATGATGTTCAAAGACTGTTGGAAATTCTCAGCTGAGGAGGAATGCAGCAAATTTCAAACCCGAAAATAGAGGAACAACTGAGGGTTTTTTCTGGAACCAGAGAGAGTTTTTTGTGTTCTTCCTTTTTAACAAAAACAAATTTCAACTTTCCTTCCCTTCAAACTCTGTTCTCAAACTTAATTTACTTCTCGGGCTGTTTGAGGGAAACAATATCTTGAAAAAACATAGAGTATACAAGACAGTGTTTTTTCCTTTCACAAAATAAGCAGACTACCCAATGCAAATTCACTTTGTTTTACAGGCTTAATTTTCTATGGTTGCATCATTTCTTTACACAGGAGAATACCACAGAGGTGAAAGAGACAGTTTTTCAACGCAGAGAGCAAATGGAGAAACTGTATATTTTTTAAATACAGGCAGACTCTGTTCTCACTTTTCCTTTCTTTTGAACTCAATACTTCGCTTCAAGTCCCAGCACATTTTGTATATATATTGAAATGCAGAGTGGGTTTTATTGAACCTACCTTTTCGAGCTCGAATTTGCCACAAAATCGCGAATTTTCCTCTGCGAGACTGCTCACTAGCCCTCCTATAGGACTGTGTTTTCGCTCCTATAGAGTGTGATAATGCTCCTGTAGAGCCCGATAAGCAGAAGGGTTCTGAAACTGGCAGAGAGCGACTGTTTCGAGGTTCTGAAGGTGGTAGGTAGGTTGCTACAGCCGAGAACTCATCGATGCAAATGAAAACAAAGGTGGTGAAGGCGGTCGACTGCAGCGTACTTAAGCTTACGGGCATGTTCTGCGGTGACGAGGTGAGGTGGCAGGAAGGGTACGTTATCCCCATCCAGACCATTGGTCCCTACTTCAGTGCCATTATGAATCTTCATGCCGCCTGCCCGCAATCACTTCCATCATTCCCGTTATACGCCGCCACCACTACTTGTTTTGAGTTTTCTTTCCCGAGTTGACTGAACACATGTGCCGATGGCACCCACTGAGCGTTGTTTGAACTGGACAAGGTGTTGTTCGAACTGGACGAGGGGTGTTGTTTGAACTGGACGAGGGTGGCTAGTTAACTGGCCACCGATCTCATTTAATCGTAACCATCTCATTTGTCCATGCAGTTTCTAAATTATACTCATGCAACAGAGGAACGGATTTAGTCACTTACCTGTTAGTTGCTACTGTGATGTTGCATGCTCAGACCTTAGTGTTCTATTCATAGATTGTTGCTACTAGCACCTGTGGCTTCTGAATTGGTGGCTTGGCTACCTCATGCTGGTGATCTTTAATCAGGACTGGTTCCTTGCACATTTTATACACATGTGGCTGCACTGACCCTGCCTCTAGAGCTTGATTTTTAAGGGGATCAGCTATTACAGAACTGCTTCTCCCTCTAAAACTTCTAGCTGAGGCTTGAGCAGGGCCTGGAGAGATAGCTACGGAAGGTTCTGAAGGAAAAGGAAAAATAGCTGGTATGCACGAGGTAAGAGATAAGTTAAGAGTGCTGTTGTTTTATTCTTCATTTTTTTAAAACAAAAGAAACAGGATTCTGTATTTTCTGTGCAGGGAGGAAAGAAGCAAGTGGAAATGCAGGGGTGCAGGTATGGAATGGAGAGTTAGGAGGATGAATGGTGGTAGGGGGGTCCACAGGTCTCCTGGACAAGTTTTTGACCCTCTAATCCTTTTCTGGACTTGATTTCGAGCTCTCTGTGATTTCTACAGGAGCCTCCTGTAGAATGCACAGAGCTTCCTGTAGGATGCATAATTTCCAGAACAAGTGAGACCAGGGACTGGGAAAAGACAATGGTGATGGAGAAATGATCTATCAGAGGTGTATTCGGCTCGGCCATGTCCCTTTTTCTTCTGTGGCCCTCCTGCAACCTGCAAAGTATTCAAAAGGAGTTAATTTTTATGTTCCTGTTTCTTCTTTTTTCTCTGTTTTTTTTTTTTTGAGATAGTTGGGGCGCCTCCAGGAGGTTTTCACCCTCACTGTCTGCCCTGGGCATGGCCAAGGGGAGGTTTTCACCTAGGGATATTTTATTCTCCTTTTTTTTTTAGGGTGTGGGTGGAGTGGAGTCAGAAACTTGCCCCACTACCAACACTATTTTACTTAGATTCTCAATGAATTCTTTCTTGGAGAGGGGCTTCATGTAGATTTTCAACCTATTCCCATTGACAAGCATGGGGATGGCTTCTTCATCAATGATCTGGATTAGAACTAAACAATTATCATTGCACCTCTCTACTATGTATGGTCCCAGCCATCTTGTCCTCGGTTTGCCCTTGAAATACTTATATCTTGAATCATACAGCAGCGCCCAATCTCCTTCCTGGAATTGTTTCTCTTTGAGGTGTCTATCATGCCATGTTTTCCTTTGAAGTTGGACTACCTTTGAATGGAGAAGGACCTGCAATCTCTGTTCATCCAATCCATTTAGCTTAAGTAACCTTTCCTTTTGTGCACGGCTGAGATCTAGGTCCAGCTGAGCTGCCATCCTTAGTTTGTTATATTCAAATTCTATGGACAACAAAGCCTTCTTTCCATGGACCAGCTTATAGGGTGTGAATTCTATGGTGGTCTTCCAAGTGGTGTTATAGGCCCAGGTGGCCTCAGCAAATCGATCTGCCCAATCTTTCTTGTTGCTGCTCACTACCTTGGTCAAAATTCCTTCCAAAGCTCTGTTAGTGACTTCCACCTATCCATTTGCTTGCGGATGATAAGGGGTGGAAGTTCTGTGCTTATTTTTGTGATGTGTGAGCAGGTCTTCAATCAGATTAAAGGTAAACTAACTCCCTTAATCTGTGACTAATTCTCTTGGATATCCAAACTTGTAGAATATATTCTCTCTCAAAAACTCATCTACTTTTTCTTCTGTTGCTGCCTTGATCACCTTTGTTTCTACCCATTTTGTCAGATAATAAATGCACATGATGATGTAAGATTTCTGCTTTGAAAGAGGATTGACAAGACCCACAAAGTCCATGCCCCACTTCTCAAATGACTCGAAAGTCACTTGAGGTTGCAGGGGCATCTCATCCCTTGGAGTAGGTTTCCCCATCCTTTGACATCGGTCACATTGGCTGATATATCTCCTTACATTTTGATGAAAAGTGGGCCAATAGTAGCCCGCTTGTAGGATTTTAAAGGCAGTCCTCTTTGCTACAAAATGGCCCCCACAGGGCCCATCATGACAGGGTAAGAGAATGTCAAAACTTCCTCCTCCCTGACACATCTCCTCAAAACCTGATCTGGGCCAAGTTTGAAGAGATTGCCCCCAATCCAGGTGAATGGGGCACTTTTCCTAACAATCTTTCTCTTCTCTTTTGAGGACAGGTGTAGCGGGAACTGTGTTGAAACCAAGTAATTTGCTATATCAACAAACCATGGAGAGAGTACTAAGATAGCAAATAGGTGTTCATCTGGCATTTGATCATCCACCATTCCTTCTTCACCTGCAGGCAGATCTATTCTAGACAAAAAATCAGCAACAACATTTTCCTTACCCGGCTTATCAACAATGGTTAAATCAAATTGCTGCAATAAAAGAAACCATCTAATAATACAAGCATTTACATATTGTTTTTTCATTAAATACCTAATTGCAGCATGATCAGTGTGTACAAATGTTTGATAGCCAGTGATGTAGTGTCTAAACTTATTTAGGGAATGGACTGCAGATAGGAGCTCCTTTTCGGTTACAGTGTAGTTTAATTCTGCCTTTGACAAGTTTTTACTTACAAAATATATGCCATAAGGCAGCTTCTCATCAACTTTCCCTAAGGCTACTCCTATTGTTTTGTTCGAGGCATTTGTATGAATGTGGAAAGGTAGGGCCCAGTTTGGACCTCTCAAAATTGGGGCAGTCACTAGTTTACTTTTCAAGGTATCCAGAGCCTCTTGACAGTTGTCAATCCATATGAACTCAACATCTTTTCCCAAAAGGCCAAACAATGGAGAGGCTAGCTTACTAAAATCCTTAATGAATCTTCTATAATACCCTGCTAAACCTAGGAAACTTTGAACATCTCTTACCTTTTAAGGGGGTGGGACCCTTTGGATGATGGAAATTTTGTTTGGGTCCACCTGTAATCCTTACTGAGAGATTGCATGACCTAGCATGGTCCCTTCAATCATCAGGAATTCACATTTTTCAGGACTGAGGGACAGGTTCATTTCAATACACTTTTCCAAAAATTTTACTAGGTTAGACAAAGCTTCCTGGAAGTTAGAACCATAAGGGGTAAAGTCATCCATATAGATTTCCACTGCATCATGAACCAGTTCAGCAAATATACTCAATACTCCTCTCTAGAAAGTGGCAGGAGCATTGCACAATCCAAAAGGAAGCACCTAGTATGCAAAGGTACCCCAAGGACAAGTGAAAGTGGTCTTATCTTGGTCTTCCAAGCTGATTTGGATCTGGTTGTACCCACTAAACCCATCTAGGAAGAAGAAGAACTTCTTCCCTACCAGGCCATCTAACACTTGATCTATGAAAGGAAAAGGAAAATGGTCCTTCTTGGTGGCCTTGTTGAGTTCCCAATAATCAACACAGATTCTCCACTTCCCATTTTTCTTTGGCACTATCACTAAAGGAGAGGCCCATTCGCTGTCAGAGATAGGGTAGATGAATCCTGCATCCAACAACTTTTGCAGTTCTTCTTTCACAATGTCCTTAAGGGCTGGATTCATCCTCCTTTGAGGCTGCCTAACTAGTTTTCAATCTTCCTTAATGTAAATGTGATGAGTACAGACTGAAGGGTGCACTCCCTTCATCTCCTTATAGTTCCAAGCAAAAGCATCTAAGTGGTTTCTCAATAAGATACACAGTTCTTTCTCCTAAGAGGTGGATAGGGATGAGTTGATCTTCAAGGTTCTTTCTACGCTAAATTACACATTCTTAACTTGAAGAGAGGTTGGATCAGCCACACAGAGATCAACTAAAGGATTGGCTTCGATTTCTTCCACCAGCTCTTCTAATGGCAACACACGGGGGGGTGGATTTTGAATCAAGTTTTCAATAAGATCATCCTTGGTTTGTGCTCCCCCCCCCCCCCATGGTAGCTTCTAGTGCACACAGTGGTGTGGAATAGACTTCATCCTCATCTTCCTCCTCCAACCAGAGAGGTAAATCAGGTTCGAACAAAGGTTGGGCAGGAGGATATAGGACTAGCTGCTTGGACATATGCCCATTCTTGATTGTCATGTTCCCAGCTCGACAACTGATGTAGGCATCTGCAGTAGCCAACCAGGGTCTTCCCAGGATGAGAGGATACCCAGTGAGCTTTGCCTTTGGTTGGAGAACTAGGAAATCAGCAGGGTACTCCCAAGAATCGATGGAGACCATTACATCTTCCACAATCCCCTCAGGGGTCACGATGGAGCAGTCTTCTAACTGTAGTACTATTTTGGTCTTTCTCAGGGAGCCCTGAAGGTTGAGCTTGCACATAGTGTCCTTGGTCATCACATTAATGGCAGCCCCTAGATCAATCAGGGTATGGGGGATTATGGTGCCATTGATGTGGACATCGACTACAGGACTTCCAGGGTCTAGGTATTTTGTACAGATTACCTGCCCCAACATCAAGTCAGACAATTGTCCTATGACATTGATAGTTGGAACATCTCTCTTGCACCTACCTGGGTTGCCTAAAGCACTTCTCCTTGATCATCTTGTTGTATATAGGCACATCCTTTATGGCTTGGAGAAGTGGTATCTTTACACATAACTGTTTCAATTCTCCTAGAAGTTCAGTTTCTTCTGGGGTAGGCTGTGTTGTTCCAGTTAATCTCTCAGGAAAGGGTGGAATCGCTTTTGGTTCACTTTCGTCTTTTTCTTCCTCATCATCCTTAGGGGAGGTTGGTTATCTCGGAGAACCTTCCCAGACCATAGGTTAATCTCCTGAATCTCCATAGTATAGGTCGGGCATGATGTTTCTCCATTATATACCTGCTAGGGTTGTCTCTTATTCGGCTTCGGGTTTGGTTGAGCAGGTATTTGGGGTTGCCTTGGTGGAGCAGGAGGCAATGGTTGTGGTTGAGTAGGTGGTGGAGGCAAAAGAGCAGGAGGAGAATTCTACTGGGGCCTCCACACCTGAGGAGGTGCATTCCACTAAGGCTATGGCTGAGGATAAGAGTGAAATGAATGAGCAGCTAGTTGAGCATGGTATTGAGATGGATATGACCAAGGAGGGGGTGTGGACCAGGAAGGATGAGTAGGGGGACCCCAAGAAGGCATGGAAGTGGCTTGATTAGGGTTGTAATATGTCTAGGATGTCCCTTGCATTCCTTGCTGGTAAGGTCTAGGCCCATGTGGCCTCCTTTGGTTCATGAAATAGAGTGGTTCAGTGGCTCCTTCAGCCCCCTGGTGTGCAGCTTTAAGTCCGGACAAGGAATGGCACTGATTCATAGAATGGTCTTCTTCACAAACTGAACACACTTTTATAGAGTTCAATGGACATTCATTCCTAGGATGCCTTCTAGTGCACCTAGGATAAAAGATGGCCGAAGCCCTCTCGGCTTCCTCTTGTTTTCTTTTGATATGCAAGGTATCCATTTGCATGCCATGAGTCTACCTCATCTCGCTCTTGACATCTTCCAGTAGATTTTCAAATTCACCTCTAAGGGATGAACTAGATGAGGATGTACTGGCTAAGGGTTGATGTCCCCTACCTCTCTTTTTGGCTACCCTAAAATGGTTTCTAAACATAGTCTTTATGTCATCATAAGGTAGTTAGTAGATGTCCCCCCCAGCCAACAAATGGAGGGTATCTAGAAGGTCTTTCGAGACTCCTCTGAGCAGGACAAACATCAAAGATTCGGGGTCAAGTGTGCACCTGGCCCTTTTATAACTGAGCTGAAACCTCTCTTCATGGTCTTCCAAGGATTCATCGCTTCCCATGGCCATTCGAAAGATTTATTCCTTGGTATCCTTTGACCTACAGTAGTCCAGATATTTGTTGTTAAAGGCTTGCTGCATCTGATCCCAAGTTGTGATGCTATTGCCAGGTAACCCCATGAACCAGCGCAATGCTACATCCTTGAGGGTAGAAGGAAACAGTTTCAACTTCTGCTCGTTTTCTGCATTATCATAGGTCCAACAGATAACAACAAATTCAAATAGGAAGGTATCAGGATCTTCAGTAGTCAACCCATGGAAGTGAGGTAAGGCTGAAGGACTTATGTTTTTCATTTTAGTGTCCCCATTGGTCTCTCGAATGGGAAAGGTACCCTCTACTCTTTCCCCATTTCCTCTAACGTTTATGTTTTCAGCCATGGTCTCAGGAGGAATGGTTTCTTGCTCTTCTTTTGCTATAGGATCTTTGTATATCTCTGGAGGTTTTCCTATAGGTTCTTTTGGACCACTTCCACCAAAGAAGAGAGAAGGGTGACTTATTGATGTGGTGGGGGTGTTGGGTAGGAATTTTCCTGAATTATCTCTGTTCCTATGAGGCATGAAAGGAAATCTCTTTTTTTTTTTTTTTTGCTTGTACCTGCAAAACTGAAATGAATTGAACAACAAATTGCAACTAACTGAAATGAACTTGCTAAAATGAAATTGCAGAATTGAAATGAAAGCAAAGAAATGACTAATCTACTTTTGCTGAAATGGAAATTACAAAATTGAAATGAAATCAGGAAATGACCAATCTACGTTTTCTGAAATGGAAATTGTAGAATTGAAATGAAAGCAGGAAATGCCTAATCTACGTTTGCTGAAATGGAAATTGCAGAATTGAAATGAAAGTAGGAAATTCCTAATCTATATTTGCTGAAATGGAAATTGCAGAATTGAAATGAAACTAGTCTACTTTTGCTAGAATAAACTACTTAGCAGAATGTTGTAGTAGAAAATAGAAAAAAGCAGTAATCACAAAATACTCTAACGCTTCCCCAGCAACGGCATCAAAAATATGGTAAGCACCAGTGTTGCAGCAATAATGCTGCAACTCCTGGGGTTCCCTACTTTGCTTTTATCAACCCAGTAGTTCGTAACAAACTTGGAAGCAATGGTGTTGTATGCACAAGTACTAGTTGTTGCTATAGGCTGTCACTTAGTCAGCTAGCGCAAGATCACTAGGAGCTCAAGCTAACTTCTATGAGTTCTCAGAAGAAGCTTTTAACCGTGATGAAAGAAAGCTAACTCTACAGAGGCTATTCTATTTGTAGAAAGAGAAGGAAAATTGAAATGTAATGCAAACCGTAGGAAACCCTAATTTACCCACTAACCCTACTTTTGCAAGAAAAGAGTGCCATTGACTACTGAAAAGGTAAATTTCATTTATTCAAGCTACTTCTGAAAAGAAATGAGAAGAAAACATCTTTTTGTGCTTTTGAGTGTTTTTATGTGAAGTGATTATACTCGTGATTTATCTGGTGGTGATTGTGCAGAGGTTTGGTGGCGAAGGAAGGTGGAGTTGGTTTTTGCAGAGGTGGAGGAAGGTGTGGAGAGGTCCTAAGAAGCCCCTAGTACCCTTCTGAAGACTTCCATAGCGATCGGACTTCGAAAAATCACTCACAAGAAATTCTATAGGAGGCTGCAGAGGATCTACAAGAGGAGGCCGAGAGCTGTTTTTCGAGGTTTGAATGTGGAAAAATGATGGGAAAGGGTAATTTAAGACTAAATGAAGGTGTTGAGGGGTCTAGAACTTGTCAAGGAAGATCAAGAAAGAACAAGATTGTTGGATTTGTTCAAATGGCAAGAGGGCAGTTTATGAGAAAACACAGAAATTAGGTTAGATTGGCAAAATGTTGCGAATGACTTGGGAAATCTATGAGAGGTGAGATGGCACTGGCTATTTTATGGATGTATGGTGATCTGAGATGTCCTGCAAGAGATCTACACATCTACTTACGAAAAATGATCGAAGAAAGGACTAACTATGCCATGAAAACAGAACTTTTTCCTAGCTTGACCTAATTTCTGACCTACAAAAAAAATGTTGAACAGTAACCTGTGAACAGAAAAGCACGCAGAGAGATCTATGGTAAAAGAACAAGAAATGATCTAAGCAACTGAATTTGAACCAATATATCAATCTTTCCAAATCAAGTTATCACACTAGCAGTTGCATGGAAGAGCAAAAACTGTGTTTTTGGTGGCAGCAGAAGTGCCTTGACCTCAAATCATAGTCCCAGAAAGGGAGAAAGGAGATCAGGGCCTGTTGTTGGCCTTTTTGAATCTTATTTTGTCACTGCAGTAACCTACTTAAGCAACTGAAACACAAAATAGCTATGCAAACCATCTAAAACAACCTAATCTAACGAAGTAAAATGAATCTATGTAACAGAAATTAACTCATGAACTGAAGAAAAAACATATAAGTACAAAGTAAGAGGTGTTGGATAGCTTGGGTTGGGCCCTAATGCAAGAAAATCAGCCCTCTGAAAGAGATCAGTGCTGGCTCAAAAACTGTTTCATCTTCATTACCAAAAATAGCAGTCGCATTACATAAACTATTCTCAAAAAGGAACTCGAAAATGAGCTGAACACAATGCTGCACAAAAGTGCAAAAATCTACTAATGACTAGCTAAACTACTGAGGCTCTAAGCCCCCTTATTTATACAAATGGATACCTCCAACAGTCCTCCTAAAATCAAGGAGCTCGGCTTCCTAGAATTGGAGATAAACAACAACCATTTTTTACTTGCTCAACTGCCCCTTGGAATCATCAATTTGGACCTTTGTGCTCCGAGTTGTTGATGGAGGATTCAAGGAAAGGGGTCATAAATGAAGGAGTAACCCCCCTACAAGTCCTCTTCCCTGTTTTCCTCGAGTTTTGGCTGCCATTTTCTCATAAATCCCTTGACTTTGTCCAAAATTGACCAAAAAATCTGCATAAAGCACACATTATACTACATGGCCAAATGACTAACCTAATTCACTCTATTAGCATAAATATATTCAAAAAAATGCAATAAGCTAATGAGAATGGTGGATTAAGTTGAATTAAGAGGAAAAATTAGCCCATATAATTATCCATTTCCGGGGCTCATCATAGCCACTGAAAAATTGATCGAGGAGGTTCAACAGACAGCGACACAGAGTGATGTTGAAGTTGCAGTAATCTAGGTGGAGTTGGGGTGGTCTTCACAGTAAGTTCACAATGCCAGTAGAGTGACTCGAGGGCGAGGCATGATCTTTTTGTTGGGTACCTGTTGGGATGGGGTCCCCTGGGTTAGTTTGGGGTTAAGATAACCCAAATTTTGGTACAGTTTTGTAAATAATGTAAAGTCTTCAAGATTTTTGGATGTGGAGCACTTAGATGAATAGGAGTCAAAGGATCTTAGCCCCTTGTTTTATGTAAATTTTTTAGTCAGTTTTGAGATTCACCTATGGTCTGTGGACCATGAAATTATATGAAAAGTCTAGAAATAATGAGTCTTAGCGAAGGGACAAGTAGACTTAGAAGAAAAAGAGGTAACTGTAGAGCTATAAAAAGGGTCCCTTTCACCTCTAATTACCTCACATTAATATGTCAATCCGGGAGCGTTTTTTTATTTCAAAGAGTGTCTCAGTCTGAGGCTATCACTTGTCAGAGTAATGCTAGTAGTACAGCGTTCAAAAATACAAGAGTAAACGGATGCTTGTCTATAACTAAGTTACTTCAAAAGAATAAATCACGCACTCAGAAAACTAGGAAACTTACCAGTCAAGGGTTCGGCAGTGATAACCCATCCCTTTGGAAACTGATGGAAAGGAAATTAGAGCATGGACCACTGGTCTAGGAGCTAGACAGTAAATGTTGAGGCTCACTACAGCCTTAGATCGTCTCTCACACCAAAGCAACAAATGCGAGTAAGTGGAACGACAGATAGCAAAATGGAACAACAAATAAGAAATTGAACAAAAAATCTGGAATAGAACAGCAATTCTAAAATGGAACAGCAACTAAACAACTAAGTCTCGCGAGCAATCATCAAACTTAATCTACTAACTCAAATGCACTCATCGTAATCAAACAGCAATCTTTCACTCTTAAGGCAAATCAAGCAGAACACACTAATAGAACAACACTAACTACGGATAAGTTATGGAACAGCGCCTGTAAATCATATACGCACACAACACGCTGGAATAGTAATATGATCAATCTTAATTAACAGGAATACGACTGTGTTTCAAAATAGAATAGCATTACTTCTGAATCCAACAATCGTAAAGAACACAACTTTCAGATAAATTCTATAACATGAATGTACAACACAAAAGCTCTGTAACGAAATAGTAACAATATTCGGTCAAGACTAATAATATTCAATCAACTCTGAAAGGATCAGTAATATATGCAGAGTCAATACAACAATTTTGTCTATAAAAACCTTAATGAATTAATCTTAACAGAGCATATGATGTAAACTTATAAAGCATGCCAGATTACCAAATAACGACGATAAGCAAATCACGCAGAAATCAAATCGTAGTAATACAGAAGCAAGTGTCCTCCGGGGCCGGGCCCTTAGCCTCTAAGGGTACACCGCTTTACATTAATCCAGACGCAGAGATAAGATAATCACCAAGTTTGTATTAATGCATGAAACAAAAGTACAATGAACCAGTTATTATCGAGGCTCGATGATCAAAGTTTCGATCTTAACAGAAATTACATAAAAGCATCCCCCCCAAAGCTAACAGTGTTGTCCCTTTATATAAAGGTGACGCCAGAGATGTCTAAGTAACAATATAGATAAAGCAGTGATCCCTCAGGATCAAAGATCCTGAGGGATTCGCCAAACCGTTATTTCTTAATCATCTCTTTTCTCCTGCGCCGAGCTGGTGTCTTCTCCTCCTTTTCAGAGCCGATTTGCTTTGATCTGCTTAGCCTTGTTTGCACTCGGTATCCTGTCAAACGGACAGCAGTTACCTTGTCCTTGTCTTTTTCTTTGGAACAGAAACTCCTCGTTTTCACCTTTTCCTGCACAGAAGAATAACGATTATCAGCGGTTAAGTCTTGCATATTTATCTCACATGTTTTGTTATAATTCTTTATTGTTTTCCAAGTTCATGATGCAAAAAGGTTTACAAGTTCTACTGAAAAGCCACTGAAATGATCATCAAAAGCATACCTTTTTAGTACTCCACAGTAACTAAGAGAGAATCGAGTTGATTGGAGAGCCTAAGACAGGAGCTAGGGTAGGAAGGCTCTTCTTCCTGCGCTTAGATAGGGAAATAAGGGCTCTGCAGCTAAGTGGGCAAACCCTTGCAGCTGTGTGCGCGGGGCATTCTGAGTCTATAACCTTGAATTAAAGATCAATAAAGACAGTTTTCCAAAAAATTCCTGAGTATTTTTGTTTATCTTTGTTAATGTTATATATGTTGTTGATAAATGATTTGTTTTATGAGATATTGATTGAATATTACACGATTATCTTGAATAATTCTTAATAATGCACACTCTGTATGTTTAAATACTTTCGCGAAGACTCTGGTGATTTCTCTTATGTTTACTAATGACTTAAGTAAATCTGCATGAACACTAATTTATAACTACTCTCTGATGTGTGTAAGTAGGCAAATTGACTATTAGAGGTCCGCAAGGATTAATCATAGACCTTCGTGAAGGTTTGAAGTCTCCTTTAACAGAGTTGTAACAACATGCACTAAGAATTTATTGATCTGCGCAAAGGTAGACCTGAAGTGCTAGAAGACATCACACTAGTCTCTGGATGCAAAAACTTGGTTCTTGCATCCCCCCATACTGCTTCGAGTGAGACTGCAGCCTATGCTACATGGGTTGTTGTGATCCAATTAGATGTTGGTGGTCACCCACCTATCCCATTTGGACCCCCACAATTATTTCTTTCAGTTTTTCGGTTTCCTTATTTGTAGCACAATTTACTATTTTTAGCAGTTTTTCGGGTCCTAAACTTCCGGAGCCGTTTTGAGGCCCTAAACGACATTTTTTGGAAAATATGTGAGCGACGTAGGTCCATGGTCCATGGACTAATGTTTCTCTCCCCAAAGTTGTAGTGTTTGGATATATCTTTCTAACGAGCTATTGTACGTGTCAAACGAAGATCGGGTGCCAAAGTTACGACCCTAGGAAGTTGATGTACCAACTTACCCAAAACGGGGCACACAATTTGGTGTTTCATCTTCTAGGGTTAGGTTTTGGGATGCTAAGGGTTTTCCATTGTTTCTAAACAATAAATAAGCCTTCGAGCCTCATTGTAACATAGTTCAGAGGCATGGAGCCACCACATCTCTTCTCAGAGATAAGCTACCATCGCCTTAGTTGGTTTATTTCCATTTCTGTTTGTAAGCATATTTTAGTATTTTACATTAATGAAATGAAGTATTATTTCCACTACATCTCTATGTTTATGGTTATCTCTGTAATTTGTTGCATTCTTGTTTAAATCCGGATAAGTGGTATCAGAGCGATTTTCTTTTTCTTTGTTTTTCTTTGCATGTCCCCAACGAGGTTGGGATATAAGGAGTTAGGGCTTGCACTGCTTGAACCTTTGCAAGACCAGCCTCACAAATCCCAATGGCCTCCGATGGTGGATGAAAAGAAAGATGAGAGGGCAAGAGATCCTATCAAAATCTTACTCAAAGAAGTCCTCGAGCGGCAAAGGAACACGATGATGGACATCTTTTCCCAGATCCTTCAGCGGCTACCCAGAGGCGACGCATCGGCTTCCAACAGCTACTCTGGAAACAACACACCATTTAAGGTACAAGTTAATTTTGAAATCCCCATATTCGAGGGTTAGATAGACGTAGATGCCGTAGATAAATGGTTAAATTTGCTAGAGGGTTATTTTTCTGTTCATGATTTTTCCAGTCGGGCAAAGATTATTTTCACTCTTCTCAAAGTAACCCCCATGTCAAGGACTGGTGGGAAACCTACTGTGAGTAGAAGGATGAAAGTACAGGCTCACTATTTTTAGCTGCACCCACTTGGAATTCGTTTTGGGATGCCATCAAGGAGTAGTACTACCTTGTCAAAAGCTATGAGGACAAATACATAAAGTGGACCATACTGCGGTAGAGACAGGACCAAGATGTGCCAGAGTTCACCAACATTTTTCATACCCTTCGCACACAGTTGGGTATCAAAGATTCTGAGATGAATCTAGTACTAAAATACCATGGCTGCCTACACAGATACATCCAGGAAGAGATGGAGTTCCTGAACATATCCTCTCTCGACATGACATACCGAAATGCCATTAAGATCGAGCAGAAGCTTAAACAAAAGAAGTGTGACTTTGGATCTGCGAATCAGAAGACCAAAGGACAAAGCCAAGGTCAAGTGACCCAAGACAACCCGTCGAAGCCACAAGAAAACAACACCACGAAGTCGAAGAAGGACACATGAAAGTGGTGTGAGTTCCATAAGAGCCCCACTCACAACACAAGTGAGTGTTGGACCAAGCAGTCGCTGGTGGCCGAGTTGAAGGCTTCCAAATCAGATGCATGTTCCGACCCTGAGTCAGAACCCAACAAGGGGAATGGCAAAGGGAAGCAGATCATTGATGCAAATCCCAGTGCCACCGTTGCCACAGCCAAGATTTAGAAGAATGAGCCCGAAGATCCAAAGGAGGGGGAGCGTCTTTTCCACTAACAAATGTGGGTGAAGAGTTCACTGCTGCAATTCATTGTTGACAGTGGGAGCCAAAAGAACCTCATTTCAGCAGAGTTCATGAAGTGGTTGGGCCTACCGACTACACCACACCTACAATCGTATAGTATCGGGTGGCTTCATAAAGGACGAGATCTCTGAGTTCGCCAGCAATGCCACCTTCCCTACAACATCAAGCCCTTCACAGACGAGGTATTGTGTGATGTTGCACCTCTAGATGTTTGTGATGTATTATTAGGCCAGTCATACTTGTGGAGGCGACATGCTATGTATAAGTCAAGGCCTCATGCTATCATTATTCCCTTAAATAATTCATTATACAGGATAACAGAGGTAGCCCCACCTACTGCCACCTCTTTGATCTCTACTAAGAAATGCAGCAAGCTCATCTCCCAAACTAGGAAATTCATTTTCTGTCTGGTTCACTCCCAAAGTAAGGGGAAGATTGTCGCCACATCCATGACCCCCGCAAAGGGTTTTTCCACGCAACAGTAGCAGCAAAAAAGGGATATGGTCATGAAAGAACACAGGAATAGCTTCTCCTCACCCACAGGGGTACCACACAAGTTTCATGTGGGCAACAAAGTCTGGTTGCATTGGCAAAAAGAACATCTTACAAGAACCCATCAAAAGCTCATACCACTTCGACGTGGTCCTTACAGCATTACCAAGGTCATGGGAAACAATGTTTTGGAGCATGTTATTCCTCCATTCCTTCGCTTTCACCAAGTGTTCAATTTAGAATGCCCTCGACCATGTTTCCCACCATTACTGAACACATCAAAGATTGCAGAACAGCTCACCAAGGACCAAGTTCAGCAGATGGAGGAACTCAATGCAATGGGGACCATTGCTTCCTAGGGGGGAGGAATGATCCAGGTGGACGTTGGTGGCCACCCACCTCTCCCATTTTGACCCCCATAACTGTTTCTTTCATTTTTTCAGTTTCCTTATTTGTAGCACAATTTACTATTTTTAGCAGTTTTACGGGTCCTAAACTTCTAGAGCCGTTTTGAGGCCCTAAACGACATTTCTTGGGAAATCTGGGAGCAACATGGGTCCATGGACTGATGTTCCTTTTCCCAAAGTTGTAGTGCTTAGATAGATATTTCTAACGAGCTATTGTACGCATCAAACAAAGATCAGGTGCCAAAGTTACGACCTCGGGAAGTTGATGTACCAACTTACCCAAAACGGGGCCCGCAATTGTGCGTTTCATCTTCTAGGGTTAGGTTTTGGGATGTTAAGGGTTTTCCATTGTTTCTCAACAATAAATAGGCCTTCGAGCCTCATTGTAACACATTTCAAAGGCATGTAGCAGCCACATCTCTTCTGAGAGATAAGCTACCATCTCCCTAGCTGGTTTATTTCAATTTCTATTTGTAAGCATATTTCAGTATTTTACATTAATGAAATGAAGTATTATTTATGCTGCATCTTTGTGTTTATGGTTATCTTTGTAATTTGTTGCGTTCTTGTTTAAATCAAGATCATGTTGCCAAAAGGGCCAATAGTGTAGGGTTTTGTTGGTTGGCATAGCTAAATCTGAACCTGGATCAAGACCCCCTGAGCAAACAGTCTTGTGTAGAAATTTGGCAAATGATAATCCACACCCTTTATCGTGCGCCTCTTTCCATTAGTTTTGAGAAGCTCCACTTCTCTTTTATCTTCATCCCTTTTTTTGTTCCAAATCATCGCACCTAGGGTGTTTTCAATGTTCTTGATGTATTAAATGGTATAATAGACATAAACATATGATATATACCCCTCTTCCATATAACCCTCAGGTTTTTTACTTTTTCGAACAAAACCTTTAAATTTCTTCATGTACTTCTCTAAGAAGAAAATCCAATGACAAGAAACCAACCCAACTAATTCAACCTCATCTAGTAGGTGAATTAGAAGATGAACCTGCAAGTCATGAAACTCGTCGACAGTTCCTTCTGAAACATTCAAACAATCTCAGCTATCTCTCAATGCCACCATGAAATGTTATCCATATGAATATCATTTAATGTGATCCAATCTACAAATGTGAATAATTTAGATGTTGCATGTCGTAGGTCTTAGGGGAAGTCACAGTTCACACACCCACACACGAGCAAGGGATAATGAAACTACACAATAAATAGTACATTATACAAAAATTAATTATAAATTATATCATTGCATAAAAATAAAAATAATAAATAATCAAACATGTTTTTGACATACATACTCTTAGAAGGTTCAAATGGTCATGCAGTTTCAACCCCAACAAACAATCTTGCATAGTGAAGACCCATATAAAGATGGCAGTCTCACACTTGTTATAACTTCCTTTTCCAAAGAAACATCATCTTTCTTTAAAATCCATGGGAGATCACTTTCTTTGAAAGACCAAGAGGGACCAACCTCTCCTCTAGCTTCTTCTCTCTGCAAATGTTTCTTCTTAGTTTTTGAAGAAATAAGATCTCTCCTAATAGCCAATGTGTCACTTTCTTTCAATACAACAAGATGAAACCTTTTTAAATATATGCATGGGATTTAGCAAGTGAGAAATATTAAGATGTTCTCTATATGGGAGCTCATAAAGGACAGGGTTCCTTTTCATCCCAATGGGAAATTTTCCAACATAGGTGTCGAAAAATTCTGAATCATCAAACATAGGCTCCCCATTTGAATCGAACATTTCTGCAAACTCCTTCTCCTTCTCTCTCTCATATGCTCTAAGCCATTCATCTAGTCTCATTACTGCAGCCTTTTGGGGTCTCTTTAGTTTACCATTGAAATTGGATGTTGCTCTTCTGTAAGGGTGTTCTTCTTGGAGGAATACCATGGAACAATCATACATTGCTCTTGATAGGTGGTTGGACCACTTAGGCTTTAGAGAAGGTCCATAACATTTACATCTATGATACCCTTTTGTTACAAGACCTACGAAATTATTGTATATAGGTCAGAATGCTAGCGACCATTAAGATTAGAATAATTGCAATGAAATAAATTAATATGTGAAAAAATATTGTTACGCATATAAACAAATCAATAAAAATGTAATTTATGAGAGAAAACTCCTAGGCCTATACAATCATATATCACTAGTATAAAATGAGAAATTAGTGACTAGATGACTAAAAAAGTTAGTCACCACAGCTTTTCCAAGTGAAATACTACCGAAAATTACCAATCTTAAGTAACTGAACTAAAAACGACTAACATAAATCACAAATTTAGTCGCGGGTTAAAATATGTGACTAACTAATAAGTAATACAACTAAAAATGACGAACATGAATGACTAATTTAGTCTAAGAAGAAAAATACAACTACCTAACAAGTACTACAATAATATGAATCAGTCTTTTCTATTAGCCATCTTAATTGTGTCAAGCAATCTAAACTTACAAGTGATAGGGGATTGAAAGGTTATTAAAGATTGGTTGAAAATTTATCCTTCCTTAAACACTTCTTCATCCACACATGGTGTATAGGTGAGCCAACTTTGCACTATGTATCTCTAATAATTTGTAATTTTAAAACTATATTTTTTAATAAAAAAAATTATTTTATGTATTTTTTAAAAATCTATTCATTGAATCTAATTCGATCTAGTTCCAATTTGAAATTAATTTAAAGGGAAATTTTAATTTTTAAGCCTATAATATCAAATAAAAACTAATTTAATTTCATATTAACCAACCTACATCCATCTTAACCCCAGATCTATCAAGCATTGAGAGGGGTCGAATCTCTCGAGTTGCAAACTTTTTTTTCTACTGCAAAACTTGAGAAAATGTTTTCACCTCGAGAGATTGGATCCCTCTTGACACTTGATAGTTATAGGGTTAATATGGATCTAGGTTGGTTATATAATACTATATAATATCTATATTTGTATTTCAATCTCTTTGTTATTCCCTCTCTCTATCTCACCCCCCAAACATACATACACTCTCTCTCCCTCTCTTCCCCTTCTCTCCCTTTCTATCTATATCCTTCTATCTATTCCCTCCCGCTCTCCTCTCTCCCTCACTCTCTCTCCATGACTCCCTTGTTACCCCCTCTATATCTCCACCTTTCTCCCTCTATGTTTTTCTTGTTCCCTCCCTCTCCTACCCCCTCCAATTCCATCTCTCTCTCCTCATCTCTATCTTCCTTCTTCTCTATCCCTTATCTCCCGCTTTCGTCTATCTCTCCCCCCCCAAATCACTCTCCCTCTCTCTCTCTCTTCTATCCAACTCTATCACTATCTCCCCCCCTCCCTGTCCTTCTCCATCTCTATGTCTCCATCACTCTCCCTTCCCCTTCTCTCCCTATATCTATCATCTCCTCTTTGTTATCTTCCCTCCTCTCCTCTCTCCCTCACTCTCTCTCTCCATCTCTCCCTTATCACTCCTCTCTCTCTCCACCTCTATCTCTCCATGTCTTTGTTATTTCCTCCCTCTCTCCCCCACTCCAACTCCATCTCTATCTCTCTCTCCTCTCTCTTCATTCCTCTTGGTCCCTCTCTCCCACCTCACTCTCTCTCCCCCCCACCATTTTTATCTTTCTCTCTCTCTATCCTCCAACTTTTTCATTGTCTCGCTCCCTCTCTCCAACCCCTCCTGAACTCTCTCTTAAATTTGATCACATTGTATTGTGTTTAAGAATTTATCTAAATTAGAAAAAATTAATTGGTTGTAAAATATTAAACCTATATTTTGAATCAATCATGTCAAAGAAAATAAAATAATGAAAAACTTTAAAAAGTCATGCACTATATTTAATCTATTATAATTAGTCAATTTTCTTGCTCTCATCCCTTGGATCCTTATATATATATATATATAAGGATCCAAGGGATGAGAGCAAGAAAATTGACTAATTATAATAGATTAAGAACCGGCATAGATCCATCTTAGCTTAATTTTATTAAAACCTTATTTTAGTTTCTACGGGAATATTTTTAGTAGATGTTGGTATCTAAATTTTACTATCCATTCCACTCCAACTTCATATTTTAAGTATCATTCTTGGCCATTTAACCTTTCTTATTCAACAATAATCCTTAGAAACTAAGTCATATGTTGTCATTTTCGTTATTTTGAGGTTGGGATTAATAATTGAATTTTTTATATTTAAATGAAACTTTTCAGAAAAATCACAGGAACTTGTACCAACCTATGATTGCTTTATTGTTTGACATGTTGTAGCACAGGTGGGAAAATTCGAAGATTAGGGGCATAAAGTACAAGAAGATTATGGGCATAAAGTACAATGTACAAGGATGGTGAAACAACTATTCACTTTTAGTTTTGGAGAAAACAAGTGTCCAGTCAAAGCTGGTCAAACCCAGCCACTTCATCACTTTTTCCTAATTTTTGTGCACAAGATATTTTCCAGTTTTAGAATTTTTGCATAAATGGAGGAACAGACCTAAATTCGACCTCCTTGGGATGTAATTAATAGAATATTGTTAGTATTAGATGGAGAAATAATAGTTTCTTTTGTTAGAGGATTCATGATAAATAACCCATATGGGAAAACTATGTTTTAGAATGGTTTTTATGAACATATGAGAAGATGTAATTAATAGAATATTGCTAGTATTAGATGGAGAAATAATAGTTTCTTTTGTAAAAGGATTCACGATAAATAACCCATATGGGAAAACTATGTTTTAGAATGGTTTTTATGAACATATGAGAAGACAGCTTGTGTATCTTTCATTCAAGACATAATACAAACTTCTTCAGCAATTTTATGTTTCAAGATTTAGCAGCTACACTCTTCTGAATCATTTCATAGTGTACTTGTGGAGTGTTGAAGGGCCCTCACCACCTTGCTGGTACACTTTATCTTTACTCTGTTTTTCTTACTAGCTACAAATTCAAATATAGCAATTAGTCATTCCATGTTCAGAGTTAAAAGTTATGTTAGCAGAATTATCAGTTAAGAGAACTTGAATTTGTTTTGAAGAGAGATCTTTGTAAGAGGACTCAACTAATCTTGATCTTGAAATTGATATTTATAAGTTGTTGTCATACAATTTCCAGATTTGTTTGCTAGCTTTAGTTTTGAAGGATAGTTCTAGTTTTATTTCCAAAGTGATTTAAGATTGGAGTTTTAAAATTCAATTTTTAGTTTGGTAAATGATTCTTGTAAAAGATCTAATTGATATTGGTTTATAACACTGCTCATCTTACTCACTATGTGATTTGAAAATACTTTGGATTGTTGTGATTGTAAAAATTCTTTGAAGCAATATTCTTGTCAGGGAATGTAGGATTACAATCAAACACTCTGCTTTTTTCATTTTTGCAACCAGAATTTCATAAAGATTTGTTTCATTTAGATTGATGTTTGAGTGATAATTAAGGATCTTTTGTAAAAAGCACTGTTAATTTAGTCCACTAGGTAGCCATTAGAATCTTAGAGCCTTCTAGATCTATATATTTCAGGTGAGCGCCTCTAAGTGTACTTTCTTAGGTTGATAAAAGAATTAAGAGCTTAAAATGCCTTGGTAAGTTGGGACAAAACAATAGTCATGAGGATAGAGGGTTTAGATATATCTCAAATTGTAACACTTTCCATTTTAGATTCAATTAAAAAAATGTTGTAAAATTAAGTTAAAATAAAATATTTTTACTATGAAATAAGTTATCATTTTTTGGCATGTGGTATTGATAAACCATGGTATTGGCCCATGGTATTGTGACAAAGCAGATTTACAAATTAATATCCATGGTAAAGTGAGGGTGAATATCCATGGTTAAAAATCTTGTCATATTGTTATAAAATATTTGATTGTGAAATAATTTATGTTTTTTGGGCATGTGGTATTGTTATAAAATACTTTGGTTGTGAAATAATTTATGTTTTTTGGGCATGTGGTATTGATAATCCTTGGTATTGACCCATGGTATTGTAACAAAGGTTATTTTTTACAAGATAATAATGTCTACTGTAATGTGAGGGTGAATATCCATGGTTAAGAATCTTGTCATATTGTTGTAAAATAAGTTATGGTTTTTGGACTTGTAGTATTGATAAGCCATGGTATTGACCCATGGTATTGGTTGTAAATCATGCAGTATATTTAATCTATTATAATTAATCAATTTTCTTGCTCTCACCCCTTGGATCCTTAGCTAACATGGATCTATGTCAATTCTTTTATATATATATATATATATATATATATAAAGAACCGGCATAAATCCATCTTAATTTTATTAAAACCTTAATTTAATTTCTATGGGAATATTTTTAGTATCCGTGATGATAGAGGGTTTAGATATATCTCAAAGTGTAACATTTTCCCTTTTATATTGTTGTAAAATTAAATTAAATTAAAATATTTTTACTATGAAATAAGTTATGGTTTTTTTACATGTGGTATTGATAAGCCATGGTATTGGCCCATGGTATTGTAACAAAGAGAATTTACAAGTTAATATTCATGGTAAAGTGAGGGTGAATATCCATGGTTAACAATATTGTCATATTGTTATAAAATATTTTATTTTGAAATAATTTATGTTTTCTGGGCATGTGGTATTGATAATCCATGGTATTGACCCATGGTATTGTAACAAAAGCTATTTTTTATAGGTTAATAATATCTACCGTAATGTGGGGGTGAATATCTTCCACCAGCGATCAAACATGCTCTTACAAAGTGGTCTTAGGGTGTCAATGTCAATTTTTGTCATTTCAATGAGTCTTCAAGTAAAATTTGGTCACTAGGTATTAGGTCTAGGATTTGTTTTCACTCCTTCCAAAGTCTTCCAAGTATTCGTCCATTTCACCATTCGAATGAGTGTACCATCATTAAAAGAGTTTTCATCATTACTTCATGTTCCAATGGGTCATTTTACACCTTGTTTGGGCTTCAGTTGTGCTCAAGTAAGGCTCATTTCCCTCTCCTAGGGTTTTTGTTTTGTCCATAATATGCCAAGGAAGAAAAACCTCATTCACTTTTTACGCAGGTTTCATGGTTTTAGAGAAATGTCAAAAATACAGTCTCTAAAAGAGAGTTGTTGCACCTCTGGAGTGACCTTGGTAAAATCAATTTTTATCCTAGATGGAATGACCAAATGACTTTATTGATGATTCAAATAACAACTAGACACAAAGAAATTTCCAATAAGCTATCATGAGCTCAATTTTGAGTTCAGGATCAACTTCAAAAGTTGACTGCAACAACATTCTGCATTTGGGCAGCCTCATTCTGCACATTTTGACCATTCTTAAGTGATTTGACTTTTTATAGGGAACATGAACTCCAAATTGGAAAATTCAAGATGTTACAGAATGTAAAATTTACAAGCTTTCCAACGAGTTATCACACGCCCAATTTGGATATCGGGAAGGCTGTCAAAAGTGAGTATGAAGTGAGCACTACGCACCAGAGGCCGACGCTACGCTTTTCACTAGAAGACCTTTTGGAGAAATGGCTTGTATATTTGGATTCAACATGATGAGAGCATCAAACCCAAAAAATTTCAGCAATGTTGGAGCAAAACTTGCTCACCAAAAGGTCAAAAAACCATCAAACGTGATCTCTCTGCCTATTTTTGGACACACAGAAGCAACTTTGGGAGATTCCGCTTTTGAGGGGGAAAATGACCTCCAAATGCAAAAATTAAAGATGTTCCAGAAACTAGACAGGAATATATTTCCAATGAGATATCTCAAGCTAAATTTTCTAAGGGGAAGGCGTCCAAAATCAACTATGAAGTGGTGATATGCACCTGGCCATTGGTGCTCTGCATAGAGCTAGTTTGCCCAAAAATCTAGTTTTCGCTTAGTTTTTCTTCAAGTTGACTTTTTCTCCCATCATGGATGAATTTATGATTGTAAATGATGTTATGCTATGTAAATGTAATTGTAAAATGGCTTGAGAAGGTAGATTTATTAGTGTGAGGTGGTTTGGGGGTCAATGAATCAGTTTCCATACTTATAGAGGCTAGTTGTTCCACTGCCTATATTCTTGTTCTTAGTTGGGAAATGGTTGAAGCTACCCCTCTTCTCATGGATTCTACCCCTGAAAGTCAGGATTGTAGGTTTTAACCCCGTACAAAAATTAGCTGCATACGAATTCTAAAACACAGAAAATAAACTATAGTGAGAACATAACACATAAAACACATATACACAGAAAATTTCCCCTGGATCCCAAAACCGGGACTACCAGCTTGATTTTTCATTATGTTCCTTTCAATGTTATAATACATATTTATACATGTCAAAGCATCCAATACCATGGACCGAAAACCATCGCGTCCAAAACCATGGACCGAAAACCATCGCATCCAAAAACATGCGCGAAAATCATGCACAAAACCGTAGGTGGGTCCACCCAACATAACATAGGGTCCAAAACCAAAATTTTCCAGGGCGTTGCCCCAGACCCCATAAAGTGGGGTTATAGGTACACCTCAAACCCCCGATGAACCCCCCCTCTACACAATCGGCGCAACGAAGGGGGGCTCCACTTCCCCCCCCCCCCCCCCCCCCCCCCCCTCCTCTAACCCCCCGGTTAACTACCTGGGCTAGTCGTGGAAAGAATATAACACAACCCAACATTCTCCCACTTGTTGTTTCCTTTCCACAGAGGGCCACAAGAGAGCTTAGTCATTTTTCTAGCCCTAAAACATCCATTGTCTCTCTACACCAAGAGAACTTCTCAGAGCTCACAGATTTTGTCAATGCATCTGTAGTATTCTTCAAAGTGTCCACCTTTACCAGCAACACCTTTTTGTCTTCTATCATATCCCTCACAAAGTGATACTGAACATCAATGTGCTTTGTCTTTGAATGATAAGAAGGGTTATTTGCCAAGAAAATTGCACTTTAGCTGTCATAGTCTATCCTTATAGCTCCCTGTACTAACCCAATACTTGAACACAATCTCTGCAACCAAACTGCTTCCTTACTTGCATGAGTGGCTGCCATGTATTCTGCCTCTGTAGTTGATAGCGCCACTACAGATTATTTCTTACTCATCCAATTGACTGCACCTCCAAATAGGATAAACACATACCCACTTGTAGATCTTCTCTGATCCAGATCTCCAGCCCAATCTGCATCAACAAAGCCACGAATATTCAACACTCTGTCCAATCCTGGTCTTCCTTGGTAGCACAAACCATAATCACTAGTGCCACACAAATACCTGAAAACCTGCTTCACTGTTGTCCAATGCTCCTTCCCTCGATTTGACATAAACCTGCTCAATACTCCCACTGCATGTGCAATGTCTAGTCTAGTACAGACCATTGCATACATCAGGCTATCGACTATACTTGCATATGGAACACACGACATATCCTCTTCCTCTTCTTGTGTCTTGGGACATTGTTCAACAGATAACTTTACACCTACAGGGATAGGAACCTTCACTAGTTTACTATCCTACATATTAAACCTTTGCAATATTGTCTCGACATATTTCCTCTGGTTTAACCAGAGCTTCCTCTTCGCCCGATCTCTTTTAATTTCCATGCCCAAAATATAGTTTGCAGCACCAAGATCTTTCATGTTGAATTTGGAGGATAATTGGGTCTTCAAATCCTGGATAATTTCTTTGTCATTTCCAACCAGCGACGTATTATCCACATACAAGACCAGATAAATAACACAGTCACCAATTAATTTAAAATACACATAGTGATCTGTTTTGCTTCTAATGAAGCCAAGTCCCTGTATAAATGTATCAAATTTCTAATACCACATCCTTGGTGACTATTTTAACCCATACAAAGACTTCTTTAACTTGCATACTAGTTCTTTCTTACCCTTCACCGCAAAGCCTTCGGGTTGCTTCATGTAAATCTCCTCTTCCAGATCCTCGTGAAGAAATGTTGTCTTCACATCCATATGTTCTACCTCAAAATGAAAAGCAGTAGCAACAGATAAAAGTAATCTAATAGAAGTTACTTTGGCAACAGGAGAAAAAATATCACCAAAATCAATTCCCAACACCTAGGAATAACCTTTTGCTACCAATCGAGCTTTTTATTTCCCCACCTTTCCTTCTGCATTTGTCTTATTCTTGAACACCCATTTTCTGCCAATGGGCTTCCTTCTAGTCTGCAAGTCCACCAGATCCCAAGCCTCATTTTTGTGCAAAGATGCCATTTCATCAACCATGGCCTTTTTCAAGAGTTTTCCATCCTCTGAATCTACTACTTCCTTCACAGTTCTGGATCATCGTCAGTAATAGATAAAGCAAAATTTGAACAGAAAGCAGATGGACTATACCTTTCTGGTTGCCTTCTTTCTCAAACTAATCTTCTCACACCAAGAGTTTGTGGCTTTTCATCTTCTGATTCCTCCTCTACTGTAGAGTCTAATTCTTCCTCCTTAAGCTCAAACTCTATCTTTTCAGGTTCCTTTGGTTGGACTTCATGTTTAATAACATCTTTTACCTCTCTGAACACCACATCTCGGCTATACAAAACCTTCTGTGTGACTAGGTTCCAAAGATTATAACCCTTTAAACCATCCTTATACCCAATAAAGATGCACTTTTCAGATTTACTATCCAACTTGGTTCGTTTATCCTTTGGAACATGTACATATGCATCACATCCAAATACCCATAGATGTGAAAGAGCGTTTTTCTTACCAGTCCATACCTTTTGTGGAGTCTTATCATCCAACGTTGATGAAGGTGACCTGTTGACTAGGTAACATGCAGTATCCAACGCCTCTACCCAAAATTCTTGTCCTAACTTGGCACCATTGAGCATGCTTCTTGCCCTTTCCATCAATGTCTTATTCATTCTTTTTGCAACTCCATTTTGCTGAGGTGTATGTGGATTAGTCTTCTGTCATGCTATACCACACTTCATATAGAATTCTTCAAATTCCTTGCTGCAAAACTCTCCACCATTATCTGTCCTCGCCACCTTTATCTTCTTCTCTATCTGATTTTCCACGAGAGCCTTAAATTCTTTAAACCTATCAAAGACTTCCGATTTCTTCTTAAGGAAATATATCCATGTATTCCTTGAGAAGTCATCTATAAATGATACATAGTACACAGACTTACTAAGTGATGGAACCTTCACAGGTCCAAGCACATCACTGTGCACAAGTTCTAATATCTGTTTTTCCCTCTTACCACTAGAGGGGAAACTCACACGATTCTGCTTCCCGTATACACAATTTTCACAGAAATCAAAATCCAGAGAGCTATTACTCATACCTTCTACCATACCTTTACCATGAAGTATTCGAAGGCCCTTCTCTCCAATATGTCCAAGCCTTTGATGCCACAACATGGTCTTCTCTCCAGAGACCACTAGATTTCCTGGTCCACTTTCTGGAACCATAGAATTGTTGCAGAAATAATAGTGCTACCTTGCAGCTTGTACAGAGTTCCAATTAGAACTCCTTGCATCAATACCAGTGCTCCCCGAATCATTTTGCAGGTATCCTTCTCGAACACTGTTTTTACACCTGCATCATCCAGCTTGCTTACAGAAATCAGATTTCTGGCCAA